>VXAZ01000594.1:0-21863 GCA_013399875.1 Gymnorhina tibicen
CAGAAAACAAATAAACAAACAAACATGCTTTGGATCCAATTGTGCAAGTCTCAGTATTCAATTTGTATTATAAGTATAATTACTGTAAACATAGAGATTAGTTAAGTATTCACTATTGTACAGTACCAGCTTGATTAATGACATTCTTTCCTCTTTCTTTTCTAATTAATGAAGTTCCTTAAAACTTTTACTTTTTTATTATTTTTTATTCGCATTTCTGTGTGCTGGTATGTTTTGTGCTGGTATGTTTTTCATTATTCTTTATTTCACTTGGGTTTTACATTGTACTTTATTTTTTTTTAACTCAGTGTTTTTTCTTTGAGGGCAAAAAAGCCATTCTAGATAAACCTAACTAATAAGAATCATTATGTATGTTTTAATTTTACATTTTCATGTTTTCAAATGCTTTCTACAGTCAATCCTAGCTAAGAGCTTAGAGAACTGTTTCTTTGTGAGAAGGGTGGTGGTAAGTAAAGAGGATTTAATAATTCTTGGATATTGTTTATAAGTAAATGCCTGTAAGCTGAAAATATAAGTTGAAGTGGTTTGTTCTAAGTCACACATGGAATAAAAATAAAATATTGGTATCTATCCAGGAAATACAAGCTGTGGCTTGTTGAAATCACTATCTTTTCAGGTGCTCAGTACTGTTAGGCTGGAAAAGCAGAACAAAATGTGCTGTTTGGAACTGAGTGTCTTTTACAGTGAGGTCAACAAAAAGCCATATGGGGGATTTTTTTGTATGTTTGACTTACAGAATGTTTTTGGCTTATTTTTTTGTGTATGAATTTGTATGTATTTTAAATGTAAAAATGTATTTCATTTCCTGTGACATCAAAATCAGCACCGGTACTAACAGTGTCTTGTGAATAAATATGTGCTTGTGAAAGCTAATATATTGGGAAAGGTCACACAGGAAGGCAAACAAAGTTATAATTAATATTTTAAATAATGTCAAGTGTAATAGTAAATTTCAAGCATGTTTGGTAAAATAATATTTTTGGACTGAGAAGTTTTTTTGTCTTTGCTTTCAACATAATGCATTTCTTGTGTATTTCCTGTAGAACTGCTGCTGCTGAATTTGCTCTTAAATTGAGTATAAATTTCTTAAATAAAAAAAAGATCATGGTAAACATAGTGAAATATTAGTTGCCTTGTTGCAGTTACAGTACTTCTAATACATGGTTACAAAGCAAAGTAGTAGATTTCTAAAGAGATACTTGAAATTCAGATGGTGGGGCAGGATAAAGGATATCTTTAGGACGTAAAGCAGTATTTTATGAGATAGCTTTCTGTAAATGTGTTTCTAAATTTCTAAGTTTGTAAACGTTCCTTTCTGTCTTCTTTTCTTTCAAATTAAAGTATATGCCAGTCTTGAAATTTTTTTTTGTCAGCATTTTTTCCTTCCTTTGCAGTTTATAAAGTAGTCCTTTTTTGCTGCTTCATTATATTATCATTGGTGACAGTGATATCTGCTTACTTATGTTTTGCAATTACAATTATTTTTTCAGCACTTTTGTGGCACTCAGTTATTAAGCTCTGCAGTTCAGTATCCGCAGTTTGGCTGGGTTTTTTTTCCTGTTCCTTTTTGGATGCCTGGCTTGCATGTGGTTTAATATTTAACAGTTTACCTGAGATAGTGGGGTGTGACAAGTCTGCTAAGCATCACACAGTGCTGACATATACCCAGTTGGCTGTAGGGATAACCTACAGGTGCCGAGATCGGCTTTCAGGGGCTGCCTGATTTTTTATTTGCCAACAGCCACTTTGCTTTCATGTCTGCTAATCTCTAGCTTTCTATTGGGGTCCTCTGGCCTGCTTCATGGCAATGTATACAAAATTGACTCTTAAAAATATATTCAGAGGAACGTTCTTTTAGTCAGTTTGGTGTAATTGGAAAGAACTTGAATTGAGAAATTCAGAATCTGTTTCTTTTACCAGCTACAAGAGAACAGGTAAATCTCCAGACTCTGCGGAAAATAACCCCAGTTATTGAGGAGTGGAATGTTTGAAGAATATCTTAAAATAAGATCTTTGGTTGTTTAGGGGTTTTGGTGATGGGGGTATATTTGTTGTTGTTCCAGGGAACTCAGGGGAGCAGTTGTACATGCATTTTGTCTGGTCTAATTGTGGTGGTAGTGAATTATATCCTAAGAATAGGATTCTAGAATTATGGGAGAAACATTACCTTCATAAGTCATCTTACTAACGTGGAATTGTCTCCTAGAGCCAAGGGAATGTTCAGCTTGTGCAGCTTCTTTGAATGGCCAGTTTACAAGTGAGTTATCTTCTGTAATAAAGGATGAAGGAATCTTAGGCTCATCCTTAAGCTAATTATGGTGAGATTCTGGTCAAATTTCTCTTATTAAACTGTCAGTGAAGACAACCAGAGTGTCTCACCAGATTGAAAAAATCAAGGCCCTATTCTATTTTATGTAAAGAAACCACTGATGTCTACAAATTTCATTTGCTTCAGTAACATTTAAGTAAATATACTTACAGAAGAACATTTAAGGAAAAATGGTAGAAGGACATAGCTTTGGATCTGTTCTCTTTGTCAAAGTCCTCCTTGTCTCTAATAAATTCTTGGGTAACACAGAATAACTTAACAAGCTCTAACAAAATGTTGACTGCAGAACTTAATTCAGTACCTACTTTTTAGTTCTAAACCTGTAGGTAGTTTTACAGCATAACATGCTTCTATTGCACTTCTAGTTATATCTAGTTGTTGGTGTTGTCCAAGCAGCCTGTCATCCTTGAGGTCATGATGACTAGGTTACATATTACAGTGATCCTTTTTTTATAAAATCATGAAAAGTAAACTAGAAATGGTGGTTATACACAGCCGTTCTTTAGGTTTATGGATTTGGCTGTACAAGTCAATGGAATGTGTTTCATTCTGGCATTTAGTTGTGGACTCCACTAGATTAGTGGCTGTCAACTGTTCTAGGCTGAGTCCCTCAAGTACAGGGGGTAGGGCAGGTTTTTTGTTTGAGTGTTACCCAGACAGGGTGAAAAGTTCAGTTTTGCCTTTGAAAAAGATTTTGTAAACTTACAAATTCTGGGAAAGAAACAAAGTTGTAGTTGGAAGAGTTTGATTTCATGAATGCATTCTGCAGGTATTTGCTGTTTTACCCCCAACCCTCTGAGATATTTGTCTTGAGAACATGCTTCATATTTGTTATTATTTTCAAGGTTCCCCTAAAAAATATCAGCCGCTAAATAGTACAAAGCATTTTGGAAAGGATAAACCCTAGCATTTCCTTATCTGACTACTGGAATCCATTTTGTGGCACTGTCTGTTACATCTGTTGTCTAGATAACTAATCTCTAGATAACATTTCCAGTAACTTTTGGGACAGTGCATTAATTTCTTAAATTTGTACCCTTAGGTAAACAAGCTTGGTTTGGTTTTTTTGCTGATATGCCTGTCCATCTTATTCAAAAGAGGATTAGAAGTTTCAGAAAAACATACTAACAAAATAATTAGTTTGAAAAGGTAAGCAAATACAGGTGCTACCACTGAAGAAGAGGCATTTGCAACTTATTTTGCACTCCCAACATTCTGTAAAGTCAGGCAGGAAACGCTCACAATCCATGCTACAGTGTTGTATGGATCCATTTAAAGGACCAAGCTGGAGGAAATGCAGTTTTCTTAATTCTGGTGCCATAGAACAACTTGTTCTTTGGTGCAGATTAGAACAGCCTCAGATTATCAGAAAGAAAAGCCATAATAATCAGCTCTTTTGCATGTCATTTCTTAGCCATTCTTCAGCAGATTTGCAAAAATATTGATGAAAGAAATTAATCTGCAGAGATTTACATAGATGTCTAATATGTGGAATGTGTAGAGGTGACAAAGAACTCACTTGAAATGTGCTTAGAGGTTTGTTGGACATCTTCTTATATAGATTATAAATAAAAGATATTCTGGCATTTTAGAGTTAATGAAGTTAATTTTTTTCCTTGAAGTCCCACTTTTATGATCTAGAGTATGAAAATTGTATGAAAATGTGTTGTTCTGTCAAAAGTTTATTATAAAATATCTTTGCAGAGCATGTTGAGCAACTCCATTAGACTACCTGGTTAGTATGTGAAGGTTAAACTTTGAAGGGGTTTGGACTTTTGCTAATTTAAATGATGGATTAGAGGAAATATTGCTATCTGTTTTGTTGTAGCATGCAGTATAGGTCAAATATATTGCTTCTGTGTAATTTTTGGAGGTTTGTGTTTGTTTACAGTATTCAAATCTGTCATTGTAACTTTTTTTAAGGGTATGCCTCAAATTGGGATTGACTAAGGAGAGTGTTAATGTATTTAAATAAACTGGTTAGAGCCATAGGAGAAGGCCTGTGGTGTTCTCAAGGCTTCTCAGCCTGAAAGTGCTGCATAACCCTTTTAGGTTGCATAGCAACAGGCTCCTAGCAACAATAATAGATTGAATTTCCAATAGTGACCAGGCCGGATGTAATAATAAAGCAAGAGTACAAACAGTTTTCATGGTTTTCTTTTCACAGTAAATTAGTGTTGAATTTAGGGAGATTCTGTTTCTCAAAGTGGTGAACTTCTTTGCAAAATGAAGTAATTTTGAAAATTGTGGTACCAAAACGCTGACAAAGCTGCTTATAATGAATGACTTTGATGTCTAATAGTTTGGTGGAGAAAACAAAGAAACACTGAATTAGTTGTTAAGGAAAAAGAATGTTTAGTAACCACTTGAAATTGCTTTTAAATCTCAACTTCTTTTATAAATTGACCTGTACTGGACCTTCATAGAAACCCCTAGCTGTACCGATATACATGTTGTTTAGAAAAGTTTAGAAATATCTTGTCAGTATACTGTTAAAAGGGGTAATGAATAAAACTGAGTAACATATTTGTTTTATGTCAATAATCTGTTGGTTTTCACATTTTCAAGACCTGTTATGTATGAAAGGTAGAAATATATGGATAAGCAAGTGACTTGGAATGAGAGACAGAAATCATTGCACGAAATAGTAATAACTGTAATTCTAGATGATTACATTTCAGTTTAAATGTTTTGACCTGGCTAACAGTTGAAAATTGTAACAGTGGTTGTTAAATAAAGATGTAGATTGACACTAGATTAACACCTCTTTTGAGTTCCTGTATCTGTTTTTGGGATGGTGTTGAAGAGTCACTATAGTGAAGGCCAGTTACCTTAACAAAAAGCCCAAGTTAGTTATTTGTAATCTGCTATATTCCATTAAGATAGAACCCTTTGTTTTCTGAATAGATGAAAACTGTTCTAAGAGTTAAATCGTTCATCTTTAATTACTGATAACAGGGACAACTCTAGAGGCTGCACAGTATTGAAGAAAAAAATAATTAAGTATTTGGAAGTTACAGACTTGACTTGAGATGTTTCACTGGATTTTGATGTTTCAATATGTTCAGATGTTTATCAGTAGTGCTTATTGCAGGAATTTTAAAAATTTAATTCTGAAAAAAGCTTTTCTTTTCAGGGGACCTCTTGGGTCTGACTACAGATAGCATTCTCCATTTTTACTCTTAATCTCAGCATTTTGATAGAATCATAGAATGTTAAGGGGTTTGAAGGGACATTAAAGACTGTCTTAGTTCCAACTCCCCTGCCATGCGCAGGGACACCTCCCACTAGACGAGGTTGCTTAAGGCCTTATCCAGCCTGGCCTTGAACATTGCCAGGGTTGGGGCATCCACAACTTCTCTGGGCAACCTGTTCCAGTGTCTGATCAACCTCACAGTAAAGAATTTCTTACTAAGTTTTTCCTCATTTGACACTAGATTCTCATGGTGAAGGGTATGGTAACAGGTATTTTCGATATATTCAATGAAACAAGATGCTTTTATGTGATTGTATTCAAAAACTGAGTTCTGTTATTTGAATTGTGAGTTAAGTGGTAGTCTGAACAACGTTCTGAATTTGTATGATGTTTGTAATTTAGACTATCAACTCATTTAAACTCCTAAATTTTAAAGCTTAAAAAATTATTTGGGAGTGTAATCTTTTCTAAGTATGACATGTAAGCAAAAGCGTTTGACTAGCATTTGTGGATTGCTACTAACTTTGTGCACTAGAGAGGTATTTATGTGGTAAAGTAACTACTGCCACAGCTGGAGAGTTTGAAGGATTCAGCAGAATTAGAGGTTTTAAACTTAGAATAAGGTTAAAAACTGATAATAGAAAGAAGAAATTTAAAAATACAGGAATATACCTTTTGCAGTGTTCATAGATTATGGCTGTTAAAGGTATTTTTACTGAAAATTGTTTTCTATAGTTGTGATATTTTCAGAGAAGTCACAAGCATTTTAACTTTACATTGTAACAAATAGTATCTAGTATTTATTATGGCAAATAACAGATTCTTAAATCATGTAGATTACAATCAGAATTTCTGTAAGAATGTCATTTACCTTCCAGAAGTGCAGTCATTAATTGTGTTCAGTTCCTGCCCTATCTCCTACATAGCTGAATTTCTATATGTTGTATTAGTGCTTTTTTTAACTTTTAGACCAGAGATGTTGCTTAGAATAGTTACATACTAATATTGTTCTTGTTGGGCAAACCTAAATAACTGAATTTGCAGGTTACGGCTTCTACTTCATCCAGACCTAACCTATCAGGCTGCTTGCCTCATAATTTAAAAAAACAAAAAAGAAACCCTTTTCCATTCAAATCAAAAGAGCAGAGGTTAGATATTTGACTTTGTGTCAGATATGATGGTAATGAGTATTTCTTTGCTTCCTGTGCTTTTATGGGAGTTTAAGTGAAACTTGCATCAGTAAAGGATACTTTGCATTTCTCAGAGCATACAACTTTTATGAAAGAGAAAAAAATTATTTAACATAATAACTAAAAACTGAGAGGACAGAAAACCGACTGTAGAGTCTTATAGCATGTAACAATGGAAAATCTTGAGGAACAAAAATGGAAGATGAGCAAAAGAGAAAATAAAATACTTACTCCTGATTTTATTTACTTCTTTTAACTGTAAGAATATGTAATTTTAGGAAATTCATTCAAGTGTTTGGAAATAGAAAAAGAAAGACTGGTCTCTAAAGTTCGAAACACATTAGAGAACAAGAAGTTTGGCAAAAAATCTGTGTAGTCTGTTGGGCTGTACATTTATCCTCCTACTGAATTGCCATGAAATGTAATGTGTTGTGGCATGGCATTGTGTGTCTACTCCTATTTTTTTTTAATTAGTGCTGTTGATATGCAAATTTATTTTCAGAATTTTCCATTTCATGTAAACATATTCTATTCTCATATTGATTTATTGTAAGAACAGTTACACTACAATTTAGTGTAAGAAGTCAAAATGATTTTTTTTTTGGTTAATGTTTGTAAGTTGAAAAGCATAGTTGGAAGAACTGATGAGACACCAATTCTGAAACAAACATCTCATCTGCTTTCTGTTTATTTTTTGTAGTGATGTCTTCCTTTTCTCAATACACTAACTAAGACTAAAATAACAAATGCAAGCAATAATGTTGGTTTATGTAGTGTTACTGAAATGCTGTGTAAAATTACAAGATGTTTAAAGATTCAGAGTTTTTTTAATGGGTAAAGAAAGAGGCTTACGTAGCGAATGCTTCCAAGCAAAAAGCTCTATTAGCATTAAATGTAATTGTTTTGTGGAAGACTACAAGATCTAATTAATTTTTTGGACTTAACTGGTATTTATATGCTACTGGAGCATGTATGATATTCTTCTTGCATGAATTTACCCATGTACAATATTCACTGTTTGATTGTATACTGTTATTTATGCAGCAATTATCTGCCAAGAAGAGTGAAGAATGTCAATGGATGTTTTTCTGCTTAATTAAATACTTAACACGCAACTTAATAGGTCTACATCACGTAAACATAGCCTTTAATCAGATATAAGTACAGAATGCTGTTTGTGCATTGGACCTGAATTTGTGTATTCAGTATCCCTCTTTTTGATACACCCTTGAAGATTTTGAAGTTACTTGTATTGGAGAGGTAGGTGTCGGAAGCTACTGTGCAGTATTCTTGTGAATCAGACCTCCTTTTATCTAGAGAGGACAAAGATGTACAAAAATAATCTTTGATGGCGATCTTCTGAAGAGATAGAAGGAATTTTCAGGTTATGAGATTTATGTTTATATGAGAGTTACGTCTTTTTGTATTTCTGGAAAGTAAGTCTTCAGAATGCTCGTTTTACTTTTTTTTTGCAAGGCTTTCATTTTTGGAAAATTCTGAGTTGCCTAAGATGTACAGATTTTCTTAGGTATTTTCCTCTGTTTCTGACAATTGAGAATCTAAGATTTCTGTGGTATTCTGAGTAAAAAATATTCTTTTACCATTTTTCGTCCAAATGCATTTTATGTTGTAATAAATAGGAGAGTATCTAAATAGTATTGCTAAATATTACATAGAGCTTTACATTTATACTTTAATGTGCTAATACTTTGTGTTTCATTTGTCTCATGTTTTTAATAGAATTTTTGACTATTCTGAAAATGCTGACTACGATCATACAATCTTAAATGTAGCCCTTGGGGCTACCTATTTTGTATTAGTTATTGATGAGAAAGCTGTCATTAATGACTTCTCTTTTAAGAATTTTACAGATACAGTGTGTGAATTGCTGTCTGTCATGATTTGATTTTTGAAGTATACTAGACCAAAAAGCCCTGTGTTTGGAACTTGGGTAATTTCTAGGTCTTTGTAGAAGCACAGAAATTTTCTGTTACAGTCATTGAAGGTGCTGGCCTATAAAGCAAACCTTATTTTAATTTTCTCTTACTTGATCATGGAATATAACTACCAAGCCAAAATTAGTCAGGAACATGAAGTTATTCTTGCCTTGCGATAATATGCCATTCAGTTTTTACATGAATATGAGAATAGTGGTGATACCACCTTACAATCATTCACCTCATTGAAATAAAATATATTAAGCCTCTAATCGTTAGATAAATAATACTGTAATTAGTTGAAGTCTCAGTAGCTAGGCCCATTTTTTCCTTTTCTGTAGGAGACAGTCTCTTTTGAACTTGAAGGTTGCTTTGACATGACAAATGTGACGTTAAAATCAGTGTAGTTCCTTTGAATAATTAGTTGGCATGCCAGTGCTCTTATAAAAGTGGCAAACGTAGGATGTATCTGGTGTTGTTATTTCAAAATAATATTAATTCATAACTTCAGTAATGCTCACTGTAAAAACATAGTATTATAGGTTCAGATGTACGTCAGTTCTTCTTAAAAGTTTCAGTCCGTTAATGTGTTTGACTAGGTTGTTTTATCAAAATTTATTAACATGTCAGTTGTGCCATGTATTTGAGTCTGGGGGAAGGGAGGGAGGGGGTGTTCCCAAATAAATTCTACTACTATTTCAGCTTTCTTTGATATTGTTGTTTTTAATACCGGAAATAAAACCATTGTAGCGTTGAAAAAATACCTTTTACCAGGTAATGACGCCTTAAATGTGAAGAGTTTGACTCCCAACTCGTACCATTAGTCACGTCCAGCTGCACACTACAGTTCCTTCCTGCACTTTGCACTTCCATTCTGTATTTCTACTTCTGTATGTGAGACAAATGTGTAATGAAAAAAGGAGGTAGCTTAATTTTGAGCTGAATCAACGAAATATCAAACTGTAGCTGTATGACTAAAAACAATTGTGATGTCACAGTGTTGCATACCCTGCAGTGAGTTTGATCACAAGGGAACAGTTGATCACTGCAAAAAATAAGTTGCTTTCAACACTCTCTTTGGGGATTATTTAAATATAGAAATGTGTGGAAGCGGATAAGAAATGAAATGTCCAGATAGTAATTGAAGATGAGTTCTCTAGATGCAATCTGGTAGAAAAGGACATGGTAAAGGCCAAGGTACCCAAGGTACGTTTTTCACCTTGGTCTTTATAGGTAAGATCTGCCTTCAGAAGTTGCAGATACCAGTGGAAAACTTGTGGATCATGGAAGGTTTGCCCTCTGTGGAGGAGTATCAGGTCATGACTATTGAAACAAACAGGACATACAAAAGTCCATTGGTTGATGGAAAATGCACACAGGAATGCTGAGGGAGCTGGCTGATGTCACTGGGAGATCACTCTTGATTGTTTGAAGGGTCGTGGTGGTCAGGGGAGGTTTCAGGTGTGGGGCTGGGGATATGTGTTTTAGATGCATTTTTGATCCATGCTTCTGTTTGTAGACAATTACCACAGAAATGTAGTTGCTTTATGTAAATTCTTACTAAAGATGACTACATGTTCTTCCATGTCTTACTCCATTTTATTAAATCTTTTTTTTTCAAATTAATAGATATCTATCTGGTGTTCACTTTTGCTTAGGATTGTATTTTCTTTTTTGGTACAATACTGACTAAAAACAGATACTAGCACTGGATAATTGAACTATTCAGCTACCAGTTTCAGAAAATTTATTCTGAATGCAACATGATATGATTTAGTTAAAATGCTTTCAGTGCTGTTTTGCTATCTGGTTTATTAAAGATGCTTTAGGATAGTTTAGACTCTGCTAGTAAAAGACTAATGTAAGGAAGTAATTAAAGAATGGAATTGTTCATTGAGTTGGATTTCATTAATTTAATCAGCTAAATACCTTAATCAATTAAAAAACCTATTGAGCTAAATCTGAACTAAATGCCGGAGCATCGTGATAATCTAGATGCTAAAGTAAGTTGCATAGAACTATTCCTTGCTTTTCATTTGTGCTGTTGTGATTAAAAAGATCCCATTTCAATGTTCCTGTGGCTTTGTCACTGCATAACTTACTATGTGACCTGCTGTTCGGCAATGGGCTCATTCCTCGTGATTTGCTTTTAAATGGGAAATCTGAATTTTGCAGATTATACAATTGCTATCAGTGTCTGTTGTTCATTTGGGAATATTTGAATTAAAATGGTTAGGTATTTGGGAATTGATTTATTGGTCATAAACATTAACCAGATCTTATTTCCGTAGCAAATATCTGCCAGGACTCAATTGTTACAGTCAACAGTTTCAGTCTTACAAATCTGTGAATAATCCATTTTGTGCTGTATATTGTCATTTCTTTACTACTGGATATTACTGGTTCAGAATTGGGAAGGTTGATGGAGAGGACTGAATGGCTGAAAAGGCGAAGAGACATATTGAAGATCATGAAAAAGAGTGTGGGAAAACAGAGTACTGAATTTAAAGATTCTCAGCTCTTAGACAAGGATCTTCACTGCATGGGCCAGGATGCCTGAGAGTTATTTTGGTTTTTCTAGCCTAGAGGTTATATAGAGAATGAAACGTCTGCTGGATATATTAAGAATTTTTTTTCTACGCTTCAGTCAGTGAAATACTTATAACATGCAAAACAGTAAATGGATAAATGGAGATAGATGTTAATTTTGTGTATATTATTAGAGTCTAGAGCTGAAGAGACTCAATTCTGCTGCTAGCTCTGAATTCAACCCTCTAATGAGATTAATATAATCACTCATGTATCACTTATTAGAGGGTTGAATTCTAAACATTCTAAAAAGGAGTGAGAAAAGCAAGAGGATTAGTGCATTAGTTGCATTTTGAAGAAATTGTTTAACATCACCTGAGATTTATATTTATCATGTTGTACAGCACACGCCTTCTCTAATGATCTTGCAGTTGTCCAAATCAGCAAATATACTCAAATAGCATAATAAGCCATCACAATTTGTCCTAAAATGAAGCTAGTAAGCAGCCAAAGTAGAGTTTCCATGGACTAGAACTTCTAGGATTAGCTGCAACTTAGCAACATTCTTAATGTATTAAGGTCTGTGTAATTCACATGTTTATAATTGAATTTCAGAAGCTAATGTAATTAAGGTAATTTTTAAAGTTTACGTTCGTTCACGACTATAACACAATAGAGCTACATTGGTTTATCAGTTTGTCTTCAATGATACTATTGGAGTTGACCTAATAACAATGATCTTCATTGACTAGATTTTAAAAAATAAGTTTCATAATCTCAGTCACTGTAGGGATCTCTTAATGTAGTATGTTATCTTGATGGTCAGATAACTGATTTATCAATATGATCTAGTATGAGAGAGAGAACTACTCAAAGCGTTTAAAATTACATGTGGGTAAGAAAGAGCATGCCAGTGATTATATTGTAATCCTCCATTGTATTTAATTAATTTCAGATGTTTCATGTTTTAAAGAAATTTCTGTGTACTACAGCAAGAAAGATCAAAACGAAGCAAAGTTAAATAAATATTTATCATATGGCTTCAAATTCTCTGTAGGTATTAGTCAGTCTCTATCAGTAATCATGAGAAGGTGGGAAAAAATTAGGTCATGGATTTCACACAGGCATGCATTTGCAGTTAAAAACTACCAGGTGTCTGTAGTATATCTGGTAGGTGCTTGTCATAAAAATAAGGACTGGTGTCTCAGCCTGTTTTCAATTATCTTTACACTAGCTAATCTTATTTTTATGCACCTGGTTTTTAAGGTTTCAGGGAGTTTAAAGACTTCAACTTCCATGCCACTAACTGTTTAAGGATGGTTATGTAAATAATTGTTTTGCTTTCTTTGTACTGCTTCTGTAGTTATAGATACTATGGCAGTAGTAGAAATGGGCATTTTAGTTAGGAAATGTTAAATTCTTATGTTTGGGGTTTTTTTTCTTGGACCTTGCTTGAAAACATGTAGACCCCACTCCTGATTTTTTTTTTAGGCTGAACTGGAATACCACTATACTAATGCTAAACTGGAAGAAAAACTAGGCAGCATTCACTGTAATAGAGATTTATCAGAAACCCTGGAATACATGAGCAAGTTTTTTTAATTTAAGGGTAAGACAGAATACACTTTGGGAAAGAGCTATGCTTACTAAACTGCATCTCTAGATACTAGTTCTTGTAGAAAATGTATAGGAACTATTCTTAAAATTGTGTGGTTACTACACTATAATACACTACTGACCTGGTTTTCCACACTATAATGAATGTGTAAGGAAGCCATGTGAATAAATCGGTACCTTACCTCAGTGTTACACCTAACTTTTGCGTGTGTGTGTGTGTGTGTGAGGCGACTAGATGAAATGCTACTAACACTAGATGTGTGTGTGTGTGTGTCTTTTCTGCCACCCTATGGGCCAATTTTTTTTTTTTTTTTTATGATTANTGGGCCAATTTTTTTTTTTTTCTAGAATGAATTCTTCCTTTACTTCCTGGAGGGGAACAGCTATGTTTTTTCTTACATGGATTTTTCTGCAGTTGTTTTCCACTCATTTTTGTTTTCAGAGCTGAAGCTGAACAAAACTCCTGGTGTTTTAAATTCAGCATTAACTCTCGTAAGAACCTGATCACTTCAGTTTCTCCTATCAGTGGCTGGAATTTCTAAGGATTCTAGCAACATTTCTTTACTTCTGCTAACTTTGTAGCAATGGTGTCAATTTAAAAACAAAGATGTTAAAAATGGCCAGGAGTTTCAATTTTCAGATTGACAATGTTAAAAACAAAGATGTTAAAAATGGCCAGGAGTTTCAATTTTCAGATTGACAATGTGGTCTCTTCATTTGTTGTCCTCTACTTGGACACCTTTCTCTATGGACAGTTGACTGTTACAGCAGTTTCTAAAAGGAAGATATTTTTGGAAAATCAAATTTTGTGCAGGGGAATCAATGAGTTTGTGATAGCATGATCCATGAAGGAAGGTGAGGCCAACTGGTCGGACCTTGAATATAGCATGGAGGATTGAGAAAGCATATTGTAATAAGCACATGCTGTAGATGGAGGTGGAAAAGGATCAAGACATTCAGTATAAGAAAAGGGAAGGAAAAGTTTGAGAACTATTGTAGCACAGATAGACTTCTATAAAAGATAGTAATTTTTAGTTTTTGAAAAATATGTAGTCAAAACTAAGTACGATTTCATGAAACTCTAGAGGCAGTCACTTCTGTACCTTAAACAGGTAGAAAAGCAAGGACAGAAAGTAAACTTCTCTTCCTTTTCTTCCTGTCTGTCCGCCATCCCTTCCTCTGCCCTTGCTTTCTCCCCTTTTCTGCTTTTTTCTCTTTCTTATACTTTGCCAGACAAGAAAGTATGATAGAAGAAGACAGTGAAAGAAGAGAGTTTTAAAGCTCGCACTTTGTGTAACTGTCCTTAAAATTCATACTTTAACAAGACTTTAGGTTTCTCTTTGAAGTCTGAAATGAAATAAAAATTGTAGTATTTTCTGGTTTTTTGTGTAATATCCAGCCTTTCTAGTCTAAAGGTTGAACAGTGCCACATAAAGTTTAAATTTGCAACCACTATTCTTGCTGTGATTTTTAGATTAGATTTTTTATACAGTGATTCTTTACAACAAAATCCTAGATACGATAATCGAAAAATGAAGATACTAATTTCATACAACATATGCATATTTAAAATAATACAGGGAATTGTTTATTAAAAGATAAATTATTCTAGTTTTTATGCCTGATGTGTCACTCTTTTGTAGATACATATTGTTTTGTAATAACATCCTGCTTTCCAGAAAGGAGACAAGGCAGAGGGGAATGAGGTTTAAATGTGAAATATATTTTAGCTTCTCCAAAGCTTATGTTGACGTAAACAGGTCTAGGTCTTTGTGGTTGACATTTGCAGTTAATTAGCTTTCTCTTCTTTAACAAACAAAGCAAATGGAGTCACAAGGCACTTGTTGCCTTTTCTGTCACTCTAATAATAATTTATGTATTTAACTTACGCAGGTTCTTCAGTTATTTTTAGTGCTAAGCTTCCTACATTACATGTAATGGAAGTGACAAGTAAAAGTTGCAAAACATTTGTGTTGCAAGAGAAAGCATGACTGACAGCTACATTCCTCTCTACAGGCAAAAAAAAAAACCCCATGTGGTAGAGCCTAAGGAATGTCCTAAATGTATAAACCTTAACACTTCAGGTTTCAGAAGTTAGCTTTGAAAAACGATTGCTACTTTGGGTTGCTTTTAGGATGGAAATAACAAGTGCTTAAATATTACTTTGAAAATTAGGTTTGTTTTGTTGTTTTTATTTTTTTTAATTGATGTCAGCAGTATCAGTAATGGAAATTACAGAGAAAAGAAAATTTATTTTATAGTCTGAAATAACATACTTCTCCCATTTGAAATAAACCAATGTCAAAACTGTCAAATCCAAATAGGTACAGTGGAAGACACAGGAAAATAAACTGATATGCTAAAAACTTACTGTTTTAATATAAAATAATTTAGGACTTGTGGTTTTACTTTGTGAGAGACGGTTATGATCTACAATAACGTGTTTTTCTAAACTGTAGGCTTACCTCTAGTATCTGTCATGTCTACTGAAGAGGAAAGAAGATCCAGAAATAAGGGTGTTATTCTGGAAACTTGCAGTCTGTTCCCTGTGTTGCTATATGTGTTGTCCAGAACTAATTGTTTAGCCTACACACCTAAAGGTGTTCACAAATCTAA
Source organism: Gymnorhina tibicen (assembly GCA_013399875.1). NCBI lineage: Eukaryota > Metazoa > Chordata > Aves > Passeriformes > Artamidae > Gymnorhina > Gymnorhina tibicen. The sequence continues at coordinate 15,436 of VXAZ01000594.1, forward strand.
TTCCTCTTAGCTGATCCTTAGTCAGAGTTTTTAATTATTACGGGTTTTTTTGGTTGTGATTTTTTTTTCTTCTTTTTTTCTTGGAAGTGTGAGTTTTTCTAAGTGTGTCAATATACTTTACATATTGAGGTTTAGCACCTTGAATTTGTTGCAGAGTTTAGAAGGAAATAGCTAGGATTTAAGAGATGCCTGTCTTATCTTTTTTATTTTTTTAGTACTTCTTACATGGAGTATTTTTCAGTCAGATTGAAGAGCTTTTATCTGAGGAAAATAATATATTGGTACAAAACTGACAATATCCTAATCAGCCCAGAAGAAATGAGGCTAAATTGAGGGCTAAAATTGTTTAGCATCTATCAGTCTCCAGATGAAATGTTTTGGAACTCAAGTATAAGTAGTTTTTGTAATCTTATCTATTTATTTCACAAAGATTGGTCCTTATCATTGTTTGTCAATGCAAGAATGTAAATTGCTAAAGTAATTTAAAAGGAGATTGATTTCCTGATGGCTTTTAGTCACTATCAGCCACTATCTACAAACCAGTCCTTGCAGTTTTGTATCACCCACAAGCTTCCTGAGGTGCACTGTGTTCCATCCTTTAGGTCATTAATGAAGACATTAAACTGTACTGTATCCACTGTTGATCCTTGCAACTGATGACTGGCCACCTGCTGAACTTTGTGCCACTGGTGACAACCCTCTCTTGTTAAATTCCATTCAGAGCTCTTTTGAAATGTGGGTATCAGCAAATACATCTTTTAGAACTTCAGAGACATTAATATGCATGCTTTGTAGTCCTAAGAAGTCACTAGTGGGGCAGGCCCTCTCTCGGGCCTTAAATGTTGCACTTGTATGCCTATATAAAAAGACTCACTCACAGGACATACTCGAAGTTGTGTGTGCCCTGGTTCACTGACTGGTTCATAAGGGTTGCGTGACAGGCAGTGCTATCAAATTCTTACTACATGTGTTAGGCTGATTATAATTTTAATTGCTGTCTTTTTGCAAATCTCATATTTTAGCACTGTTTTTTTCTTTTCTTCTAATGATGGCTATGTTCCTGATGACACAATAGTTTCAAGTGTTTCCCCAAATTAACTGTATTTTGGTTTTGAGTGTGAAACGCAGGAGGGTACTAAACCTTTGGGTTTTTTTGACACACAAGATTGTAATTATCCAAATCCATTTTTAAATCAGATTAGACAGTCATTTCATTAACTTTTACTTTCCTTGCCCTGTGCTTTCATCAGTAGTAGTATTCTTCCCTTTGCTTTTTGTGTTATTAATTTATTAGCTAATTATCTCATTTACTTAAATTAATGCATGAAATTGCATAAATCCTGCTCAACTTTCCTTGTTTCTTATTTTAAAGCTCTCTCTACAGCATGTGGCAATAAATTGCAAATCTACATGGGATCTAAGCTTTGAAAACAATCAGTCTCAATTAATTTGCTGGTAGTGACCAAATATCCTATAAACTTGATGATAGAATCAGCTCTTAAGCTATTATATTTTATTGAGATCTTATTGTGCTTTTATTCTTCCTGTACAATCTGGAAGAATCTGAGTAAAGATCACTTCATGTTCTCTAGTCCATGAGACATGTTGTAGAAGATACAGTTGCTACTTGTCTTGTTTCAGAGTCTGAGTTTGTTGTTAGTTATTACGTTCTTCCATTTTGTCAGTCTGGTTTCTGGCTCTAAGTGAATAGTGCTTCAAATAATGTGCTGCTTATCCTAAACTAATACACAACGTAAGTTTTTAGTAATTTGATTATCATGAAGATCATCAGTCTTCATGCAAAAGACAGTAACTTTTAAGACTGAAATGATACAGTGCTAATATATTGTGACTTTAATGTAATATATTAACTTCTGAATGTATACTTATCTGACATTTATTGCAGAGTATGATAACAGTAACAGTTTAATTTATGACAGCTTGCTAAAGGAAGTATACTCTATTTGCCTGAGGTCACATTCTACTTCTGCACTTTGTATACTACTTGTGTACATACTTTCTGTTAAAATCGTCCTTTACTTCAGTGATAGCGCTGGGGTTTTTTCTTGTCGTTTGTTTGTTGTTGGGATTTTTTTTATTTTTTTCTTGCTTAGATATACCTAGAAACTTATTAGCATTTGGAGGAAACTTCATAAAAACCAATAAAATCCATTTTCTTGTTAACCTATGCACCTTATCTGCATAAGGCAATCTAATACAAGGCAAGGAACATTTGTGTAAAAAAAAAAAAGGAAAACATGGACTGTACTTCTGGAGTGCAATTCGTTTCAGTATCTGCAGCACATAGGAAGTTCTTTTAATAAGACAAGAAATTTTTGCAAATATTAATATGCCCCCAAAAAACTATCACAGTTTTATCCCACTCCTCCTTTTTGCCCCTGGGAGCCACCATGAGTCATTTTAAAAGGTGCAGAGTGTCATGGTTTCACCCTAGCTGGGAGCTAAGCACTATGAAGCTTTCGCTCGCTCCCCTCCCCCAACTACTGCCTCCCCCCACCCACCCACTGTGGGGAGAAAAGGTAAACCTCATGGGTTGAGGTAAAAATACGTTAATAATTTAGACAAGATATAATTTACTACTAGTAGTAACAAAAAAGCGCGTGCAATATACCAAGCAGTTTTGAGAGACGCGTGCTGTGGAAAGCTTCTGGATATTCGTTCCAAGTGCATGAAGGCCACAAGCCGCGCTCCCAGCACGTGCAGGAGGATGGCAGGTCCCCCGGCAGGGCCGGTCGAGCGCTCCCCTGCAGCGTATCGGGCAGAGGTGTCGGAGGTCCTTGGATCTCTCCCTCGGGCCCCCGCCGGCGGCCCCGTTCTCCCGGCAGCGGGATCGCGGCGGGGCCGGGGCCGCAGCTGGTAGGGCCAGCGCGGGGATGTGCGCCCGGCCGCGGCGCTCTGCCGGCAGCCGGCCGGGCCGACCACGTACTCCTGGTAGTCGTCGTCCGCCCTGACGGCGTGCAGGATGCGGCCGAAGCGCTGCCGGCAGAGCGGGCAGGCGGCGCGCACGGCAGCCCACTGCCGGATGCAGGCGAAGCAGAAGGTGTGCAGGCAGGTGGCCACGTGGGCCGCGTCGTCCACGTCGTCCAGGCAGATGGGGCACAGCCCGGCTGCCGCTGCCTCCCACTGCCCCCGGCTCGTGCCGGCCGCCGTGGCGGAGCCGCTCTCCTGCAGAGTCTCCTCGGCACCGGGCGCCATGTGCTGCCGAGAGAAGGGCGGAGTGCCGGAGCTTCTCTGGCGCCGGGAACCGGGCAGCAGAGAAGGTCCCAGGGCACAGAGGGGAGACAGGGGCCTCCCGAAGGGTCTTCTTGTGGGGCAGAGAGGGGAGACAGGGGCCTCCTGAAGGGCTCCTTGTGGGGCAGAGAGGGGAGACAGGGGCCTCCCGAAGGGCTCCTTGTGGAGCAGAGAGGGGAGACAGGGTCTCCCGAAGGGTCTCCTTGTGGGGCAGAGAGGGGAGACAGGGTCTCCCGAAGGGTCTCCTTGTGGGGCAGCGAGGGAGGCAGGGTCTCCCGAAGGGTGTCCTTGCAGGAGACTGGAAGGTGATGGACCAGCCCCTCAGCTGCCTTCGACGAGTGCCTCTCTCTCTGCTCCCCCCAGGCACGCTGCCCCCCATTCCAGGAGAAACCCCCCTTCCACACTGCTCCCGCCCAGCCAGTGGGACTCAGCTGGCACAGGGTACCTGCAGGAGGTGGTCGGGGAAGAAGGAAGTGGCTGGGAGCCCTCAGTGGTGCCGAGGGCCCGTGAGCACTCAAAGGAGCCAGGACCAAAGGCACTGGCTACTGAAATGCAGTGAGTTTGGGGCTGTTTGCCCCTCAGTGATGCCACCGAAGTCTCTGGGCCTGCACCACAACCAGCACCTAAGGAGGACACAAACACCCTGAAAAGGGGAAAACCTTTAAATCACAGGATGTTTATCATGTTGTGGTGGCTTTTTGGGCTGAGATAAGCCTCAGTCTCCTCAGATCCCTTAATGACTGACTGTTGCCCTTGAGTGCAAGGGCTCAGCCACAGGCAGTGCAACAATGCAGGCAGGGAACTCTTGGTGCCTATGAAGCACCCTGTCTTGGGTCTTTCAAGATCTGTCAGGGAAGAAGGACCTCTTGCTTGTGATAAGAAAACCTCAGCAGTGGGAGGTAAACTCTAGAGGCCATCTCTTCCAAACCCCTGCTCAAACAGGGCTGCTTAAGAGTTAGTTGCTCAGGACCATATGCAGATGGCTTTTGAAAATCCTCAGGATGGAGATAGCACAAGCCGTTCTAGTGGTTTTTCAGCCTCACAGTACAAAAAAAGTTTTTCCTGATATTCAACAAGGACCTCCTGTATTTCAGTCACAGGCTGCAGAATGGATATCTGCTCCATTGTGGACCTCTCTGGGTTGCTGGGGCACAAACTGTGCCACTATGGTTTTTACCATAAGGTCCAAGAATTTCTGTTCCAGCACTTCAATCACCTTCTCCCCCTCCTTCTTTATTTACCTTGATGTCTACAGGTTTGTTTGTCTTTCTCAGCTACTGTTGCATGGCTTTTTTTACCCTCTCTTGATTATGCTATCACAGGAGCACTGCTACCATTGCTGTTTAGCTCAGCTTTGGTCAGCAGTGAGTCTGTCTTGGAGCCAAGTGGAAGTGGCTCTCTCTGACATGGGGAAAGTTTCTGAAAGCTTACAGAAGCCAACCCTGTAGCCCCTCTGCTACCCAACTGATACAGGAGCCCAGAACTGGACACAGCACTCCCAAGTATGGCCTCACCATTGCTGAGCGGAGGGCAGCGATCACCTCCCTTTTCTTGTCTTCAGTACTTTGTGTAATGCAGCTGGGGATTTTTGTAGCAAAATACAAGCTAGCTTCTTTCAATGGGGAAAATTCAGAGTGGAACCTGTTGTACATACACACATGCATATCAGTAGTGTAAATATCAAAGTGTTTCCTTGGCACATGCATTGCTCAGGTTACATGGCATCCAGCTGTAGCAAGGTTAAGTTTAAAAATTTGGTGTTTTGAAGATGGTTCTATTGCGCATATCTGGACTATGTTAGAATTAGAGAAAGCAACTTTTAAAATAACTTTATAAATTTTTTGTGTTGTTTTTAGGTTAGATAAGTATACGTGTATATGTGTAGATAAAGGTTGCTAGTTATTTCTTCTGTCCTGTAGGTCAGGAACTTATTTTTGTTATGTCTGCACATAACTTCCTGGCTTTTTCTTTTTAATATTTTAGCATTCTGCGTAACAACTTGTTATATTCATGGCATGTAAAAATACATGCACTTTATTTATATTTTAAAGCAAATTTCTGCTCCTGCAGCAAAATCTGACAAAGATTTTAACTTTGTCACATACATCTTGCACTGAGAACTTCAGACACCTTTCCTTTTATTGTGCTGTGTCTTTTTAGGTGGTAATTATAAAATAGTTTCTTTATGTGCACCATCTCTTAAGTGAAAACCATACAAATGCTGAGTTATTTCTGTTGATATAAAATATGGCACATTTCAAAGTGCAGAACTAATGCATTTTTAAAGGTTTGCATTAGGTAGGAGTAACATGCAGCTCATCTTCTGCAGTGTAGAGAACTTTTGTCCAGGAAGTTGAGAATCTTGGAAGGGTGTGAGGAGAGATGGGAGGGGAAAGAAAAGAAAAACAGCAATTCTTGTCAATATTACAAAACTCAGGTAAGGATACTGTTGTGGTTTCCTCTTATTCTAGCAGATATACCATGTCTCTTTTAGTAAACAAATTAAAAGAAGAGAAGGGTATTTCATTAGTATTTTGTTAGGCGTGTTTTCTTGCGGTGTGTGATAAGTGTGCAGTTCATCCTGGTGTTCTAGATTTGTGTAACTTGTATTTCATAAGGAAATTTGTGTCTTGCCTGAAGTATTTGAACACTGTAGTTGAAAGAAGTAGCAAATATGACTGGCTGCTTCATTGAGTAGTGAGTAGCCCTGACATTTCAGATGTGAGTAGACCATTTAGATTGTACTTATTTGCAAATACATTGTGAAAATATAGTGGGTACAGCAGGAACTGGAACAAAATCTGTCCATTTTTCAAATCCTGTATTTCCATTGATCTTATTTTGAATTCAGTGTGAGTTGAACTACATTTCTTAGTCCTGCCTTCTCAAAGCAATTGAGGTAGTTGTGTAATTATCTTGATTCACCTAAAATGAGGATTCACTTGGGAACATACCAGATTTGGACATTTTAACAAAGTATTTAGTACTAAGTATTTAGTGACTAAGTATTTTAGTACTTAGTTCTGTGGCTTTTTGGTTTTTTTCTTAGAATGAAGACAAAATAAATATTTGGTATGTGGGTAGTGTTGTTTACTTAGAAATAACACAATACAACATAACAAATCAATGTTGGCTCACTTACACTGAAAATAAATCTTGCAGTACGTTGGCACATT
>VXAZ01000594.1:26564-41994 GCA_013399875.1 Gymnorhina tibicen
CCAAAGCCAGCTCAGGTCAGGTCACTGCTGCACTGGAACTGCTTGTTGGAAGGCTTCTCCGCCATTGGTTTGGGTGGTTACTGTCACTGGGATTCCTATAACATGCAACTCAAATCATGGCTTACAACAACAGTTTAAAGGTAAATCCATTACAATCTCTGTCCCTCGTCCTTTTGGGCTAGGTTTTAAAGTTTAACATTGCAGTCAACTCTTCCACTTGTTCCTACTCTGCCTAGCAGCAAGGGGTTCCTGCTGTGGTCCACCGTTATCCTCTGGGGGCTGCAGAGAGACTGCCTGCCTCACCATGGTCTTCACCAAAACAGGCTGCTGGGGAATCTCTTGCTTCCCATCTTCCATCATAGGGTACCAAAGGAGACAGTTCTCTTTTTCAGTGGAGCTTTTCCAGTTCTCGAACGTTTTCAGTGTAGGTCCTTGTCACAAGCTGCAGCTCTTCATGAACTGCTCCAGCCTGAATACCTTCCACAAGGTGCAGTACTTCAGAAACAGACTGNTGAATCCCTTCCACAAGGTGCAGTCCTTCAGAAACAGACTGCTCCAGCATCGGTTCATCACAGAGTCACAAGTCCTGACAGCAAACCTGCTCCAGGGTGGGCTCCTCTCTCCATGCGTCCTGCCAGGAACCTGCCAGGAACCTGCTCCAGTACGAGCCTATCACAGACCGGTCACAGCTGCTTTCAGGCATCCAGCTACTCTACCGCGGGTTCCTCCATGGACTGCAAGTGGATACCTGCTCCTGCATGGACTCATCCTTCTACTCAAATTCACACTGGTGTTCCAGCCTGTCCAGTACGGCAGCACAGAAAACAGCAGCAACACCCTGGCCACTTGCCACCCCAGGCATTTTGCCATGGCTGTTTTCAAAATGCTCTCGGGCACAACACAGTGAGGTGGTTAGCAGCACAGGACTGCAGTGAGCAGCAAAAGCAACAAGTGGCCACTAATGAGCACTAGACTCTAATACTCAGTCAGGCAAGCAAGCCCCATGGCAAGCATAGGAGCCTGCTCATTACTAGCTAAATGGCATTAGCTATAAATTTGATCTAGTACATTCCAGTCAAATCTGTTGTTATCTTGAACCCTTTGTGCTTCACATTGGGCACCAAAAAAGACTTATGATTTAACTGCAGCTGCCAACTAGGCCCCGTGCAGCTATTCACTCACGTCCCTGCCAGTGGGATTGGAGAGAGAATTGGAAAAGTGAGAAAACTCATGGGTTGCGATAAAAACAGTTTTATAGAAAAGCAAAAGCCACACACACAAGCAAAGTAAAAAACAAGGAATTAAACCAATGCTTCCCTTGGGTAGGCAGGTGTTCAGCCATCTCCAGGAAAGCAGGGCCCCATCACACGTAATGGTGACATGGGAAGGCAAACACCATTGCTTCAAATGTCCCCCTCTTCCTCCTTCTTCCCCCCACTTTATATGCTGATGTTCCAGCCATGTCTCCTCCCAACCTCCTGTGCACCCCCAGTCTCCTCACCAGCATGGCAGTGTCAAAAGCGAAAACGGCCTTGGCTCTGTGCAAGCCGTGCTCAGCAATAACAAAAGCATCTCTATTTTATCAACCCTGTGTTCAGTACAAATCTAACACATAGTCCCANTCTTCTCTTCTCTTCTCTTCTCTTCTCTTCTCTTCTCTTCTCTTCTCTTCTCTTCTCTTCTCTTCTCTTCTCTTCTCTTCTCTTCTCTTCTCTTCTCTTCTCTTCTCTTCTCTTCTCTTCTCTTCTCTTCTCTTCTCTTCTCTTCTCTTCTCTTCTCTTCTCTTCTCTTCTCTTCTCTTCTCTTCTCTTCTCTTCTCTTCTCTTCTCTTCTCTTCTCTTCTCTTCTCTTCTCTTCTCTTCTCTTCTCTTCTCTTCTCTTCTCTTCTCTTCTCTTCTCTTCTCTTCTCTTCTCTTCTCTTCTCTTCTCTTCTCTTCTCTTCTCTTCTCTTCTCTTCTCTTCTCTTCTCTTCTCTTCTCTTCTCTTCTCTTCTCTTCTCTTCTCTTCTCTTCTCTTCTCTTCTCTTCTCTTCTCTTCTCTTCTCTTCTCTTCTCTTCTCTTCTCTTCTCTTCTCTTCTCTTCTCTTCTCTTTTTTTTTTTTTTTTTTTTCATCAGGAACATAAGCAAGAGTAAGAATAACTTAGGATAGGAGGGTAATTTGGGAGAAAGGTATAAGGACAAGCAAGGCTTGTTTGGCTACACAGCTGCTAGGTGCAGAATAACAGATGTAATTGAGTGTGATGAAGTTCATCTGGATGCTGCGTGTCCTTATCATCTTCTACATTCTCTGCCTGTAGACATCTTAATTCTTTTCTAATTGCATTGTATTTCAGAATTATCTTGAATTCCCAGTGCTTTCTTCTCCATTTTCAAGTGAGTTGACACCATACCAAGCAGAGTCCCTGCTGCAGCTAAGGTGTGAATTATTGCAGCTATTATTACTGGGTAATTGGGGACTGATGTACTGGGAATATTCTGAGAGACACTGATCAAATCTCCAAATTTCAGGCATGTATTTTTTTATGCTCTACTCCTAGCTGATTAGTCTGTTACAAGCTAAGAGTCAAACATTAATCAAATACTCTTCGGGTCTTCGGGTTTCTTCAGAGGGTTAATGCCTATTTTCAGATATCTTTCCACTCATCTGTTTCCTGCAAATAGTTGCAGACTGTGGCACACAATCCAATATGATAAAATACTGTACTTCTGATTCTAATTCATTCTTTTTAGGTGTCTGGGTATAAGGTGAACAAGAATTTATTTAATTTTTCTGTTTTAAGCAAGCAGTGTGATGTCTCAGAGCAAGAATGTAATTATATGTTCCACAAATAGATCTTCTCACTACAGGGAAGGAAAGCTCTAAGGAAAGATATAGCTGGTCCCTCAGTCATTTAGCAAAGTAAAATAGTCACTAACTTGTCTCTTGATATGCATGATATACATCCTTCTCTTACAACATAAAATTGCAGATTGAGGAAGACAGGAATGGGAGAAACTGGTGAGATTTTATCCACTCAATTCATTGTTTAAGTAGATTACATATAGTTATCTGTGAAGTAAGCCTGCAGATATCCTAGCTGTAAGCCAATTAACATGTTTCGCAGGTCAGTATGGAAAGGATTTGTCTTAGCTTGCTTCTTTGTTTTAAGCCAATATAGTTCTTTACTGGTGTCAGAGTTATTATATTCTTGTTGAAATATCCTTCCTTGTACTTTCATAGATAAAAGACAGCTGTAACTTCTGTATTTAGTAACCAAATGGATTTCACATTTAGCCAAGAAAGCCATGCTGACTTGAATCAGCAACGGTGTGGCCAGCAGGACCAGGGCAGGGATTTTCCCCCTGTACTTGGCACTGGTGAGGCCACACCTTGAATCCTGTGTTCAGTTTTGGGCCCCTCACTACAAGAACACTGAGGTTCTGGAAAATGTCCGGAGAAGGCAATGGAGCTGGGGAAGGGTCTGGAATACAAGTCCTTGGAGGAGCAGCCAAGAGAGCTGGGGTTGTTGAGCCTGGAGGAAAGGAGACTCAGGGGAACCTTATCACTCTCTACAACTGCCTGAAAGGAGGCTGTAGCAAGATGGGGGTCAGCATCTTCTCCCAGGCAACAAGTGACAGGACAAGGGGAAATGGCCTCAGGTTGCACTTAGTGAGGTTCAGGTTGGATATTAGGAAAAATCTTTTACTGTATTTAAGGATTGGAATGGGCTGCCCAGGGAAATGGTAGTCACTATCTGTGGTAGTGTTCAAACAATGAGCAGACTTGGCACTTTGTGCTATGGTATAGTGGCCATGGTGGTATTTGGTCAAAGGTCAGACTTGATCTTGGAGGTATTTTCCAGTATTAATGATTCTATGATTCTGTGATAGTTTATCGTTGTTTTTCAGAGCCTAAGCCTGAGATGTTTAGAACATACTTCTCCAAAGAACTTTCTGTGTGCCAACAATATTTTTTACTAGTATTCTCAAATCTCAGAGCAGTATTCTGTATCTTGGTCAAGAGAAGAGTATCATGTAATAGAAACAGGAGCGGTAGAGAGTAAATGTCCAAAACCTGGTATAATACTGTCAGAAAATTTGATACTTCTTAATTTAAACTTCTACTTAACATACACATATTAGTTAATTTTTCTAGCATAAACTTAGTTTTGTTGTGTGTTACTACCAAAACACTTTCTTTTAAAAGAATATAAAATTTTAATTGTACCATAATGCAATTCTTCGAGCAAAAATAGAATATAGAATTTCATCTAACTCAAAGGTGTTGTATAGACAGGGTGCCATCATATAGTTATCCAGTTACTAGTGCTAGTACATACACTAGGCACTTCAGTAAAATATTGTGGGGATTAGGATTATGTATCAGTATCAATGCTGTCTGCATGAAAATCATGTGAAGTATGTGTGAGCCTGTAAGACTGCTTCCAATGTTTTGAACTGCTTCAACTTCTCAAAAACTTAAATATTAAGATTTATGCATCCTAACTAAAACAACCAAAAACTTCAGTCATTTGGAATATGATAATTTTGTGATGTATGGATTTTGAAGCAAACTTTGCTGTAGTTCAGAATAAGGGAAAAGATGTCTCTGTTCATTTTCTTTTTCCCTTAGATGCACAACCTTGCATTAGAACTGTTGTTCTCTAATATGATGTAGCAAGACAGGGCCATGCTGTTTAACCTTTTATTCTGTACATGTTCCAAAATTTAAAGATATTTTAGTATTGGACCACTTTTAGTTTCTAGAGGGCTCTAAATAGCCCTTTAAAAGCTTTCATCAGTTTTTATCCTAAGCCCTCTTTCCTATCCAGTGACTGTGAATTCTAGTTTCGCAAATGATATTGATGATAACCTGAATATGATGTGGTGAGGTTGTTATTGGGTAAAACCCGTGTGTCTCCCTCTACTAGTACCATTCTCTTTTTTGTTCTCTCCTTTGTTTTTCTTTCTTTTTTTTCTTTTTCTTATTTGGCTTCCCCCATCCCTATTCATAGGGGAGCTGTGGATTGTCACCTGTCTCACTATCTGTTTAACTACTGCTAAGGTGATGGGTAAAGGAAGAAAATTAACAACACAGCTATTGGGGCAATAATTCAGGCATGAATTGTTTCCTTCGTCTTGTACCTGGTGATGAAATGGCTAAATGAAGTGTTTGAAAGATGTCAGTATATTACTAATATCATAACTTTTTAAGTGTTAAGTAATGACTTGGGCTAAGGCACAGCTGACTCTTTTCAGTGGTGCCCAGTTAGGTACAAGAGGCAATGACAGGTGGTCCTCTCTCAACCTGAACCAAAGCTTTTTACTGTGAGGCTGACCAAGGATGGGCACAGGTTGTCCACAGAGGCTGTGGAGTTCCTATTCTTGGCTATATTCAAAAGTCACCTGGATATGGTCCTGGGCAGAAGGGTAGAAGCCTGTAGGTAGCATTGCTTGAGCAGGTCCCTTCCAGTCTCTGGGACTGTCCTGTCATTTGGTGAAAGTCCAACAGTAAGAATCACAAACAGAAAATCTGTAACACAGAGGTGGCACATGGAGAGCATAAGCTGTTTCCTGTAATACTGCTTATTCCGTTAATAAAGTAGATTTTTCCAGCTATAATGTTTTGACTTTTAAATTTTATGTTTTGATTTTTTTATTTATTTTATGTTTTATTTATTTTACATTTAAATTTTATGTTTTATGACTACTGAGTGGTCAAAATAAATAGAGTCTCCATTTTGACATCACTTTTTCTCCCTTTATTTCATTATTATCAGGTGCACATTCAGTCTTTTGATGAAAGGACTGCAGCACATACTAGGAGAAAAAAACCCACCCAAATGGCCATAACTCACTTCTGAAGCAACCTACAGATCTCCTTTCATAACTGTGTAAATGATACAGAAGCCAAAAAGCTTTTTGTCCGGGTGGTTCTCCTGCTTTCATATTCTTCCTCAGAAAGTATTCCTTCCTCAAAATACATTTTGTTGTCAATAGTGAAAGGTGTGAAGAAGTAGCATTATACATGTTAGACTTTATAATTAATTCTGCTGTTATCATTAGTGCCTTAGAATAAGATCTTGGCTCAAGCTCGAAATTTCATTTAGTACTGTAACTATCATGCTGCATACAGATATTTTTGGGAGATTGTGAACATGCTCATTCCAGCCCGTGACAGTTATGCTAATATAATAAAGAGAGATGCCTCAGTATTTGAAAAGTATCTGAGTACTATTAAAGATGGATAATACTTGACTAACTGTGAATTAAAATCCGTAATATACTAGACTTAGCGGTGTAAATATCAGCTTAGAAAGCACAGTAAACTTGTAGAAATGTTCTGTAATTTATTTAATTCTTTATCAAAACTTGTTTCTGGTTAAACACTACAAAATACCATCCCAGCAAGGAAGTTCCTGTGAACTTCATCCTAGATTGTTTCCTAAAGACATTTTTATTTCTGAAAGAACAAACTGTAAGGTCAGATAGCTTATGTCCCTCCACTGCTGCTGCTCAGTCATGTTTGCTATCCCAGCACACCACTGTCATCCCAACAAGACGATAGTCCTGCAAGGGCACAGAGGTCTATTACTCATTTATTCACCATGCTGAGTGTGAGGCCATTGTACACCTCTTCACATATGAGTTCTTGAGAAAGGCACTTCAGCATGCTGATTTCTGAAAGAAGGTCTGTGTGGCTTCCTCCTTGCTCACATGCACATGCTTGAGGTGACCCTTCTTAAGCCTAATTTTTTGATTATGTGTTGCCTTTCATTCATGTCATCCCTGGCCTTTGCTTGTCAAACCTGTCCACTACTCCTTCACAGGGCTGCTGGAAACTCTTTCCTTCCCCATATCACTCCTGGTTCCAGTCCCTTCTTACCAGGTCAGCCATCCTGCTGGCAAAAATATCTCTGCCCCAGTTAATGAGGTGCATCCCATCTCTCCTAAGCTGTTGTTGACCTCAGAGAAGGCCCTATGGTCATAAAAACCAAAGCCTTGTTTGCCAATGCCGGTTCTACAACCAAGTGTTGACGTGCAGTATCAGTGCCCTCTTCCTCACACCCTTTCACCCAGGGTGAAGGAAAACACGACTTGGCCTTTTCTACTCACAGACTCTCTAGCAGACAAACGAATGTTTTAGAATAGCATAAATGTAATTGTTTGATGGTTTGCTAGTTTTCTCACAACAAAAATTTTAAGCAGCTTTATCCTGTTTGTGAATGTAATCTTGTTGCTGGTGTGTACTGATGGGTAGGGCTCTTATGTAATACTGACTAATTTTCCAGCAAGAGTAAATACAATTTTGATGGTTTTGAAGGTAACATTAGAAGGTAGATCAAAGTGAGAGAATTATGAAGTAGTCATTCAGTCTAAGCACCCATGTACTGTGATCTGCTGGAAGTACAGAATTTCATTATGACTGCTGTTGACTAGTATTGTTCCTAGGTACTTAGTAAACTGATTGTCAAGACAATGCTTTTTATATTATGAACGTTATTTGAAAGAGTTACCAGGAGTTTCTACTTCTGCACAGGTCCCTTCCAGTATGTATCTCTGTATTTCACCCTTGCGTTTGTTAGTCTTTACAGGGTTTTACTACTGGGAAGTATATATGTAAATCCAGAGAGGCAGCTTCTATCTGTACCACTCAGTTAACTGTTACTCCTCCATAAATCTGTGAAAAACTGAGAAAAGAGTAAAGAAATTTGTATTACTAACTGTAATATTTAGCAACTAGTACTAATATCAGGCAGAGTCCAGAGTCCGGCTGCCTACTTTGGTATTGCCAAGAACCTTGGGAGAGGACAATCAAATAGTGTTTAGTAGGAAACTGGGGTTCTAACATAAAAATTATGTTAGTATCTAGAAACTATTTGTAATAATCTGTTCTTCCTCTGTGAATAGCCTGTGTCGTATGTCTTCTGCTTTATGGCTAACACCGCACAATTATGAAGGCAATTATTCATAAAATTTTTGTTTAGACGAAAATTGAAAAGGAATGCTTATGTGAAACTAGTGTATTATTGAAAATTATTTCCATTTATACTCTTGTTCAGGAACCAAGCATTCTGTATTAATTGTTGAAACTTAATGTTCCGAGAAGTTTTCCTTTATTGTGAACACATTATGTTGCTGCAAATTCTTAATTAGTATATTGGCTATTCATCATTATAAATAGATAAGATCTTAAGATTAGCCTTTTATTCTGACTATTAAAAGCCTGCCATTACTGCATGTGATTACGAGATCTAGTTCAGTTTACCTTCTGTGATGTTTTGTTTAGACTTCTAGAGGAGAAAAAGAAATTTCCTGCTGTACTTGAAAGTAAATTACAGGCTTTCATTTTCTGCATTGAATTAAAGCCTGCTACATTATTTGATCTAGACAATAAAGCATATGTAGCTGAACAAAACTTGCAGGCTCTCGTTGCTTAAAAAAGTAAATTAGTTCAGTGTGAAGTAGTCCAGGAACAAAATAAACAGTAACCTGACACATTTTAACCATCTCTTTTGATAAGTAATAGAGCAAGTTATACTCTTAAATCGTTCGTCTTCATATTTCAAGTGTAGAAAACAGAAGGATTCCAACTGAGAATTTGGTTATATTAAAAAATCTTCAGGGAATTTAACAGACAACATGAAACTGCACAGCATATATAGGAGAGGAGCAATTTTCAGCATAGTAGCTTTGCCTAAATTCTGCCCATTATACTGAGGAAATACTAACCCTTGTTGCATTCAGCAGCTGGGTCCCGACAGTATCTTTTCCCACTTGGAGGGGTTAATTAGTCTTCTTTCAGAATGTGGCCTGTTTAGCTTACATTCACATCATGCAACAAGCACTGGCTATACAAAGCAATACCATTAACAGACGGGTGTGTCCAACTGCTTAATTAGGCAGAATAAAAAGGACCTTGTCAAACATTCATCTGTTGTTTGTCATACACCTGATGGTCCAATTAGGCAAGGATGACGTCTTTTCTGCTGTAATATTCACTTCCTTTACTTACATGGAGTGTCAGTGAAAAAATGGGAGAGTCTTCACTTAGATTACTGTTGTGTCTTTAATCCCAGGCAGCAGCCAAGCCCCTGTAGCCACTCACTCACTATCCCACCAGCGGGACTGGGGAGAGGTCAGAAGGATAAAAGCTGGAGAGCTCAGGGGTTGAGATAAAAACAGTTTAATAGGGAAAGCAAAAGCCACACACACAAGCAAAGTAGAACATGGAATTAATTCAGTGCTTCCCATGAGCAGGCAGGTGTTCAGCCATCTCCAGGAGAGCAGGGCCCCATCACACATAACAGTGACTTGGGAAGACAAGCAACATTGCTCCAAATGTCCCCCCCTTTCTCCCTATTCCTCCCACTTCATACACTGAGCATGATGCCACATGGTCTGGATTATCCCTCTGGTCAGATGGGGTCACCTGTCCTGGCTCTGTCTCCTTCCAAGCTCCCAAGCACCCCCAGTCCCCTCCGCAGTGTGGCCGTACCAAAAGCAGAAAAGGCCTGGGCTCTGTGTAAGCCCTGCTGAGCACTAACAAAAGCATGTCTCTGTTATCACCCCTGTATTCAGCACAAACCCAAAACACAGCCCAGTGCCAGCCACTGTGAAGAAGGTTAATTCTACCCCAGCCAAAGCCAGCACTATTAAAAAATTGTGTTCTCAATATTGATGCAGTATAAAAGAATTACACTGACTGCATCACTGATATGATGCTAGAAAAACTTCCAGTAAATAGGAAAATACTTAAAGTTGACTGTCAAACCATATTGTATGATACGTAGAGGAAAAAATCTGTACAGTGTACTGAACTATAATAAAATTTTGCATTTAGGATAGAGACCTAAACGAGAACAATGGAAGCAGTCCTGGTTGAATGCCAGGCACTCACCAAAACCACTCTTATCACTCCAGTCCTCAGCTGGACAGGGGAGAGAAAATGTAACTAAAAGCTCATTGATGAAGATAACAACAGGGAAAGATCACTCACCAGTTACCATGACAGGCAAAATGGACTCAGCTTGAGGAAAATTATTTGAATTTATTGCCAATCAGATCAGGATAGGATAGTAAGAAATAAACCTAAATCTTCAAAACACCTTCCCCTCACCCTCCACTTCCTCTCAGGCTTAACTTTATTCCTGATTCTCTTCCCTTCCAGCTCCCTTCCAGCAGTGCAGGGGAATTCTTCTCTTTTGTATCCTGATTTTTGTCAGGTGTGCTAGGTTCTGAAGTGCATCCACTGCTTAAAAGTAGAGGGTTCAGTTAACATGAAACTCTGAGAGTCTGTTGATTAATCTGAAATTCGTTTGATCAAGAATTTATCAGTCTTTCTGAATATGTCAGAAGAAGCATTTACATCAATCAGGTGTGCCATAGACACGGTTTCCTGGAGTTTAAACCAAGAACGGTCTGAATTGGCAAGGTCCTGGCCCTATTGTGTGACCTCATACCATATTTATATACCTGTTTCCTGCTTTGGAGTGGCTACATTTGAATGCAAAATGAATTAGAGATAGTTGGAGGGAGGAACTGCAGAAACCCAGCCTTAAAACAACTTAAACTGCTGTGGAACCCAGCCTTGAAAGGAAGGTTTGCTGTTGTCAGCTGGTTCTGTTGTCAAGCAAGGAGAACACTGACATTTTTTTGTTACAGTAATTAATTCCTCCTGCTATCTAGTGGCATGTCCCTGAATTTTTTATTATGGTTTTGGCTCAAAAAATATTGTAGGATTTTTGGGGGAGCTTGTTATTTGGTGGTGGTGGTAGGCTTTAAAGTCCAGTTTCTTCATTGTCAGCCATCTGGGTCTCATGAGTTAAACTGAAAAAAATCACCTGCATAGGTCATTCTAGGTATCTATTAGGTTTTTTTTTTTCATATAAATCTCTTTTATTATGCATTATAAAGCTACTCATTTTTAGTGACAGTGGTTCTGAGATTGCCAAAGTATTCTGTAGCTAATATAGATTAATAGAGACTAAGGGCAGTAAAATTTCTCACAGAACATTTGGTTTACAGACTAGTAATTTGTGTTTGTTTACTGTGATTCTTCACAGAAACATACAGTCTTCTGTTTTGAAGGTACCAGGTGAAAAAAACCCTGCCTCATGTGTTTATTATTTTCACTGGTTAATCATTCACTGCTTAAAAGAAATTTAAGAAGAAAGGGGAATAAAAGGCTGATTCACAGTTTTGAATTCATTTTGGTTTGTCACCAGTCAATTGTATTGTCATTTCGGCTGTGCAAAATTGAGGAATCTGCAGCTCACAATCTCCGTTTCCTGTGAAGGCATGTCATTCTTGGTTGTCTTCCTCATAAGCTTCCTTTGTCAGGCATTGTCCTTGATTCTTGAACCATTTCTTTATTCTACCCAACTTTTGTCATTCCGTTTAAATGTCAGGGCCGTGATCATAGGCACTTTTCTACCATTTATGTATTTCTATATGGTTTTAGTGTCAAAAAGTTTCTTATTAGATTTTAAATACAGTGATTGCTTTAATGCTTTCTACTGAAGAAGGTTATTTGAGTTGTTTTTTCACTATGACTCATTAGATGCTTTTCAGAGTTTGCTTTCCAGAGTTGAGCCCTTCATTCTGTGGCCTGCTTCAAGTTCAGCTTTGAATTTGAATGTATAGAGATTTTAGTGTAATTCAGTAAGCCAGAGAAAAAATAGTTTTGAATGCTGACCAGTTATTTACAAGTTGAGAGAAGATCTGCTGCTGATTTTTCTGAGTTATTCCTAAAGTGACAAAGCTCAGATAAGTGACACGTTTCTTCATACGTAAACAAAAGATATTTCAAATATAAGATAAAAATAATATAAAACCCCATTTATACAAACTCATGCTAGTACGGGGAAAATCCTTGGGCTCATAACAAGATTGGTATTAGCTGATTTTAAAATATTAATAGAGATAAGGGACAAAATAGTGTGCTTATATAAGTGACAAAATAAAAACATTTCTGCACTAACCTTTTGATTTTATATGTTAATTTTATTCAGAGATCACAATGCAGACATCAGAGACTGGGGCGGATACAGGTTCGACTGTGACTTTACAGACATCTGTGGCTGGCCAGGCAGCAGTGCCCACACAGGTAGTACAGCAAGTACCAGTTCAGCAACAGGTACGTGGCTGTTAATTTTGAGAAAATTAAAAAAAAAATTCCAAATTATAGTTCTTTACAATATAATGAGGAACTTGGTTTTGTGCAAGACTGCTAAAGGAACTTTTGCTCTACTTTTATCAATTTTAGTTTGCTGGAATTAAAATAACCAGAGAAAACAAGCTATTTTCAGGATCTGTTCCTTAACTAAAACATCTCACAAGCTCTGGTAGTACTCATACATGAGTCTAACTGTTATTTATTATATAATTCATGCAGTAGCTCACAGAAGTTTGCTTTATGTTACTGAATATTTACATTTTTTCCTTTAAATAATGCATATGTTTCTGAAGTTATTGACTATATAATTTCTTCATCCATTTGGATGTCCAAGTAAGTGCAATACAAATGTAAATATGAAAAGGACTGTCCTTTGCACCTCTAGACTTGACTCCCTGCAGATACATGCACAATATCATGAAGATTTTTGTGGTATGATAATCAATAATTCATAATGTAAATTTGCCAGGGAAGGAAGAAGACTTGTGTAGCAGCCAGCACAGTGCACTCTTCTGTTACATGAGGTAGTTACTCCTATGCAGCACCTATGAGCTTTAGAAGAAATGGTGGCACAAGAAAATTGGGAGCTAAATTAAAAAATTTAAATGGGGACTCAATGTGAAAGCCATGATGGCTGTCCAGGACTTTTCCAGAAAACACAGGAATTAGCTGTCCATGTGATGGGTATTCTGGATGACATCTGATGTTGTTTTTCATCAAAAACTAACTTCACATTTTCCGAATCACTAATATGAGAACTAGACATATTTTATTAAATAGTGCCATTTATTTCTGTGCTGGTGGAGCACTTTTCTCTAAATTAAACTCTTCAGCATTTGTTGAGTTCTTAAATTCCAGTGCATTTTTATATATGTGTTTCACAGTCTCTTACATTTCACTAATATTTTTTTCCTGTTGCATAACTCAGATTGTAACGCCTCGTAGTTCCATTACTCTGTAGTATGATGCTTGAACTTAGCTAAGCTTTGTAGGAGATTTTGTCTATAACTCTTTCATAAGCTTTGTGAGTGAAAGACTTTTTTCCTTTGTGGAGTGCAATCTGGATAATTTGTTTGATTTTTATCTTCTTTCATGTTGACAGATGTTTAGTAGATGTAGTTTATATGACTTGTTCTTTGCTATTCCTGTATTTCACTTTTTCAGATACAAGATGGCAGTTTGGTAGTGCTACATGGTTGTTTTTTTTCAGCATATTGGATATACATACAATGGTCTAGTATTACATACTGAATTTGTGAAGTGCTGGTCAGTGTGAGGGACTGGTAACTGGTAAGTTAGTGCCATATAGGATACTTTATAGTGGTTCTAGTAATTGTATTGATTGGACTGTAAGGTCAGGTTCTATGCATTTGTGTTCTATTCTTACAGCAAAAGGAAGACTGAGCAGGACTTTGGCGTTTGTAAACTTTGTTTGTGCAAAGTTTCTAGCTTTTTGAAAACTTCTAGGATAGAATTGGCTCCTTGTTTGTTGACTGGGGCTGCCCACTGTGAAGGGGCCTGAGGCCCAACTGTTGAAGTCTCTGCATTGGGAGTGTGACTGCCAGAGAGTCTCATGAATGGTCAGACTGGGAAGTTTCCTTAACATATTTTCCCACATAAATAATGCATTAATCTTTGTCACCAACTGTGTATATCTTTTCTGAAGTTATGCTAGTTGTCCTTTAATAATGTTACACTTGAGTCAAAACAGAGAAGCCAATGACCAGATTGGTTTTTTTCCTTCTTTGATTATACCTTAATAAGAACAGCAAACAGTATTTTTTGTTGCCCTATCCGAGTGTGTAAAACTGTTCCTGATCACCTTTACATACGTCTCCTCTAGTACTGCTATTTCTGAGTATCACCTTGCATCGAATACACCATCATTATATTGGATTATTTTTCCCTGTGGACATAGTAAATTAGACTTTTCTGACTGACTCTTAACACCGACTGTATAATCAGCATAATGTTTGAGAAAGGAAATCTAAAGGATCAGGGATGGAAGATCCAACAAGAATGTTGAGAAGTCCGGTGCAGACAGTATTGCAGTGATTGAAACACTATGGGAGATATGTGTAGAGAGAGATGGTTAGATTATGGCAGTAGTGAGGATGAAGGGAAGAGTGAAGATGTGAATATGGTGTGCCGGCAGGAAATGTGATGAAGAACGTAGGTGGGATAGGTAATTTCAATTGTAGGCTTAAAAAAAAAGGGAATAGCAGATATAAAAACAATCACTGTGTTGAGGAAATTGCAGGTGTGATCTGTCCTGAGGAATTATCTGTGTATAGATTGCATTGGCCTAAATTTAACATTGTCTCTATGTACATTTGGTAGGAATGGGCCAATTTGCCTAAAGAAAATTAGGAGAAAGAGCCATTATAATGGCTATTTTAGTAAAGACACTCTTTTGATGGCAGAGGGAGGACTTATTATTTCTGCACATTCAAAGTTACCAATGTTGAAAGCTGGAGATAAGGTTTTAGGCAATAGTATGGTTTCTTTTTTTTCCTGTGGTTTATAAGGGACATGCTTAATTTCAGTTGTATCCAGATTATGTGTGAATATTCAAATTCTGATTATATTATCTTGTGAATATACATTGCTAAAAACAATGGGATACTTCCGTGATTTTGTTAAATTCAAGGATACTGTAACATGAGTATCCATGTATGTAGAACAATTTGATGTAAACTAAAACTTCCATATTATGATTTGCAGTAATTTATTAGTGCTTTCTAGTGAATAATTTGTTTTCAATTAGTATTAAAGCAATGTATAACATTTCATTTTTCTAGGGAAGTCTCTGTTTCCCATATTTCTATTCCTGTATATACACCATACTTAAACGACATCTCCTGAATGCATTAATTTGGGATTGATTTCATGACATTGTGTTTCTTGTATGCACACAAAATATACATTTTTTTCAAAATGAAATACTTTTGCCCTGAACAAGAGTGAGCTGAGTAAGTGGAAGGGTAGACTAAGAGCCTTTTCTCTTCAGCTGTGTTAGTACTCAGGCATCCTGTCTTTTGAACAAACAACAAAAGACTAACTTTTAATATTTTCAGCTAAACAAATCCCTATTTTCCATATAGCTGGTATTAATATGGAACTCATAAAAGTCTGCTCTAATGCTCCAAGAATAGGAACAATACAGGTATCATTTATGAAAACCTGGATTTTTTCCTCTTGTAAAAGTGGCTCTAGTGGCAGCTGGTTGCATGCAACATAGCAGAAGTCACTGTTGAGATGGGATAGAGAGGA
>VXAZ01000594.1:42512-69462 GCA_013399875.1 Gymnorhina tibicen
AATGTTGCACATCCAAGCTGTTTGCAAAGACACGGTGGATAATTATATGTTCTTTTTAAAATGGAATTTAAAAATCCTTGTATATATATTGCTCTGTTGTTCTAGTCTTTGCTTAGTAGTACTTTGAACAGAAACACTTTTCTTTGGAAATCAAAGTTCACTCATATTTTGTTTTATGCTTCAGTGTAATTTCAGCATTTCAATATGTTTTTATGCACTTTGTTGACAAATTTTCACAGATAAAATATAACTTAGTCCCTCATTTGTTCCTCTCAGGTAGTATAATTAAGAATATAATTTATTTTTGCTTTTTTTTTTTCTTCTTCAGCTAGTAAATACAAGCGCACATGTATATTGAAATAAGTTTTCATTCACCTCTTGTTGTCCTGCAACATTTCAGCTGCTTGCTTCTAATCCTATTCCAGTTTTTTATTTCAGGCTAGAGTCACTGAAGCAGGAGAGATGAAAGATCTACTGTCTGACCTTATTTAAGTCAAAAATTCCTATACAAGTTTGTTAATTTTCTGTTTTCCAGCCAGACAATAATGAAAATTACCATGGCTAGTTCACCAGTCCACCTGAGAACATACAGATTTTGAACTTGTGTACTATTGCTCTTTGCTAAATATTTTATTGTGTTTTTCTATTTTCAGCCCAGTTTTTGGAATGTTTTTTAATACAAGAAGGCCATTTGGGTTTAGGTCTCTGGAAAACACTGGGAGAATAGTCAATAGTTTCTGCTCTGCCTCAAAAACTACATGACTTAGCTGATAATCATTCCTTTAACAGCTTAATAAACAGTGAAAGGATAATGATAAATAAAACAGACGTGAAGAAAAAAAAAAAATTCATATTTTCCAGAATTTTTCCTGGTGTTTTGTTTCCTCATAACCAACTTCTCTCCAATAATTTTGTGCTCATAGAGAGTAAATATATGCATTTTGTTTCTTTCTGTTGAGGATTAAAAAGAAAATTCAGAAGCACTAGATTTAATTCTCATTAAAGCATTAAAAATGAAGTAAAATATAAAATAAAATTAGTATTGGAAATACCATATAATAAAGATATTCAGCATGGCAGTATTTTCATATACAAGGCCATCCTAAAGGCTCCTTACTTATTTTATTTAACGTAGCTTGACTGGAAAAATATCTGCCTCTTACCTTCCTCACCCTAAAGTTGTTAGTACATTGCACTACCATGTGGTGACTACAGCTTCCTTTGGCAGGATAATGAATTTAACTGTAGCAGTACTGACTTTCAGAGAAGCTGAAGCAAAGTAAGTTTTTTTTGTAAACTTTTAAAATTACTCTATTGGAAGGAAATTAAACTAATTCAGTAGCCCTCTTTTATTGAATTTCAGTGTTAAAGGAAAAACATTTTGATTTTCAAAAGTAGGTAAAATGTTTTAATAGCACTGTAGCGTATCCATTCTTAAATGTTGGTTTAAAAAATGTTACTTTCTATGCTTTCTATGCATAAACAGTCCTGAAGTTTCTAGTAGTACTACATATTAGGCTAGTAAAGAAGTTATGAAAAAATTGCTGGAAAATTGAAATTAGGCAATGAAAATTTTAATTTTAAGAGATCTTAGTATTTTGTTTCATGGTAAATTAATTTTTTGTTGTTCTTACTTCAAATTAGAAGATAAACACATTTTGGAATTTTACAGTTTCCTGTCCGATAGACAGCAAATATTGATGCACTGTACACTTTGTCCATGCAGTATTGTTTCAGTTCTGAGGGAGATATCTTGCACTATGCTGAATCTAATGTTTTCGAAGTGGGTAGCAGCTTGTATTCAAGAATAATGGGAGAATATAATGCCTTGCATAGAACGGGAATGTGACCTCTCTGTTTTAATGCTGTGTTTGTACGCAATGTAGAGTTCCATTTTATCAGTATATGCAGGTTACAGGGAGAAAAACACGTCTCCTTTATTAATAGAAAGATAGTGTGGGTTATTTTTAATAGGCACTAAGCCATATTCAATGTGTGTGAATAGGGAACAAAGTGCATTTTGGGAGTAGTTGGATGAGAACATGGAATTGATACTGACAACAGCATCATTTCCACAGTGTTTCCCCAGCTGTGCTGCTGGGAGAAAATGGGGCATATCCATTACGTGTCAGGTGACAAGCTACTGGTTTTAAGAACAAAGCCTGTTTTCAAGATGTTTTCTCACAGTATAGGTCAAGTAGATCGGTTTGGTGTTCTGTAATAGACTGATCAACAATGACTCCCCTTCTCCCATTGATTGAAGGTCATAGAATTGACTCACCCAAAAGGAAGAAATACACCTAGAGTTAAACTTAAAAAATATCACAGTAAGTTGCATATATATTTCACAATAAAGCACATACATATTTTTGCCAATTATTGCATGAGTGGGTCATTTGTCAGAGTTTGGCAGACCTGAATATTGAGAGGTACAAATTACTGACAAGCTTACAGATCTTTTGTTCTTACAGTGGATTTGGATCAAGCCCATTCCATGAAATTATGATTTGAATTAATATAAGTTATGAAGTCAAAAGTAATGGAAATAGAAATAATTTAATTTTGGAAGATGTTTGCACAATACAGCTATTTATGTTTTTAATTCAAAGAATTTTCTAGGGTCTTAGTAATGTGTGTAATTTTGATCAGAGTTTTTTGTGTTGACTTTGAGAACTGAATCTTTCCGTTAAATAACTAAATAATTTTGGGAGAAGAAATGTACAACAGTTGCATCTTACCTTAATAATTAAGTAAACATCTTCAAAATATACTTTTTGAAGTGAGAAATTGTATTTTAGGTGTATTTCTCAATTTATGTAATGATTCATATGGGAAATCAGAAAAATTTGGATTTTAATAGATATCTTAGCCATCCTGTTCCATCTCATTGCTGTTAATGGACAGAAGCATCTGATTTTTCATCATGGTAGTATAGCTGCATTCTAAACTTTGGCTGTTTTGTCTCTTTTTCAGACTTTGGGTTTTAATGTCAACCTAAGAGAAGGTTTCTGTGAAAATCTAGATTTTTTGTTTCACAGTCAGACTCAATATTATGAAAAAATAGGAAACATGCTTATTTGCAGATCTTTTTAAAACACAACACAGGTGAAAGTATTAGATTAAGATATTTTTGAAGAGCTCTTGAAGGGGGCTCATCAAATGCAGGAAAACCAGACTGATTTGGGATTATGGTGTTTGCAGTCCTTAGAACCAACTGGATTAGACTGAAGTGGCATTATAAGAATAAATATGAGAAAAAATATTGTCACTTAATGTTAAATCTATTTGCTAAATGAGTGCATTGATACTTGCTTGATTCAATTCCTTAGGTAAAATTGTGTCAATCTGCGAAGTCTCTGTGAGTCCTTTTGCATGTTTTAGGTTCTGGACTGCTCTTGGACCAAAATATGGCTTCTCTGAAAGATGGAAGGTGTAAAAGATGAAATTCTTCATCTTTACTGTGGCAGAAGACAAAAAGTTAAGACTGGAAAGAAAATTTGCATAACCTGAAACATTTCTACAATAGTATATGAATCAAAGGAATTTATGAGTAACTGTCCTTAGCATTATATGTGAAGATAACCCATGCCTTACTCCCTCTTGTTGTTTAGATCATTGAAATAAAACCAGGTTGTGTTGGAGTTTTTAATTGCTGATGATATTCTGGGAAAGGGGTTACTCAGACTAGGGGTTTTGGCCCATAACTGTACACTGGGTCAAAGCACTATTGCAAAAAAAATTCTTGTATCACTGTAGTTTAACTCCAGTTAAACAAGAGCTAAAGCATGTTACTGTGAATGTTTATTTCTAAACTTACTGCAATGTATTTGAGCTATGATTTTAAGGCTTGTGTACTATTTAGGACTTAAATGGAATAAGAAAAAGCATAAATACATGCTTTTATAAATGATACTTTCATCTGTAGTAAATGTAATTCTTCAGCTCGGTGCAAAGCAAAGATACACTTCATCTCATCCTTTTGCTCTCCAGTTAGTTATGTCTTTGGCACTGAAGATGTGTATGCTTCGTGAGTGTGCATCTTCAGTGTTAGGGCTCCATTTACTGAACTTACAGCACAAATACTGTGTAAGAACAGTGATTTTCTTTGCTAGTGCTGTGATATACCTGTAGTACTTTTGAGAACAGAGATAGCCCATATTGTTTATAAGCTACCAGGTGCACTGGAGCATTGATACTTCTTTATGATATCCCAAACTTCTGGTTTTCTTGTTTTCAGGTACAGCAAGTGCAGACTGTGCAACAGGTACAGCATGTCTATCCAGCCCAGGTTCAGTATGTGGAGGGAAGTGACACAGTCTATACTAATGGAGCTATGTAAGTTGGAAAATGATCTGTATTTTAATGTTCATTAAAATGAGAAGTTAAATGTATATTTTCAGCTAGGTTCTATCAACGACTGTACATTAAATTGGAAAGAAAAAATATTCAATTACAGTTCTTCTAGTGTCAGAATAGTGTTTTGGATGAAAATGTGAATTCACACTATTTGTTTTTATTAAGGCAGAACTTTTGTTACGTAGAATCCATGTGGTTGTTTTAGTTGCACTCTGTATGGCATAGTGTTGTTTGAAAAAGTATCTTCTAGTTCATGGGTAAGTTCTGTCTGAAAGACATATCGTATAACTTCTGTCCTTAGGACAAAAGGCAGGGCCTTCTGTCTTCCTGGCTGCAATCCTAGTGGCAAATGATAGAAAGGTGCAGCAGCTGTAGTTATTATCTAAAGAAAGTAGTAATGTAATTTCATGCCTGTATTTCATAAAATGAGATGAGGTTTTTTTTTCCAAAGGAATGAGGAAAAGCAGAGGAAAGAAATTAACAGTCTCTTTTTGCTGCTTCTTTAACAACTTTTTTGCACATGATTGTGCATTTCCTGCTTTCCTGAACATGCTTTTTCATCATCAAGTTTCTTTCTTCAATACACAAACTAGAGAAAGATTTAAAAAAAAAAATCCAGATTTGATCTGACCTCTGGACACAACCTAGTCTAGTATCAGGCTTGGAGCAGCACCAGCTTTGAAACTGGCTCAAACTTCAAAGTAGACTGTGCTGCTTAGAAAGGATCTTCTCAAAGCCATTTTTTCATTTACCATTTTTGCTTTGTAATTGGCTTTACGAAGAAGTACAATTTAGAAAGCTTTTTGATTGTCTGAAGGTACTTATTTATTGATGGTAATCCAAAAGCAGTTCAAAAGAGTAATATTATTTGGATCAGATATATATGATGCTAAAACTGACAGCATTCCTTGGTCATTTCTATTAGCAGATTTTGATTTATTAATTTTTCACGTACTTTTGATTTACTAATTTTTCACAAAATTAGCACATTTTGATTTATTAATATTTCACAGTACGTGAAATTATCTATGCTTTTTTTCCCCACTTGTGAATCCTAAACAGTGTACTTTAAATATGCATTAGACTTCCCTATTGTACTGATTTTGTCTGGGATAGATTAGTTTTCTTCCTAGTAGCTAGTACGGACCTGTGTTTTGGACTTGTGCTACAAATGGTGGTGATACTATCTACTGTGAAGAAAGTAACTCTACCCCAGCCAAAGCCAGCACACACATACAGCTGCATAACGTGATTGTGACCATGATAGTCTACTGTTAACCTCCAAAAGAGGTCATTCTTGAATAAGCTATTTTTCAAGTTTCTGTTTTCTTCCATTATTTTCAACTTCTTACATGTGCTATTGGGACTTCTGGCAGTGTATAAAAAGTGTACTACACTACTTACTACAGTCCTAAGGAAAAACAGAAGCAGATGTGACTGATTTCAGGTTTCCATTATTTTATTGTGTTTCTATATCTGAATCCCTCTATCAGTTTCTGCAAAATCAGTCAATAGGACATAAAAGAAGAAAGCTCTTCTTAGCATATGAGCCAAATCCAGATTGTTTTGTCCTCCTACAAAGAAGAGTTCACCCATGTTGTGAGCAGCAACATAGTAGACAGGCAATTTGTTGTTCAATACTTACAGGAAGATTAGCCTTTCTAAAGACTGTAATTTCATTGATGGAGAATGGACCAGTCTGTGTTTCTACTCAGACTTTTTGAAGACTATATATAGTGAAGCACATTTCCCATACGCTTTTATGCCCCAGATTTTGGGTAGTCTTCCTATGATTGTATGTTTGATATATTTTATGACCATGCTAAATCAAAATTTTAATTCTAACTCAGAATCAAATATAGGATTCTCCCACAATCTATCAAGCAACAGTACTGCTCTAGCAACGGAATAAGAAGTCTGCAACCCATAGTTAGGGTGAAGATATTAATTCATACGGGAATCTCTGAAATAAATTGTCACAGCATGCCTGATGAAAGACACCCCCTTCCACTCTGCTCTCGTGAGACCCCACCTTGAGTGCTGTGTCCAGTTCTGGGGTCCTCAGCAATTAGAAAGACATGGACCTCTTAGAGCAGGTCCAGAGGAGGGCTACAAAGATGATGAGAGGGCTGGAGCAGCTCTCTTATGAGGACAGGCTGTATTGTGACCTTCCAGTACTTAAAGAAGGCTTACAAAAGAGGTGGGAGAGGGACTTCTTATACAGGTAGATAGTGATAGGCTAAAGGGGAATGGTTTTAAACTAAAAGAGGAGAGATTTAGATTAGATTACATCGGATATTATGAAGAAATTCTTGGCTCAGAGGGTGGTGAGGCGCTGTCATAGGTTGTCCAGAGAAGTTGTGGATACCCCATCCCTGGCAGTGTTCAAGAGCAGGTTGGATGGAGCTTTGAGTAACCTGGACTAATGGAAGATGTCCCTGCCCATGAGGGAATTGAACTAGATGATCCTTAAGGTCCCTTCTGACCCAAACCATTCTACAATTCTAGAATTATCCTTTACTTTAAAATACAGCAC
Organism: Gymnorhina tibicen; assembly: GCA_013399875.1. Classification (NCBI taxonomy): domain Eukaryota; kingdom Metazoa; phylum Chordata; class Aves; order Passeriformes; family Artamidae; genus Gymnorhina; species Gymnorhina tibicen. The sequence continues at coordinate 49,405 of VXAZ01000594.1, forward strand.
TTGCAAACTAGCATTGATTTAAATCCATATACAATAGCAACAAAGGATGCAATTACAATATATATCAGGAAAAACTTATCTGATTCTTTGCATTATAAAAGTAAGAAATCTGTCAGGTTTCACAGTGTTTGTCAAGTGTAATCGTTGTATTCTTATAACACAATCCTTTCCACGCATTTTATATCATGATTTGTCTACACTTGAAAGTTATTTGTTTTATTATAATTGGAGGCAATATAATAACACAAGGGGTGTAGCGCACAACTTGTCACATACGTTGTATGATATTATTTGAATTATGTTATCTACATTTTTCCCTAGTTAACAACAGTTTTGCTTGTCAAGCATGTTACTCTATCCTGAAACAAAAGTGCATTGTTGTTGCAATAGCATGTACAGGCTTACCTGACTGTTCAGAATATATGAAAGGCTTATATTGCTGCACCTATGTTAAGAAGTCAATTGGTTCCGCATACTAGACATGAACTTTCTTTGTACAAATTGTAACATATGGATAAAATGTAGCCATTATCTGGTAGTTCTGATGGGGCAAAGAGGGTTTTAATTGCTGGGACTGTGCAAGGATTGCTATTGCTATTGCTATTGGATCCAAATCACATTCTTCAGCGACTTCTTGTACAACAATTTGTGGGGTTCATGTTGGCAAAACACACCATGTATGCAAACCCAAGAATTTACTATTACCGTAATCGAAATCTTAACTGTTAAATAAAGTAATTATTACCAATATAGTCAAAGTTGTTATCTTCCTAGTAGTTACTAGTATCTATCCCTTTTTCTCTGGCATTATACTTTCCCATTTACTACCCTTATGCATACTGAGATGAATAGCTCCGGTCTGAGCTACAGAGATTTACAGCAATTCACTACTAACACAGATGTTATGTGTGGACAATGTGTGATGGGTGGTGAGGGCCACTCTACAGTGTGTCCACTGGCAGCTGTTTTTAATGTGTTCTAGGACAGTCTATACCTTATTTGTTCTTCATCAGTTTCCATTTCTATAGTATATCTGAATTTGTTTTGTTGCCTTTCCCTGGGCTTAGAATTAAAAGCCAAACATAGTTAGAGGGGGAAAAAGGGTTTTACCTCGGTATTTATTTAAGGATTCTCAGGTGCACCACATCCAGATAGAATGCACCAAAATGCACCCCAGAATGCACACCAAAAATGCATCCCCCTGATGATTCGCGTATACAATTATAGACCTTGTAAATTAGCACATCTATCAAAGATTCCCCAATGAGGGGCTCAAGTGAAGCCCCCGTCCTGAGGAACCTTCCCCCTGGAGGGGCCTGTCTTAGTTTACAGAATGTGTTCTGGAGAGGACCTTGGTGTCTGGGACTTTCTGACCCAACTGTGAGGTTCCCAAGATGTTTGGTCTCTTGGCTTTAGGGAACTTGGGGTCTAAGCTGGTTATCAGACTTGGGGAATTACAAGTATGTGGGCTAAAAGCACTAAGGACACATGCAAAGCTGTATGAAAGGGTGTATAAGAGGATTTATAAGAGGGGTATATGAAAAAGCAAAAAATCATCTTGGCATCAGTTTTATGTGGTCTGTTTCTGCCAGAATGGATACTTCTTGAATATTGTAATGCCAGCTCATGGTCCTCTTTGCTACAGTTTTAATCTAGGGTCATGGATTGTTTATTCTCTACAGAATAGCTATTTGATATTACTGTCTGTTAGATGGAACAATGCCTCAGCATTTTAATTATAGGTTTCATACTACACAGTCATAGAAAGCTAAGCTAAAATGGAAAAGATTAAATAACATTTATCTAATTGTTCAGCAATCACTGCTAGAACAAACCTCTAGGCTAAGACAAAGAGAGCCTGACAAGCCCAACTCCTGAGGTCTTGCAGATTTAGTACATACCCTTTGACGTGTTCTTAACAGTGGTAATACCATATTTCCTGGACTATAGGTCTGCTGTACTTCATCAGAATTTCAGAGATCTGTAATTAATGTTTCCTTACCTGTCTAACGTACAGATCCTGAAAATAAAATTTACAGAATTGCACCTTTGTTTTCATTTACTATATTCCCCAGTTTGCAGTCTTTTCTGTAGCTGTGCATTTGTGTGCTTTTATTGCTTTGTTTCCATGTGGAAAATGGTCTGGGACTGAGTGTTAAAGATCTCAGTTCTTTTTTATGGCTAATAAATGCCTCTCTGTTATAATTTAATGGCTGTATCATGTTCTGTTGTGACAGTCTCAGGGTGTATGGCACTTCATTTTCTTCCCTTTGCTTAGGATATGTCACCTCCAGAACCTGGCTGTGGTAAGGCCTTCCCTCAGTATTAGACAAAGGATTCTGTTCTCTCTAGGTTCTGTGAAGCTCACTATTAGCTTAAGGACCACAAGATTATCCTAGAAACTTAAAAGAGTTTGAGGATATGCTTCTGGCATGAAAGAATTTCTTGGTTTGGAAGTTTTCTAAAATGTTGCAGTACCATAGCATTATCATGAGCCTTAGCTGCTCTGCACACAAATAACTGTATCTTGAAATATTTATTTTCATCCGATGTTAATCATATTTCTATCCCACAAAATAATACGTTAGTTAATTAAGTATCATAAAAGATACTTTCATTACAGAGATGACAGTGAAAAAAGTACTTGCATGCCTACCTGCAAAGCTGTGTAAGCCATACCAAAACCCACAGGAGTAATTCTGCAGCTATTAGTTGCTGAGAAAGATAGTTATTATTGGGTTACTTGATTGTTTGAATTAGAATTACAGAAAAACAAATAAAGAATGGTTTTCTTGTTTGAGTTACAATGCTGTTCTTGTACAGCCAATGTGCAGGAATGCTGATATTTCAAGTTAAAGTGTAAAACCTATGCATCTTCAAGTAAAAAATTAGATTTACATGCATTTTAGCCAACACTTGAATTTTCCAAGATGGAGCTTGTGATAAAAATTTTGTAGTTAATTACTTACTTTGCAAGATATGGGAATTACTGGCATATATTTTGAAGAAAATCTGAGAGCATGATCAGCTGATGTAAATCACTGAGACGTGATGGGATGGCTCGAACACTGATACATGGTAGTCAGTGGATCAGGTATTTACGTAGAATCTGATCACAGGTGCAGCTGGGAATAAATTATTTCCCATGTGTGCATGTGCACACTGAAAACGGAGGGAGAACAAGAACAAGTTTACTCTTTCTGAGCCACTGTTTTTATTTGTCTCCTTTTCTCAGAATGTTGGTGTCTTTGAAGAAACAAAAGTGTCTGTAAAAGTTGGGCTCAGTAACATTGTATTAGAGTTTGTAATGTAGGGCAAGACATTGCACTTAATTTGTATGGTGCTGCTGGAGCTTACTGAATGTAGAAATTAATTATTTTCTGTTTTCATGCGCAAAAAAAATAGTGTTTTAAACAACTTTATACCACAACTCCGTCTCTTTTATTTCTAGCATTATATTTTGTAAATCCTTAAAAAATTTATGTAAGCAAGCAATGAGGCATAATAGGAAATGCCTTGAATTATTGTACCTTGCAATGCTAGTCTGACTCTTGCTGGTATCGTTAATTTCTAGTGTGGGATCTTAACATCAGACATCTGTTCTGGGCTTGCTTAATCTAAATTGAATTCACACAGTGCCTGACTTTGTGTCACTTGCTCTCGGGGTAAACATGATCTAGTTTGCACAGCCTTCTGGAAACTAGGATTCTGGAGCCTAACTACATAGACTTTAAATTTACTTGTAACTGATAAACTTTCTAATGCCACATTCTAGTAAGCACCGAACTTCACAGTTTTCCAGTAGTAGGAACTGTCAGGTTCTGTTGCCTTCCTTCTACCTCAAGCAAGAGTTAATCATCAATGTGTTCTGATAAAGAGCAAGAAAACTTTGAGATTACTCCCTGTGCAATCTTTATATGCAGCTGTTAAAGGAGAAAGAGCTAAGAATGCTTTCACAACCTTTACAGTGGGAAAGAACTGACTATGATATGTGTCAGGCTATTTGAGAAAGTATTACATATTTGTGCTGCAAGTGCTGTGGAGAAATTGATGATCACTTCCTTATTTGAGGTTATTTTCCTCTTTGCTACAACTTTATTTAAAGGGTCATGTTACCATGTGCAATGACCTTAAAACATTTAAGTCTGCTTTCTAAAAACATCGTTTCTCAAAACTGCTTTCTAAAACATCATCTTATCCAGCTACATTTTTAATTTCCAGATGGAATAGTTTTGGTTAAATTAAACATCTCTTTGCTAAGTTGCAATTATTATTGCATGTAATAATAATAGTTTCATCTCACTTTTAAGTACCCAATTGATCTCTGTTGTGAAAGGTTTGCTAAATCATCTCCAGTGATTAGGTCTAGAAAAACCTGCTGGTTGTTGGGCCAAACAGATGAGTGTGTTTATTTTGGAGTCTAACCCGTTGATGTGTCCCATTGATACACTGATACAGAGTACTGTTATAAGCAGAAATAGGTGCTCTGTTACAATCAGTCCTTATTTAGAGCCTATGCGTGATATATGGGTTTACAGATGATACATATGATGTACAGATATACCTAAACAAGGTAAAAGCAAACAAATAATTCATCTCCTGTTCCACACCAAGCCTGTGACTTCATTTTCTTCAAAATTTGAAGCATTGTCTAGGATTTTCATTGCTTCCAAAATTCAGTTCCACTTTTGCCAGTGAGACTCGTTCTCCTTGCCTCTTTTGTACAGTGTATTTCCTCTAGCCTTACCTGCTTTTGCTGCCAACAATGATCTTACCCTTTCATTCCTTTCCTTACTGACAGCTGATACCAAGGTTTTTCTTTCCACTTTTGGGGGAAATTACAATGTTCAGTGACTTGGTGATCATTTCCATGAATGGTTTCCCCTGAGCCTACATCACAGCATTTCCCTGCATTTGTCCTCTGCTGCATAGCACTGTTCACAGATGTAAAGACAGAGGCAACATCCAGTCTGGTAGTGGTTCTTGTGCTCATCACAAGATAAATGACCTCAAGGTGCACCAAGGGAGACTTAGGTTAGATATTAAGAAAAAACTTCACTGCAAAGGGTGGTCAAGAAGTAGAACAGGCAGTTTGGGGAAGTGGTGGAGTCACCATTCTTGGAAATGTTCACAAAACATCTAGATGTGGCACACGGGGACATGATTTAGAGATAAAGATGTCAGCGTTCAGTTAATGGTTGGACTCAATATTTTTTCAAACCTTAACAACTCAGTACTTCTTTTCTATGGTTCTAAAATAAACAATATCCCTAAGGTATCACAAGGTACTATGATACCTTGGCTCGTGAGAACAGATTAATCAGGACAGTACCTCAATGCATACATAGATTCTTGCAATGCAAAGATCAACTGATTTTAACTTCCAGAAGAAAGGTTAATAGATTACATGTCTATTCGAGCATTAGTCCCTAAAAGAATTATTTTGCTTTGTTTTTAGCAGACTGCAAGGCATTTCTTTTAGATTAGCTTCAAGGTTTTTTGCAGCTGATCTTGAGGCTTTTGAAATACTCAAAATAAAATGGAAAGTGTTTAAGTAACTTAAAGAGGAGTAAGAGCGAATAATGTACTATGAGGCTTATGAAGCATTTTAAAACATAAGTTTTGGAGTTTCTGGAAGTCTCTGAAGGCAAAGGGAGAAACTGTTGTGGCCATAGTTAATAAAGCAAAATTTCTGACTTTGGTTTTTGATGAAGTACTGTTATGTTCCTCAGTTATTTAGAAGTAATGGTTTTCTGAAGGTAAAGAAGAAATTATATATATTTCTGAGTCTGTTGTTTACTAATTAAGTAACCTTACATAAGCTTTCATAATTTAAAAAAATATCAACAAACAGCAAATTGCCTTTTTTCTCTATATTAATAAAAAAGTAAACATTGTGGAGAAAAAGGGGAAGAAAAGCCTCCCATCAGGCTCTTGCATAGGTGTCTTAATCATCATCTTACTGCATAAAACGTAAGTGCTGCAAACACCTCTTGTGTTTCTGTGCAAAAGTGTCTGGGGTTTTGTTGTTTGGTTACTGATTGTTTTAACTTGTTTAGTTACATGCTGTACAAATTGATATTGCCTGTGGATTACATGAAATGTTAAGATTTTTATGCTTAAATAAGAAAATTAATGGTTGGGTAAACTGACTGGTTTTTACTTGTTATCATGGTTGACAACATACAAAGATACAGTCTTTGAAATAATGAATTATATTTACTTTATAATTTTGAAATACGTTGGGTTTAATATCAAATTTAGTACATGGGAACAAATACAAATTCAAAAATTAAAAGTAGATTATAATGCATGAAGAATAATGATTCAAGATAAGTAAATAAGAACATGAAACATGATAGAAGATTGCAGTAGCTGAGTAGTTTGTTAGGGTAAACTGGTTAATGACATATGAATGTTTCACACTTGATAATTATTTTAAAATGTTACTGTTGCATTCCTTTAACTTCTTTAGTCTTTGTGACCATTTTACAAGTTATAGTTGTTTGGTTTTATTTCTTAAATGCAGTTTTTTATCATTACATGAATCCATGTCTAATTTTGAATTTGCCCTGTAAAAATAACTGCATTTCCCAAAATACCAGCAAACTCAGAATTTCAAGCTTCAGTCAAGAGCTTCAGTGAATTTAAAAACTATGGACAACATAGGATTCTTGAACACTGGAGTTGTAGCTGACATTTGTATGAATTGTTTGCAATTTTGCAAGCTGCACATTCTGCAAAACATACAACATCTGACTAGAAATCAAAATTCTATTGTCAAATTTTAAAAAATGTTGATAAAGGCAGAGCTTTGTAAATTGCTTTGCAATATATTAATAATTGGATTAGGTCTATGTGCCTGCCTTCAATTTTTGTTATTCCTTTCTCTCTTCCTCTTTATGTAAGACTGACCATTTTTCTGTAATGTTTTGTAGATACTTGGTTTAACATTGACACTGAGTTAGTTAGTTAATGCTTCGATTTGATTAAATATTCTCTGAGGAGACAGGGATTGTTTGCCAATCTTATTTTATTTGATTTTAGTTATTGTAAATAAATTTCTAGAGTTATAACATTACCTTCAGCTAAATGAAATACAAATAATGTATTTTCCTTTTCTATTTTCTTTTCTTGAAGCCGATCAACAACTTATCCATACACAGAAACCCAGATGTACAGTCAAAACACTGGGGGAAATTATTTTGATACTCAAGGAAGTTCTGCACAGGTGACAACAGTGGTCTCGTCTCATAGCATGGTGGGCACTGGAGGGATTCAGATGGGCGTAACAGGAGGACAACTCATTAGCAGCTCAGGAGGGACCTATCTGATTGGCAATTCAATGGAAAATTCTGGTCATACAGTGACTCACACAACGCGGGCCTCCCCAGCGACAGTAAGTATTTCAGACTGATGCAAAACCTTTGAGACTAGGCTCTTAGTCACTCAGATGTTCTTGCAGACTGACAGTTTTTGTGACAGAATGCATTGCAGTATTATGTTGTCAGAATAAAGATTACGTAGTACTTTTTGTAAAAAAAGCACTATATATGTATAAGATACAGGAGTAAGAATACCATGAAAACTTAATCATGAAGGCATACCTTTTCCTTGGCAGCTTGCAAATAATAGCATTTCATATGTTAAATTTTAACATTTTGTAATTTTTCGGAAAGCACAAGAAAAATACAGTGAGCGTAACTGTTAGATGTAAATGTTAGATAATGTAAGTTACAGATCAGTATCTGTAACTTCCCTGCATTTAATCAGTTTGTCTGCCTGATATTAGTTTAGTTTTGGTAGCTTATTTAAAAAAATTTCTAATTGTTCAGAATACTGAGGTCCTACATTTTAACACTTTATTCTTACTTATCTATGGTATGTCTCCAAATTCTGTTCCAGATTAAAAGCTCATTGTGGCAATGTCTGACAGTGCTATGGGAAGATGCATTCTGTTACAACTGTGGTATAGAATATTGTGGACACATAAACATGAGCACACAGAACTTCACCTAAGAGCTTACTCAATCAGCCTATATTTCAGTTAGGAAAATGGGTTTATACTAATCTACCTTTGCTGCATAGCCGTAAGGCGTACTTTTACCTCATTCTTCTGAGTTCCAGTCTGGATGTAAAGATTTGGAAGTAATGGGGAAGAGAATTGTGAAACGTAGGGTAGCAGCAGGGTTAAAAATACAGAGAGGAGATAAAGCATCAGTAATAATACAGGTTCATCACTATTCAAAAAGGCAATAAAGTTAGGAGACTTAATTTTTAGGAACTAATGTAAAAGCACTGGATAATTCAGATGATCTGCAAACTCTCTCAATTTTGAATCTTAAGGTGATTGGTATGGATAAATACAATTTTTGGTACCATGCAAGAAATTACTACTTTATCCAAAAAACCGATGCAGTATTATTTTCTGAAAACAAAAATTGTGAAGAGTCATAACTCATGAATAGTATAACTGTCCCGCTAGAACACAGTGGGAGCTTTCAAAGCAACAGAGAATTTTCTACTTGAGTTAAAAAAAAGAGTGTATATTAACATTTGCCTGTATTTTACATGACTTAATAGAAGAACAGAGTTTCTGAAAAAAGTGTCATTCCTCTCTCAGATTTCAGGTGCTTAACTGACTGTGAAAACAAATGAAGCTTAAATGTATCCAGTAAACTCAAATGAACAGTCGTAGAGTTACTTTGAAGTTGAAAATCCTAGAATTATTTGACTGTCAGAACTCCGCAATATATTTTGCAAATTAAAAACTGGTTTGATTTTTTTTGAAAAATTAAAAGTAGAATTTGCTAGCATTGAACAAAAGCTAAAGTTCATACCTTCAGCAGCATTTTTCTCTTGCTCTATGTGTCAATAAAATAGCCTGTTTTAGTTGCTCAAAATAAATTCTATGCTGCTGTATCAATTCACTGTTAAGAAAAAGATACTGCTAGTTAAATGACAATTATTAAATTGCATTTTGGCACTAAAATAATTTCCTGTGTTTCTTAGAGTGCTATTTCTTCTGTATAATATATTTCTATAAGTATGGTACATTAAAGTACATCAGAAGTACATTTCTTGCTAAGGAAATGGGACATAACATGATTTTAGATCATAATTTTAGGCTTGGTGTGTCTCAGCTGAAATACTCAAGAATTAATTGAAACATTAAAGGTTCAGTTTAAACTCACTTGAAAGCACCAAGTCTGTTTTAATTTTACTAGGGGGCATAATTAAACTGAGTTAAATAGAGCAATGTAATACTTTAATTGGATTGCACCTTAGATAGGTAGAGCTTGTTTCACTTGTGATCCTCATTCGATCTTTACCATCATAACTTTTTTCATTCTTGTATAGACACTTTATTGGAGCCATCAAAATAACCTGTATCCAGACTGGCTTGCTAGCATAACATGCAGAAAATTTTTCCAAATTTTGAATTAGTTTGGAGAATTTTCATATAGAGAAATTTTCATCTATAGAAATTAATAAGAATTTATTTATTAATATGTGGTCATCACAAGTTCTCTTTATTTTGCCATAGAGGTATGAGTTCTGTTTACTCTTTTCAGCTGATAATTTCACTTGTTTTGTCATATATCACCCTCACTGATCAAATCATTACATTCTGTAATAAGCAAATCAATTGTATGAATGATATTATCTCCTTCTGATACATCTAGCTTAAGTTAAAAGAAAGAAAGAAACAAAAGAGTTTCAGGTTAAAAATCAAATGTATAAAATAGGTAAATTTTATTAACTATCTTTTAAATAAATTAAATTAAAAATCTAATTTACTCTTCAACAGGTATGCTATTTGTTTTATGCAGAATTCAATAAAAGATAAAACTTTAAGTTTACTTTCACTTTTTTCTTTATGGTTTAATGTAATTCTGAGTTCTGCTTCAGGATTTTAATAAAGAACTAATATTTTGGTTGTAATATTTAATTTGTTTTCCTTTTCTGTCAAACATTCATACAAGGAAGCTGTCCTTATTAAACTATAGCATGCAATAGCACTGCTTTTATAGCCAAAATATCAAGACTTGTGCTCTGTCAAAACTGTACCAACATATATACAGTAGTGGTTTATGTTGGTATGTATTAAGAACATTTGTTATCTTTTTCTTTACTTTTTTCATTTCCATTGATTTCACTGCTTCTTCTCATTATATACCTTGCTGGCCTATTAAACTTCTTCTCTACATGCTAAAAAGGATGTTTTCACTAAAACAGAAAGGCATTCAGATTACAACAACTTCTGTATAAGATGCTCAGTAGATAAGCAGCTTTCCAAAATTATCATTTTCATGTGAGTATGTTTGTAGATTGGTGAAGAACATACTGTGATTGCATTGAAGAAGAACTGATTTAGCCTAGCTGGATGTCTATTTGAAATGAATTTGCATGTTGAAACCTGTATGAAAGAGTCATCTGTTTGGTTTACTGGCAGCTCTCATTAAAGACGGAGCTGCTACATTTAAGGGACTCTCCAAAAAATTGGATTGCCATGTTAATAACGAAATATAAATCACTTTCCCTTTTTTTCCCATATGTAAACACCTAAGGATTATTCTTGTGATGAAAAAAGGTGATCTAATCACCGTATTTCGTAATATCACAAGGTTAAAAAATTTATACAGTTTCTAGTAATAAATGTGTTGTTATGCTTGTCAGTCAGTGAGAGGCTCCCATCTATTAGTCTTGTTTTCTAACAAGCTTTACAACTGATCCTCAGTTTACAGTTGTCATTCACCAGTCATCACCAACCACAGGAGGTCTCCGCTCACGCTGTTACAGCAATTCATCATATTTCAGTGCAAATCTGTGTGAAAATAAAATCAAAATTAATATGGATATAATGTAGCACCACAAACTGTTAGTTCTGCTAGTAAGCACAGCGTGCATAAGTTGATATTAACTTTAAAGGAAGGATGGTACCTGCCAAAAAGATATGTTGTAATTATTGGAGAGAGAACAACAACAGCAAGAAGTAAGAAGGCCCAATCTAAATACCATATCCTGATAATACAATTCTAGTGGACGTATTATAACTATTTCAGAAAAACTATCAAATCTTCCATTAAAGGCAGAAAGGTTGTAATTTGGATTTAAATTTGAGATGAGGTTTTATTTATGAATTTCTTTCTTGGTACAGGAGCTTTTTCCTCCTCCATTCCTCAACTTTTCTGATAATTTTGATTTAGCTAAATCCATTTTAGCATAAAATAAAACATTTCTGATCAAACCAAAGATGCACAGACTTTTATACAAAAAGGATTATTAGATCATTTGGTCTGACATCATATACAGGCAAGATATTTACTTATCATTTCTGCAGTTGAGCACAGTGACTTGTGAAAAAAAGGTATCAGGTAGATCTTGTGCTTTGATAAACCTCTGCCTTCTTCTGCTTCAGAGCTGTGGCGCATCATGGCTTCTCCCCCTCTCTTCCAGAGGTTTCAGTGACCTAAAATAATTTATGTATTTCTCTGTCCCTTTGAGTGCCTTGCTGCTCCACTGTAAAGTCTTGCATTGAGACTATGTCATCTTCACAAAACAAGGAATGTGGGAGGAAAGGGAGAAGGATGCTACTAAGGTCAGCCACACCTACCCCAACTGCATTCTGGCTTCATCTGTCTATGCTCCTTGCTTCTCCTCTGATACAGGCTGGCCTCATTGGCTTTTAGTGTGTTTTCTGCATAAAAACCCTGTAACAACTATACTGTTTCCAATTTTGGCAGTTTAATCCTTATTCTAGTATTTGTTTATCAAAAAAATAAGTTGTTGGAAACTCAGTTTATTGCAATGAAGTATTCCAGTTACTGATTTTAAAAGATTTTAAGAAACACAATTTTTTAATCATAAGATGTCAAAAATAGGTATCTTTCAATCCATGGGAAGAATTTGTGTTAATTCTTTATATTTGAAAGTGCTTATTAAACTGGATGCCAGAAGACTTGCCATGATGTTCTCAAAACAGTCTGGTTATCAATGGCATAGATGCATCACCTTTCTAAAGGACTACAGGTTTTCTTTGTTTCTGATTAAATATACATTTGTCCTAATATGGCCACTCTCTCTGTCATGCCATAAATGAGGCTGTCATGCCATAAATGTTTTCAAGTTTGATTTTAATAGTAATCGGAATTGAATTTTCTTTTTAGTTTCTCTATTTTGGTTCTCTGGTGTGAGTAATTCTGATGTGTTTACATGCGTTTTTCAATGTTAGGTGGAATGTATATATTTTAAAAGTCCTCATGACAAGATTGACAGGGGATTTTTTTGTTTTGTTTTCCAAATGTGGGGAAAATGACCACAGAGAGAAAGGTTTAGAATATGTTTAAAGATGTATATAGTAGACATTAGGTATACAAATAACTGGATGATCTGGGGAAAAGATGGTAAATTGGTCAGTTTGACCCTATGTTTGAGAACTTCTAGCAAAGAAGATAAACGCAGAGTCATAGCATGTTAGGGTTTGGAAGGGACCTTAAAGATCCAATTTGGATCCAAAAGTCCAATCCCCCCTGCCATAGGCAAGGACACCTTCCACTTGACCAGCTTGCTCAAGGCCTCATCCAACCTGGCCTTGAATGTCCCCAGGGATGGTGAATCCACAACCTCTCTGGGCAGTCTGTTCCAGTATCTAAGCACCCTCACAGTAAAGAATTTCTTCCTAATATCCAACCTATATTTCTCCCCTTTCAGTTTGTACCCATCACTCATTGTCCTATCACTGCAGTTCCTGATGAGGAGTCCCTCCCCACCTTCCCTGCAGGCCCCTTCAGGTACTGGAAGGTTGCTGTGAGGACTCCATGCAAGCTTCTCTTCTCCAGGCAGAACAGACCCAACTTTCTGAGCCTGTCTTTGTAGGGGAGGTGCTCCAGTCCTTTTATCAACCTCATGCCCTTCTCTGGACTTGCTCCAACAGTTCCATGTCCTTCCTGTGCTGGGACCCCAGAGCTGGATGCAGCACTGCAGGTGGGGTCTCACCAGAGCAGAGCAGAGGGACAGAATCCCCTCCCTGCCCTGCTGCCCACCCTGCTTTGGATGCAGCCCAGGACACATTTGGCTTTCTGGGCTGTGAGTGCACATTGCCAGCTCATGTTGAATTTTTTATCAACCATCACCCCCAAATCTTTCTCTGCAGGCCTGCTCTCACACTTCTTCACCCAACCTGTAGCCTGCAATTGCCATGACCCAAATGTAGGATCTTGCACTTCACTTTATTGAATTCAATGAGGTTTGCGTCAGCCCACCTCAAATGTGTTAAGGTCCCTTGGGACCTAGGCAGCAATGTTTCAATTGAAAATTTGGAAAGGAAAAGGTAATCTGACTTAACTCCAAGCACTTTTTATTTTTCCAGTCTATGACTGCTAGATGTGCTTCTTCTCCCAAATAACTCTATATATTCTTTTGTAATCACCAGAGAGTGCTGTATTCATCAGTGAGTATGCATGCCTTATGTACCTACAGACTACTGGTGGTGTGCATTTGCAGCAGGTGTTTTGACCAGTATCTGTTATGTATATTAAACTTTCATATTTACAAGTAATTAAGGGGGTTTCTTAGGAATGAAAAAAGTACTTATTTTTCTAAATTTCTAAGGTTTATCAGCAATCTCTAAGGTCAGTTTTATGTAAAATACTGCACTTGTAAAATGCATCTTTTTTTTTTTCTTCTCTTTCTGCATTTCTCTCATTCCACAGGCTTAAAGAAGTATCTTTCTGTCTGTCTTTGTAGTATTGTTTCAGTATTTTGAGCAAAATTTCATAGAACCTGCTTGCAGGTGTTGCTACAGCTTTTTCTATTGACAGGAACGCAAATCTTTTAGATTTAAGCCTCCCAGCTGTATGGGCTAGATTGGACTTCTCCTCATGTGGTCAATACAATTTCATTTTCAAGCTTCTTTCTCTTGCGGAAGCTTGTCTGCCTAACACAACTCTCTGGCACAGGTTTCAGAAAACAGTATGACATACATGAATACGCTGTTCTGAAATAGTACTGAAAGGCACCATAAATCATGAATGTTTGTGGCATCCTAAAAGGGTGAAAGTGTCACATTTTCAAAAGCCCTGTGTCCATTTATCCTGTATTTTCAGATTAGTTCTGCCTTATTTAGGTAGACACAATTGCCACGAGTACCCAGGACTTAGCTAGATGTACCAAATCAGTCTTTCTTGCATACATATGATGAATTAGTAATTCCTTCATAATGGAGCATTGTGATGAGAACTGCTTTAGGATTTCACTTCCTTTAAAGCCTAAAAGGGTGAACCTTTGGAAGTGGATAAAGGGCATTGTGAGTGAGAGGTGCCTATGTAAAAAGAGACAGGAGCTATCTTTTTTCAATGTGTTGCAACAATATATTGAATGCTAAGATACCACCTGCTTGCCCTGCTGCTGGTGGAGGGTGGTTTGTAAATGCAAACAGATAAAGAAAATACATTATAAGATACCCGGATTAATCACTAAACCTCAGGACTTGAATTTCTGCAAATTGTTTTCTTTTTTTTGTCCTGGCCTCCTCAGAGCAACTTAACTCTAAACATTTTGTACTAATTGTTAAATTGTTAGTTGATCATGGAAATGGTTAAGTGAATCATATGGAAAAGCACTATTTCTTTCTTCTTCCTAAGAGGAAGGAGTTTTTTTCAAAGTGGGTTTGGGATAGGTATTTACTATGTCTGTGCTATATGCATCTTAGACTATTCTGTGTAATTTGTTTATCTAGTAACATGTTAATGAATACTAAGACATAACCTAGCAAAAACAGTCAGTAACTTCCAAATCAGTAGATCATGTAAGGATTACATTATAGATGCATATACTGGGATCAAACTGCTGAATTTTTTAACCCCAGGAGAATATCCTTATTCCTTAATGATTGTGTTGAGTATAAGGCAGTATTTTAGCTGGCAAACAAAGTAAATTGAAAAAATTCACAATCACAGTTTTCTTATCTGTAATGGTCTTAATTTAGTGACTGCCCATGTTTGTAACTGTACAAACTGATTATTGTTCCTACATGTAGTGTAATGTTTAATATGGTTTAGTTGGAATTGCAGTGGGAGTGCTAGTGTACATTTCAGTTATCAGAACTTTTAAATAAATGTTTTTAGTCTTATTAAGAGAAGTATAGGGGAAAGTATGACTGATCACATATTCAAATAAGTGAAATTCTTGTTATTTAACATATCAGATATATATGTAGTAGGTTGTGCCTGGAATCTCTCACTGCTTATTGTTAAAAATGCCAGGGTATTAGTCTTCCTTTTGTATTTACGCAGAATGTAATTTTAAATGGTAAAATTACTTTCATCTTTCCACAAAATATCATAATAATATGCACTGTATTACCTGTGTAGTTACTCTGTGTTTGTGCTTAAGTGCTGTTCTGAATAGAGACTTAATGTTCAGTTTTTCTAGAACCTAAATAAAAGTCCCTGGCCAGAACTTAGAACTTAAAAGCTTGAAAGAACAGATCCTTCACGTATGGAACTTTTTGCTTGGGTAGCTTCTATTTCCTGTACACATGGTACTCTGTGTCACATAGAACCTCTTGAAAACCCAAAAGCTTGGAATAAGAGAGTAGAAGAAAATAAAATATTTCAGCTGTGGGGGACCAACAGGAATCATTTAGCCCAACTGCTTCACTTCAGGGCTGACCCAAAGGTAAAGCAGGTTGTTGAGGGCTCTGTCCAAATGCCCCTTTCACACCGACAGGCTTAGGGCATCACCAGGCTTGACCAGCCTCTCTATAAAGAAGCGCTTCCTAATGGCGAGTCTGAACCTCCCCTGGCACGGCTTTGGCCCATTCCCACACATCTGTCACTGGATCCCGTGAGAAGAGATCAGCACCTCCCTCTTCACTTCTCCTCCTCGGGAAGCTGTAGAGCAAGGAGGTTGCCCCTCAGCCTCTTTTTCTCCAAACCAGACAAGCCCAAGGCCCTTAGCAGCTCCTCGCAGGCCATGGTATCCAGTCCTTCCACCGGCTGTCTTGCCCTTCTCCAGACACCTTCGAGGACCTCCCCATCACTGTGAACTGGCGGAGCCCAGACCCGCACTCGGGGGGAGGCCCTGCCCCAGCGCTGGACACGGAGGGACGGTCACCTCTTTGGACGGCGGTGACGCCGAGTTTGGTGCACCCAGGATGGGTTTGCTGCCCTTCTGGCTGCCACAGAGCCTGCAGCCACCCAGCACCCCCAGAGCCCTCTCTGCAGCCCCAGAGCTGCCCCTCTCCCAGTTTAGGCTTGTGTCTGGCATTTCTCTATCCCAGGTGCAGAATCTGGCATTTTGACTTGTCATTTTCGTGTCGCTGGTGATTGCCCAGTGCTCCACTGTATCCAGATCTCTCTCTGCAAGGACTCTTGTCCCTCAAGAGAGTCAACAGCATCTCCCAGTTTGATATTATCAGCAAACTTACTAATGGTCCATTCAACTCCAATATCCAGATCACTGGTAAAAATATGAACACAACTGGCCCTAGAATTGAGCCCTGCAGGACACCAATAGAGTAAAACAAGAAGTAGCTGTAAGTTTTCAGAAAGGGCAAGTGAATCATTTAGTGTCTAGAAAATCTGTCTTCAAATCAATCGTATTTTATGCTCAAAAATAGTTAAGTAATTTTATAACCTACATGCAAAGAGGGTTTCTGGCAATTTAGAGACATCTGTCAGATAGAGGTGAAAGTTTGTTTTATCAAAATTTAGTCTAAAAATGGTGAAGAAAATAATTAGTGGTGAAAACAATTTCTCTTTAAGCTTGTCCAAGTAGAATATGGTGGAGACTTATTTTAAATATAGATCCCATTTCTGAGTGTGATGAAGTAAATAACATATTTTAGTGGTAACCAGTGTTGCTTGGCTTATGTTACGCAGTAAAAATGAACACAGATTCTTTGCCTTCAGTGGCCATACTGATGAAGTCTACTGAAAGAAACTCCAGCAACAAAAATCCCCCAAATGACAAAAAGGCCAACAGTTAGCACCAAAAGCCATGGAATCAATGTGGCAGTGAGGAATGAGTGTCATCTCTAATGCCACTTTTCTTTTTAAGCGAAATGGCTTCTTTTTAACAGATTGATTCTCTGATTGTTCTTCTGAAAGAAGGCCACAAGTTGCAGCAACAAAATGAGAGTAGGGCCGTAGTGGGAATGAGCAGCAGGCAGCCCCGGTGTACAGTACTGCTGTGGATTACGCACTGTGGTACACGTGACCTAACAGATTTAGGATTTAAATGTCTGTACAGTCTTCATTGTTTGATTGTAGCATTTTGTTAGGAAAGGAAACTCTGTGGCAACAATATGTAGTAAACTGACCATGTGATGATCTTTTCAGTTCGTAGTTTTGATCTTGCGGCATGCTTTTAAAATTTGATCTTTCCTGTGTGATTGAATGCTTTGACCTCATAGTATTTTCTACTGAAGCAAGTCAGTGAAGAAGTCAGACTGTTCAAAGAAAAAACATTATTGCCAAGCAAGAACATTTTCTTACATAATAATTGTGTATGTTTATTAATGTACCTTTTTTTAAAGACTTGAAAAGCTAATTATTAAAGTTAAAATAAATTACTCCTCACAGCAAATACATTAAAATACTTGTCGTTTGCCCTGGAAAAAAAGCAGAAACTAATTTTACAGGTAAATTCAATCAGCTGTAGTAATTTTTAGTTTCTACTACACAGAGAGTAAATTCAGCCAAAATTGATAAATTATGTCACTAAAATTATGATTAATACTGTACTATTTGAAGTAGGATAGAGAGGCCTCATTAAAAATGTTTACAGAGATAATTATAAGTGTTTTTAAAAAGTGTAAGTGGTGGTTTCCATTGCTTTCATTTTGGCCATTTATTGTAGCTAATAATTGTGTGCCTTTTCTTACTGTGCATTCCATTGTCTCTGTCATTTTCATTGTTGGTTTTTGCTCTTCTGGCCCCCCAGATAAATTACACTTAGGTTTTTTCTTCAATGTTGTTGTTACCAAACTGATCAAAATCAAGATATCCATTGTTATTAAAAAAGAAAAGAAAGAAAATGGATGTGAGAGTAATCATACATTTGCATTTGAAAAAATTCTACTTTGTATTTTAGTTATACTGTGTTTTCTTTTCCTTTTTAAAAGCAAAGTTACTGTGAACAAATCTGCTTTTCCAAAGGCTGGATCCTGCAGTCTGTGTAACTCCTGACTTTCCATTTACTTTGACAGCTGGGGATCTTCAAAGGGTGCTGGCAGCAGTAAGGGTTGATGTCCTGTCCCAGTGAAACTAATAATGGTGTAAAACCTATTGCCAGTGAAGCTAATGGTGTAAAAACCTATTGAATTACTTTGGTTTGGGATTTGATTCTGTGATTTCAGATAGTTAAAGTTTTGTTTCTAATTCAATTCTTACTGCAAGCTCTGCATGTCTCTTCCTGATCTAGTTGAGGGGAAAACATATGGAGGCCTTTCTCAAAATCATTTAGGGATTTTTTATTTAACTTTTTTTACTTTAGTGATTATATTTTTCTTCAGTCTGGGTTATTTTTATTTCAATGCAGCTCACCAGTAATTCTGCTCCTTTGAGCTCATTCTGCGCAGCTTGGAAGGTAAAATGAACTTTGAGGCTGTGATCCTGCAGTATACATACAAGCAAAATGACTTTCTGACCTCATTGAAGAGGCTTGTGTTCACTGGGACTCTAGAATGAGGCCTTTTAATAAGATATATGCCCTAGCCAGGAATAAAGTAGGCATTTCTGTTGATCTGTAAGGAATCTGTCAAAACTTCTCTGATCAGGCTTTTTTACTATCCCGTCTTGAGTCCTTTTTTTAATGACATCTATTATCAGATTGAAATGGCGATTGAGACACTGCAAAAGTCTGATGGTCTGTCCACTCACAGAAGCTCTCTTCTCAACAGCCATGTAAGTTGTCTCTTCTTCACATACACTCTCTCTTGCTTGTTCTGCATGCTTAGCCTGCCTCTAAATGTTTGTTTTATTTTATTATTACTTTTTGCTCTTAATCTTCCCATCTTAGTTGCTTGTAATCTTCTACTACACCTCCCATGGCTTTATTTTGTCAGATTAAATGTCTTTATGGTATATTGCAGAGTGTTACCTGTTTCCTATGCTCTACACCTGTGTTAGGACAAGTTAACACATTTGACTGTTTTGCGGGTTACAGTGTAAATGTCAAATTAAGGTTCAATTAATTCTAAATTAGCTGGCTTTTGGCATTTAAAATAAAGTTGTCTACATCGTAAGAACTGTGTATCATATACTCATTTTGGGGCATGTGAAGAGGAAGAGAAGAAACAAAGAGCACACCTAAATAATATACTTAGGTTATTCTTAGGTGTTTCTTCATTTTTTCTGACTAGAGAGTTTATTTTGAAATTACTTATTTAAGAATCCTAAGGATCCTTACAATGACCTGGTAAAAATTGAAAGCATTGTCTTAATTTGAAGTGCACAGAAATGTCTTATTCATCTGCCTTTTACTTTGTTCTTACCCTGCAAGTCTTACAGTTAAGAACTTTTCATAAACAAAGCTAAAAGATATTTGGGCAAAAACATGATCTCCAAATATAGTGATAAGTTCATTATATGTAACTTTAAAATAAAGGAAAAAGCCCAAATTAATTTTAAACTTATTATATAAATAATATTACTACTTTGTAAATGGTTAGTCTTTCCTGAAATGTTTCTTTTTCTGTTGATATTTATAGTTTTGCATTTTGTATTTTTGATTGGTTGGTTTGTATTCATCTTACTTTTTTTCCTTCTCAGCTTTACTTATGATATAAATTCAAATTCCCTTATTGCTTTACAGATTAAATTGAAATTTAGTTTGCAGTCTGAATGTAGAATATGATGGTAGAGATTGTCCTTTGGAAATCAAATTAAAAATGTATGCTTTAGAAGATTTGGGTTTGAATTTTGGATTTTTTTTTCCCTGTAGTGTTTTGGTTTTGTCAAAATTAAAATTAAAAATGTTTTGTGGAGAATTTTGGCAAACTTTTTTTTTCTTAAAAACATCTAGAATTGGAAACGGAAAGCTATAATATAA
>VXAZ01000594.1:71411-116719 GCA_013399875.1 Gymnorhina tibicen
TACCTGCAAAACAAGCTAAACATTTTATGTCTTGGAAGCATTTGCATCTTTCCTCTGTGTTTTTCTAGAGCTTAGAAAATTCTAGGGATCCATGCCAAGTACTGGGAAAAATAAGGAAAATGTTGACTTATCAAAAAACTAAAACAGCGGAATTTTAATGTATTTTCAGACTATATTAGTTTTGATCTATTTTGTAATTTTCCTGCAATATTACATTTAGGACTATTAAATTGTCCTTTTTTACTTTTTTTGGATATTAGCAACAGCTAGAGTTGTTTCATGAGTGTGCTCTACTTAGAACATCCACTGATGTTACATAAAGCATCTTTTTGCATGTTTCTAATTATCTACCACATTACATGAATAGATTACTATTTTTCCAAGTAACTCATTCTGTTCCTTCTGGAAGTCAAAGGCAAACAGGCTGCAGCTGAAAGGGTTTGTATCCCTAATGATTTATAGATGTACCAGTTATTTTCCAGTGTTAGCTAAGTAGCTCTTTGACTTTTATGCAATAGCTTTTTTCTTATGTGTCTCGTAATGTTTTTAATAACAGGCGAAGAGAAACAGTATAATATTCCAGGTTTACAAATACATTAACTATTGTGTCCAAGGAGTTTGTTTTCTGCAATTTATCTGTATTACATTCATGATTACTTTATTTCTTTGTGGTACTAACAATTTGTCTCCAAAGCATACCTTTATCATGTACTGATGCGTGGTACTGAATCAAAAATATTTTATGAAAAGGACACTTTCCTGAGGTCACAAGTGCAATGAGTTCTGCTATTTCCTGGTAATTCTGAAGATACTAAAGCATTATTGTATAACTAACATTTAAAGACTCTCTGAGGAAGGATGTAATTTTTTAATAGACCTGAAGAGTGGTTCCAACTGTCAGATGTTAATGCTGTATGGCTACAATATTTTTAATAAAGTATATAATAGGGGTTTTTTTTCTGTTTTGTATGTGATATAGCTTCAATGGCTTTTAGACAACTATGAAACTGCAGAAGGAGTGAGCCTTCCAAGAAGTACCCTTTACAACCATTACTTACGACATTGTCAGGAGCACAAGTTGGATCCAGTCAATGCTGCCTCCTTTGGAAAACTCATACGGTCAATCTTCATGGGACTACGGACAAGAAGACTTGGAACTAGGTTTGTGCAATTGAAATCCTGAATTATAATAACAAATAAAGGTAATAATTATGAATAAGAAACTTGTCTGCTAGGCAAAAGAATACATAAGACCTACACATAAATATTACAGTGTTTTTCTCTCAGTTCTATTTCTTCATGTTGAAGTTGTATATTTTTTCAAGATGATATTATAGTTTTACTTCTGCTTTTG
This sequence comes from Gymnorhina tibicen, assembly GCA_013399875.1. NCBI lineage: Eukaryota > Metazoa > Chordata > Aves > Passeriformes > Artamidae > Gymnorhina > Gymnorhina tibicen. Next base: position 72,766 of record VXAZ01000594.1, read on the forward strand.
ACAGTTTATGTGTTTATATTTTGGTAACTACACTTCAGATTTTTATCATTATAAATAAAATATAGCTTGCCATTTGGAAATCACTAAGAATGCCGTTTGCCCATAACTAGCTAAGTTGTGTTTATTTGCATTTCATTTTTCTTAGTCAAGTGGAGTGCAAGTTAAAATGCTGATAGTATTTGTTTGAGAGAGTGAATTAATTTCCCAAAGGTAGTAAAATGACACTCATGTAAAACAGGTATGACAGGAGAGCCAGACCTGATTTGTGTGTATTATTTTCCAGTCAATATTATTTTCCAGTCAATGTAGATTGTAAAGTAAATGTAATGTAAATATGTAAAACTAGTGTTACTGCTCTTTTAATTCTTGCTTTTTCATAAAGGGGGAACTCCAAATATCATTACTATGGCATTCGTGTCAAGCCAGACTCTCCTCTTAATCGACTACAAGAGGACATGCAATATATGGCCATGAGACAACAGCCCATGCAGCAGAAACAGAGGTAAAGTGTGAAACATAACTATGCGCTAATAGTTGTAGTTCATCAAGTCTTACTTTTCCAATTACATGGACAAGTTGAAATTCTAGTTCAGCTTTTCTGCTGTGAAAATAAAAGTGTGCCGGATATCCAGTTGATGTCAGTGATGTTAGGTACAATGTGGAAGAATACTTACCTAGAAACTGTCAAAAATTTGCAAAAAATAAATAATAATAAAATTATCTATAATATGAACAGACTCTTCTTAACTATATTGAATTCTTGTCCTACAAGCTAAAGAAAAGCAGTAAGAGCTTTAATTGCAAATATTCCTATTTCTTTTCATTGCTGTATCATTTTATGTACACATTTCTTCTTAGAGAACATACTATTAAGTTGCTTGGTACTTATTTCATCTCCTTGTGAAGAATTAATGTGAACACAATGGTTTGCCTCGAAGTGCATGTTAAGTATGTTCCTTTAGTATCTGTTGTTCCTGAGGAACCTGTGAAAGCTCAGTAGCTGAAAGCAGTGGCACAGGGCTGTATTGGTGGTGAAAGAATGTCTGAATATGCATATTAAAAACTGTGTTAAACAGAAAATTTTAGGTGAAAAAGATGGAAATGAGTAAATTTCTTTGGAATTAGTTTTTATTTGAATGGTGTCACTAGCCTCCCATATTACCTTAAAGTAAAATACATTAGATGCATAATTTCATGACACTGATAGGTTAGAAGAGCAGCATATCAAGCAAGTCACCTTTAGAGCAATTACTGCCCTACAAAAAAATTCAGTTGAATGAACATTTTGGTATGGTGTACCAAGCATATTTTGTGTCCTTGGACACAACTGAGATATGGAAAACACAACTTCAAACTTTAACTTTGAACTCAAAGATCACTTTGATCTGAAATGATTCTACTGTCATTTCCAGACAGTTCATGGTAAGATACACGGTCTTAACTCTCTTGTGCTGAGCATAATACAGGAGCATGAGATATCTCATAATACATCATGTAGAAAATTCTTGTTACAGAAACCATGGCAGGATTATGTAGTAAGGAATGATGATAGATATTTACAAAATCTCCCAGCAAGCTTATTTTACCAACTCAATCTCACTCACTTAAAGGTTTCATTCACTTGCATTCAAAATTATGTATGTGCACCAAAACATATGCCACAATGGTCTAACTAGAATTATTGCTGGAAAAATTATGCCAGTCAGCTAAACATTGTCACATCTTTTGTCTTCTTCTTGATTCACAATGACAAAATTATTTTGGAATTTCGTTATATAACTGTTAGGAGTGGATATTTCTTTTTGTATTGTTTGCTTTATTATTTTATTTAACACCACCATGTGTCTTACATAGTTCCCCTCTTTTCCTTACCAAAGTATGTTTGGTGTAATTTTCTTAACTTTATGTCAGTATATTCCTTGATTATATTGGAACAAAATCAGACACAGCACTGTATGCAGTTAGTGCACACTTGTCCTGTGCCCCATGTTTTGCACTTGCACACGTGTACCTGCACCAACATGCACCCATTCAGGCTCAATTCACACCAGTCCTAAGCTCTGCTGTGAGAATCTGTAAAGGTGTTGATGAGGGGTAGGAACTGCAAGGTACCATTATGCTCAATAGGTAGGTGTTACATGAAAAATACTGTGCTATAGGAGGCTTAGTATTTAACTTCAGTGTTTCATATAAGTGTTCTTATTGTTATCCAAGTGTACTGGAAAATTCTAGCAGGATTTATTAAGAGAGAACTAAAAGACTGAGTATTGTAATTTTCATGATTATGGTAAAGTTGATCTTTTTTCAGCTTATTAGTATTTCTAGTGGTTATTTTGTCTTTTAAATTAGTGGTAAATTGCAATCAATATACTTCTTTTCTTGGTAGTTATACCAATTCTACCATCTCTGTTAGATGCATCTAATTGGATAAACACTTCTAGTCCTCTTCAGCGAAGGCTGTAGACTGAATGTGTGCCACACATCATTCTTCTTCTTTCCTTTTCTTAATTTTGGAACCATGCACCTTTTTTATTTGTATAACTTCAGTATCCCAAAGTGCTCGTGTTGAAGTCTTCGTTATCCTCAGACAGTAATGTTGTTTCTTCCTAAAGTAATGGAACATTATCTTTGTATTACAAAATTATGTCAAGCTCTTTGGAAAGGGAAGGATTTGATTCTTTTTGGTGTAAATTTGCTGATCTTACAATATGCTGTTAATAAGCTAAATTCTGCCAGAAATTGGGAGTGCTGTTGGAATACCACCTTTGTTAATTCCGTAATGCATTGTTAATACTCTAGCTTCCCTTAGTGGTTGTTTCTTCTGTTATTTACAAAATAAGTAAGAATCTCTAAGTTCTTTTGTCACTTGTCCTGAAAAATTATTTTGAGATGGAAAAACCAAACTGTGTTCCATTTATGAAGAAGTAAACAGAAAGGATAATTTTGTGCTTGATATTTTTGCAGGTATAAGCCTATGCAGAAAGTGGATGGAGTTGCAGATGGCTTCACAGGAAGTGGTCAACAGACAGGCACATCTGTTGAGCAAACTGTAATTGCCCAAAGTCAACATCATCAACAGTTTCTAGGTATGAAAACAGGTTTTATACTGCTATATAAATAAGTAAGATGAACTTTGTTATCACTGTGAATATCAAGCCACACAAGTACAATAGTTGCTCCTGAAGTTATCATGCCCTCTTTAAAATCCTTACTCACAACAGAACAGAAAGGCACTTAAATTACACATGAGTTTTATGTAATATTTAATATGCATCATCTAAGTATAAAAGGAAAAATAGGGTGGGATATACTTCATATTACATAAATGAAGTTGCTTTGCATAATTATATTAAATGTGCATATTGAAATTCCTGCTATGAAAGTTGTTTCCTTCATGTACATTACAGTGCATTTTATTTCATATAAGCCAGGGTAGGAGGATGGCATGGCACTACTATGCAGGTTAGCCACCCCCTGGGCTGTTCTGAAAGGGTGATGTAGTGTTGTAAGTGGAACGAGACAAAGTTTCAACTGAAATCCCGAAAGCCATATTTGAAAATATCCAAATTGTGGATTTGTTGGTCCACTTAAGCATGTATTCCAGTCATGGAAATAAACAGAAATTTAGTTAATTGTTTATATAAAGAGAGTCCTTGGCTGTGCTGATACAGTGTGCTGTTAGTGTAGGCTTATTTGGTTGGGATTTTCAACCAAATCCTTTGGCCTAATTTTGCTTTTACTAAAACCATTTGGAGCATAAAGGTAGCATTAAAATGTTTTGAATCTTCTTTCCCAGGTATCTGTCAGTCCAGCATTTTTATCTTAACCAGCTTGTCTCTCAGAAACATTTGGGACAAATAGTAAAAGCACACATTGGCTCTACTTGAAAGTCTAGTAAATGTCAAGTAAAAACGTATATTGAGTTTATTAAGCCCCATCACACCTGGCTGCATAAAAACTCTTCAGCTGAACAACAAAAAAAATCATTCAAGGATTAGTCTCTCCTGTACTGACTTAGATATTTTCTTGCACCCTGTCTGAAAAACTGTGTTAGCTTCTCTATAGAAGTGTAGTATGTACATCATAGTATTTTATTCTATTCAAGTATAATTTTGTATTTATTTTATTTAAAATACTAATTTATTTATTATTTTGGCATACAACAGGTATGAAATACTTTCCTCTTTGAATATTATGACCTTTTGGAACTTATTTCTTTGTATAATCCTTAAATTTTTTTCTTAACCACACTGTAACTGGCACCTCTTTCATTATGTTGTCATGACAACAGATGCATCTCGAGTACTGCCAGAGTTTGGAGAAGTTGAAATATCTTCTCTGCCAGATGGTACTACCTTTGAGGACATCAAATCACTACAGAGTCTTTATCGAGAGCACTGTGAGGTATTTCCTGAAAACCATTTATTTTTGAAAGTTCATGACTTTTAGTGAAGGCCAGTACAAGAGAATAGTGCCAAATATGTTGCAGCCATGATAGTGGTATGTGACTTTCCCCCAGGATATTTTACTTATTTCATTGAAAAGGATAACAAAAAGGGTTTTCTGGAGGATCCCCTTTACCGGAGAGAAGACTGATATGTAACAGATACTGAGAATGAAATGTTGTTACATGTATATTTTTCAGAATGTTAGACTTTAGATAGTGCATGCAGATATTTGGTTTAGTCAATAGGAAATTCAAGTCAGGTTAGATTATAATTTTTTTTCTTTTACATTAAAAGCAGTAACTTTTTTCTCATATCAAAGAAATATTGAGACATTTAAACCACATTTAATACTGAACAATATCTCTTAAAATTATTTCTGAAGGTGCTTCCAACTTATAAGGAATTATGAAAATGAGTAAAAATGTCAGGTTTACTCTTTTATTTGCAGTAACAGGTAAATATTTTCTATGCTTAAGTTCCTCTGATACGTTTACATAGGCCATACTAGTTCCTGGAGGCTTCCATGCAAGTCTTATGCAAGCCTCTGTGCACAACACTTTATGGTGCTGGGTAATTTATGGATATCAAAGGTATTAAAACAGATACCATTTATAACTTGAGAATTTACAGTTTGCCTTGGTTCCACTATGTGATGAAGGAAAAAAACTATAGATCTAGTTGGAGTTGGGAGTGGAGGGAAGCTGGGTAAAAGACAATATGATCTCATGTTTTATTTTTTCAGGCAATACTGGATGTGGTTGTTAATCTTCAATTCAGCCTGATAGAAAAATTGTGGCAAACTTTCTGGCGCTATTCTCCTTCTGCTCCACCTGATGGCACTCCTGTTAATGAACCAAGGTCAGCAAATGTTTCTTTTTGCTTAATGTGTCTTATGATAATGTGAGAATGAAATAAAAAGAATTATATTAGTTTTAATTTAATAGTAATAATTTTTTTTTCCTATGATTATTTTCCAAATTAAATTTATGTTGTCTGGCAATTTTGTATAGCCTGGGTTTATGCCAATGGGCAGTCTTGAAACAGTCGTGTCATCCATTGGGATATTTTGCATGGACAAATACAGTAAAGGTATTCAACCCACTTCTTTTAAGCCAAAAGGATCATTCATACATCTGCACTACTTATGAGCTGTAGGAGAATTATGGAGACATTTCTTAAGTCCTTTTCCATGTGAGACAATGTGTAAATAAGTTATATTGGGTGTAGCTGAGACATCTGTGATGCCTGCATAAAAAAATACATTTTAACACCCATTGCAGGTTTTTACCTGTTGTAAATCATGGAATCATAGAAACTTTAGGTCAGAAAAGTTAAATTCAACTGTTAAGCTAGCATTGCCATGCTAACTGCTAAACCATGCCCCCAGGTGCCATAAATGCATTATCATTTATTAATTTGCTACTTTTTTTTTAACACCAGCAATCTGAGTGAAATAGAAAGTCGACTTCCTAAAGCAAAGCTGATTACTCTGTGCAAGAATGAATCTATTCTGAAATGGATGTGTAACTGTGACCATGTGATGTACCAGGCTTTGGTGGAGATTCTCATTCCTGACGTCCTTAGACCTATTCCTAGTAAGTTGAACACCTGAAACATTTTGTAAAGATTTTTCTGCAAGCATGTATATGGTGGAGGTGTACTTGTGCCTCACAGGGCAGCTTAAGAAAAAAGTTTGAAAGTTACACAAGTACTGTGTATAATTTATCCTCAGTTTTGTTGTGTAAGGAGTTGTGCTGGGAATTGACATATGCTTTGAACTCTAAAAGTTGGAAGATCTAGTTTTTAAGGTACAGTGTCATATTAAAGGTACTTCTTTCTCTGTATCTGTTATATCTTCATGTAAAAATGTTTTCCTTTTACCCTGGCTCTAGGGTACCTGATAGAAATAAGTCCTGTGGCAATGTGCTCTAGTGTCAGTCAATCCTTCCACTAAATTCAGTAGTTTTCAGTTTAAACATCAAATATTAATCTTTGATTAGTCTGGAAAAGAAACATGGTCCTTGTGATTCCATGTTTGGAGAGTTGGTCCTTTGTCCTTGACTGCTGAAATCAATTCTAATGACTGTTAAGGCAATGAAAAATTCCTAGTCCAATTTATTATTCCAATCTGCTGTTTTTTCTGTCATACATCCTGCATGAAAGGGTGAGTAATTGTCCAGTCATTCCACCATTACCAGGCGTAGAGCTTCCTTTTCAAATTTAATTTTACTAGAATCTGTCATTGCTCTAGCAGTGTATTTTTATGGCTATCTTTGGTGGAAAACAAATTTATGTGAAGAAAGTTGAACTCCTTCATGAAGTATTTATTGTCTCACATACACTGTTCTAAATATAATAAAGAAATCATGTTAGCAACCCACTAAAAACCTCATAACTCCTACATATTATCTCCTTACAATGAAAGAAACAGCATTCACCTTAAAAGGTTGGATTAATATTTTTTTTTAAATTAGGCCATAAGTAGTTTTGCAGGTAACAAAGCTATATTGTCATGCTGTGAACACCTCTTCTGCTATGGTGACTCCAGCAGTAATAAGCACTCCGTAAGAATATTTGGTGGTAGTGCCTTGCAGAAAAGTTTTATTTACTTCTTGCTTGCCAGTGGAATAAAATCACATTTTAGAAAATTATGTTTAATACAAAAAAAATTGAAACTGGAAGTGTTTAAAATCTGAAGGTTTGCCATTTACAAAGTGTGCTTTACCTTTTCTTTAAAGGAACGAGTAAGTGCTTGTTAGGAATTGACATAATTTGTGCATCTGTATATTAGAATAAAGGAAAAATATTTTCTCAAATACATGTAATTATTGACAGCTATTACTTGTGTAAATTATTTTTGCATTGGTTTATATTTAATGTTTACTTCTTCCATGACAATACCATTAGGTAGGATTTTAGAGTAATATAGTGTATCACAAACAATTAGGCAATGATAAAAACCCCTACAAATTTAATTATAACATTTCACATTGCAAAAGCAAGTTAGTTTCTGAATAAAAAGGTAGTGTAGACACGGTTTTTCATCAAACCTGCTCCTCTTCTTTTCAGTTGCTTTTCCTGCAAAGCCTGGTAGTCTCTGGAGAAGTGTTCAGATGACAGCTATACAGTTCATGGTGTCTTCCTGCCTTGCTTCCTAAGATGCATTGGGCATTGCCAGTACAGGATTTCAAGAAGATGGGGCAAAATCAATTAATATCAATAACTAGAGGCATCATGTCCTTTTCATGCTATTTATTTCCTTCTAGAATTACCAGTCATATTTGTATAATTGATACCTACTGTGTTTGACATTCCTATTTTGGGGATGGTCATCAGACTGTTGGATTCAAATACATCATCTGATCCCAGGAAAAATTCATCCCAAGAGACTTCTGCCTCCTTTTTGTGAACAGTTCAGTGGTTTTCCACTCAGAATTGCACTCACTGAACTACCTTAGAAAGACAGCTAACATATTTTCTTACTTTATCCTTTAGAACCGGCTAACTAAATGGCTTTTTTTAGCAGCTTTCCTGTAATGATGGGCCATCCAGGTTTCTTCTTCACTGTTAAATGGTTAAAATCTTGTGGTTTTTTTAAGTCCTGCCTTTGAATAAAAGCATCTCCAGTCATTACAAGAGACTGAGATAATGGCTTAAGGTTGATATAACAAAAATGCAGCTGGGTGAAGCAGACAAATTCATCATCCTCTGTGGGAAAATAGCAATTTGTAGGAAAGTTTGGACTATGTAGGGGAGCTGTGACTGTAAATGCTTCATTAAAGGCATGTTCATAATTTTTTTCTTGAATAAATGGAAAGAGAGCAGCAGCTGCTGCTCAAAATAGGGAAAAATATTAATTTGAAAGGGGCTTGAAAAAAGCATTTTTTCAAGGTTTTTTTTTTGTCTAGATCTTCAGTGTTTTTTCTTTTAGACAAGTCGTATTGTTGATACATATTACTGGAGTAGAAAAAAAAAGACTGTTGAGGGAAAAAATGGTTTTATTTTTAATCTCTGCATTAAATTTGTCAGCTGAAATGTTTAGCACCCACAGAATGAGTGAAGAATTGCTATGTATAAAACAACAAAATCCCTTTTCCTAAGAAGAGCGAAATGCTGTCCATTGGAGTCAGGAATAAAGACCATCATTACCTAGTGTCTTTGGCAATAGACCAGAGCTATTATGTTTTAGAATGGACATCTTGTATCTTCAAAATGGCAGAATGGACAGTAACAAATTTGTTATTGAGTTCATTTCCATGATAGGTGGAGAATTTATGCAAAATACACTTCCACACCACATTAAAGAATTCCAGACAGACAAAAAATTAAAGTACTGGAAAGGCTGTAAAGCTCAGTTTTGTACAAGTCAGAGGGGTTTTGGTTCAGAAGTCAAGCTTTTTAGGTGCTTATCCAAATCAAACTTTCAGTCACTGCCATTGCCACATCATTTAGTGTGTGACTAGTAACACTTAATGATTTAGGCCATTTACTTTGGACCGTGCTTATCATGAAAAGATTCTTTGAAAGGGTTCAGATGAACTTAAGAGTTCAAGGATATAGGTACTTAAGGTTTTGGTAATGGCTAGATGTGTACTTAAGGATATGAGAAAAATTCTCTATTTAATATATCTCCAAAGCTCATTAGAAATTCATGGTTCTATACAATACTGATGCCTGATTAGCTACTTTAGCTATTTTATTTCCTCAGAACTTAGAATTCCTTTTATTTGTTCCCTTTTCTTACTAGTTAAAGGTCTTTCTTAAGGCCTGAGTTGCTTTTTCATATTTATTTTTAAAGGAGATCAGCATTACAGTGATGCAAATAATTTTGTAATATATATACTTGGGTAAAAAAGAGCAATGAGAACATTAGAAGTGAAAAAGCAGTAATATTTTTCTTAAATGTCTAAGTGCCATTCATACAGTGTTTACATTATTACTTCCATCTTGTCTTGTAGGTAAGAAAATATGAGTGAATACAAGGTCAATTAGTAAATGCACAGAAATAATTTATAAAGGACCACAAGTGAGCTAGGGGATTGACAGGGTTGAGGAAAAAATCTTGTTCTTCATGTGTAAACCCTAAAGGAGAAAAAAAATGGTATTATAAGAGGGCTCAGCTAACACAGATACTTTGTAAGATCAAATTGTGGTCAGCTAAGCATCCAAAGGTGTGGTGAGTTATATAAATTATATATGTATGGATTCTACTGCTTTTGATTGCAAGTTTGAAGACTTGTGAAAAAGGTATCACAAAGAATACAGTTTCTCTTTTATTAAATTTACATTTCTGGTAGAAAGCTTTATTTTAAAAAGGTATTATTATTAAAAAGATATTATTTCCTTTGGTTTTTTCCTCTTCACTTTTGTAGTTGCATTCATTCTCTGGTAGTCTTCAGAAACCTGTAGTTTTTTCTTTTTGTCTCCTAGTTTTTGCAGCAGTTTGAGTGTTGCGCTGTCAGTGTGCAAGGGTTAGGTGTGGGAAAGCTGGGTTTCTGTCACTCAGAAGATACAATTTTATCTTTTCCAGGTCCAGTTCCTGGGGACAATGCTGCCTGTCCTCCTCTTTTGAAAAATTAAACTTCTGTATTTAGTAATGCAGAATACTGTAGGGGCTTCTTCAATGTCTCTCTAAATCTCTGTCAGCCATTCAGCATTTCTGCGGATGGTATAGAAAAGAAACAAAATGCACACAGATTTCACAGTCATTTGAATAATTTCACTTTCTGTCAGTGAAACACACTCCTATGTCTTGCTTATTGATGACATTCTTAAGCACTGCATGTGAATGGAATTTGTTCTTTAAAACTGGATTAAGCAGCACTATGACATGGTTTAAGATTACTTTGGACTTACAGGAATACTGCAGTTTCCTCAAGTAAGTGGATTTTCCCCCAGACTTCTGCTTTTTAAAAGAGGTGCTTAGGTAAAATGGAAAGCGGAAGTTTGTGATGGAAATTTAGTGTTGTTCTCCTATAGGAGTGCCCAAAACAATACTGCTAGTCACAAACTTCTTTGGAAGATTGTCTGGTGATGAAGTCAGAACTGCTTATTAAACCAAAACTAAAATCATTATTGTGTAATCTTTATCTCAGTGAGGCATTTTGAACCTAGACTAGATTTGTCTAGTAAGTAAATGCAGCAGACCTGAAAGTTGAGTACAAGAGTTCTGAGGATGCAAAACATTTCAAAACAGGTGCACTGCTTTCTTTTCATTCTGTTTTTATTCTCCAATGCACAGGTGCCTTGACCCAAGCCATTCGCAATTTTGCAAAAAGCCTTGAAGGTTGGCTTTCAAATGCCATGAACAATATTCCACAGAGGATGATACAAACCAAGGTAGATGAAACTGTTGAAGTATTACTCTTGCAGTGGCAAATCAAGTGGGCAGTAGCATCTAAAAGAAGAAGCATTTTAACTTTATTGCTGAATTTCATGTTTAGCATCAAGCGTCAAATAATGGGAGAGGAAATAACATTATTTGATCTGCTACATGATATAATTCAAATATGAGGACTCATTAATATAAACTATTAAAATGAAAGTAAATACTCCATCTGTGGAATCAATCTATGGAGTACAATATTTAAAAATATTAAATTTCTTCATAGGTTGCCGCTGTAAGTGCCTTTGCCCAGACTCTGCGAAGATACACATCTCTTAATCACCTGGCTCAAGCAGCTCGTGCTGTGCTTCAAAATACTTCTCAAATCAACCAGATGCTCAATGATCTCAACCGTGTTGATTTTGCCAATGTTCAGGTAAAATTTAGTTTTGAATAGCAGGGGTTTTTAAGTGTTATTTCCTCTGTGATTTTGAACATTATTTTCAGGTGTCATTCTATCAAGAAAGTAAAGTGCTAATATTTCACTCATTCATATGTGCAGTGATTCAGTCCAAATGTGATAGCTTATGCTTTAGGAAAGTAAGAGCTCAGAACCATTACCTGATTCCATTTACTCTCTTGAAGTGCACATATTCTTCCAACTTCTATGCAAATGTAGAGCAAATACTTTCTTAGAATGGGTACTATGAATCGTGTCTTACTAATAGCAAAAACGGTATTTTAGGATTAGATCTCAGTAGCGTATCTTCTGAATTCTCTTGAAGTTATTAAATGCACAGCATTTTCAATAGAGACTGTCTCCATTATTTAAAAACCCATACGTGAGTATGTTTTATGTAAGTGCCTGTGCTTAAATTTACAAGATCTCCTGAATAATGGATTAGATTAGTATGGTTAGAACCTACAGAGCATAAATTATGTTTTTCTAAGCTTAATTTCTCTACATGTTTCTGAGGAAAAATCCTTTTGTCCTTTCGGCCAGCAAAGTGAAAGGTTTCAGATTCCCGGTAGTTCTCTATTTCTCTTCTTTGTGAATGAGTGTTTTAATGTACTTGTTAATACTCTTAACAGAAATCTAGTCAAGACTTCTTGACCAAAGATACAATATATTAAGTACAGTAATATGTTGACATGGATACAGAGTCTGTGAATGAGGTGTTAACTTGGCACATGACAGCTAGAGTTTAAATGGAAATGGCTTGCAGTTAGTGAGCTGTCATTTTTTTCTCATTTTCTGAATTGAACAGTTAGCTTTATTTAAACTTGGTAACACTGACTGCTGATTATTGTATGCATAGCATATATCTCCACTTGTGTGCAGCTTATGTTTAAGTAATGTGTAATCTATTGCTGCCTAGAATCAGCAAACAGAACAATCCTTGTTTGCATACAAAATTTTATTTTATAAGACGATGTAACAGGATTTGTCTTTAAGCTTAACTTCTTCCGAACAAAAGGAACATTGCACTTGATTTCTTGCTACTTGTTTTATTACTTTAGCCCCCTGAATTTGACTCCTCCTGCTTGCCCTGCCTGAAATCCCAGGAAAAAAACTACAAGATATAAGTATTTCAGTAAAAAAATGACGAAAGTAGAAGCCTTTTACAAATGAGTGTGGGAAACTACAAGAAATGTTTGTTGCTTACATTGTTTGTTCTATTTTCTTTATTTGATGTCTATTCTTTTATGCTATGCTTTTCCTACCTATTGGCTTTCAACAAAACTACAATAGACATAAAATAAAAACTACTTCTTTGTCTAGTAAGTGGGTCCGGTCTCTTTCATCCATTGAACAGCTTAATCTTTGAGACACAACTACATTCTGTGCTTTGGCTTATGTACTGTCAATTAAAGAGCTGCCATGTGCTATAACAGGAGCAGGCTTCCTGGGTGTGCCAGTGTGATGACAACATGGTTCAGAGACTAGAAACAGATTTCAAGATGACGCTTCAGCAGCAGAGCACTCTGGAGCAGTGGGCTGCCTGGCTTGATAATGTAATGGTGCAAGCATTGAAACCATATGAAGGAAGACCCAGCTTTCCTAAAGCAGCACGGCAATTTCTTTTAAAATGGTCTTTCTACAGGTAGTATTTAATAGACTTTAAAACATTCTAACTATTCTGTTATTTGCTGAACTGTACGTTGTACTAAATTTGACAAATCTAATATCAAACAGTGGCTTGGTACATCATGAAAAACATGGGGTTTTTTTCAGAGTGCTTCTACTATTAACCTTGAACTCAGGGCTATTGGGAAATGAACAGGGATCTAAATGACCCTTGTTTATTGCTTTAAAGGCCATCTGAAAATGAATGCAGGTGTAATTTTGTCCAGAGTTAGAAACATACTATGACTTTTTTTTTGTTAAAAAACGATGCAATTATTAAGCCACTGTTTTTAGTATTACTTATTAAAACATTGTGGCATCAATGTTTATGAGATAAGAAAGACAAAAGCTGTTTTTAATATATGAAAAGAACATTAAGACAAGCATTCCATGTTAGCTGCTTATTGAAACAGTTATCAGAGTAAACCTTGTTCTTTGAACCTGACTATAGCAACTGCTTGCTGAAGATACCAGAATTTGTTGATATAATATGAACACACAAGTCTATTGTTTTTGAATTTTAAGTTTCAAAGCTGTTTAAATTCTGGCAATTAAAAACTTTGTCCTGGAAAGATTGACACCATTTAAGGAATAGTTTCTTAAATAATCAAATCGTTTTCTTACCATTTTAGTTGTTTATATTTTCAACAAAGTTTCTTTCAAGTGAAGTTTTACACTTGCTCAATTATTGGTAGTTATGCATAGGTCAAAACCAAACCAGTCTGGTTATTTCTTATGTGGTGTCCAACAGTACCTTCAGAGAAAGGAGAGAAGCAAATGATTGCCCTTTCCTGGTCATCTCTTTCCGAAGATACCATAAATCAGACATTTGTGGACACTGTTGCTTTTGAGAATATTGGTTTTGAGGTGAAATGTCTGTCTACATGGATAAATGTTAAAATGGATGTGACATATAATACATAAACATATATATATTTTTTATTTTTGAATAGCTCAATGGTGATTCGGGATTTAACCTTGCGCAGTGCTGCTAGCTTTGGCTCTTTTCATCTGATCCGCTTGCTTTACGATGAATACATGTTTTACTTAGTAGAACATCGTGTTGCTCAGGCAACAGGAGAGACACCTATTGCAGTTATGGGAGAGGTAAGATAATATGTAAGAGACTAGATTGATAGATTTAGTGATGATTTGGAGAAAGTGTTTTTGCAAATTTTTAAGTGTGTATGTAGAATGGCAGGATGTTCTGCAGTATAACAATAGAATGAGTTACAAATACGTACAGTGGTTTCAAACTTAATTCACTGGTACATTGTCAGACTACTAAAATCACATTGAATTCTTAAAATAAATTATTTCTAAATTAACTTACTCTTTTACAAATCCGCACAGGTTCATGTGCATAGTTTGAAAAATGTTGATCAACCTACAACCATTTTCCACTCTTTGAGACCTGAGTATTTTATGTGAAAATAAAAGAGCCTAGTAATAGGAAAACGTTACTTTTGTGGATCCATTTACATGCATTTGCACACATAATTCCCACACAAAATATATGCCCTCTTTGACATTAGAAGGCTGGTTTACATGCAGAAATTTTGGCTTGTACAGTACTGTTCACATACCAGTGCAGACATACATAGAGGTTTGCAACACATTTGATTTTCATACAGTTGTTTCAAAGACTGTTGATTTTGAAAGCAGATCTAGAGTCTCAATTCATAACAATCTTTTTATACTCAGCTATGGCATCTACAAGGCAAAGTCTCTCTTATCCCTCTTCAGTAGTTCATCTGACGTTTTATTTTGAGTGAGACAGTTAGGAAAGCATGAATTGTTCCCAAAGAATTATGCTTCAAAGTTGCTGGAAAATGGATATATTTGAAAATACGCTAAATTGTTAGTAGGATGGATTTGATACACTTTTACACTTGCGAGTCACTCTGTTCTGTGTTACCTATAAATTGCAGGTAATTTTGCTAGTTGATTTGGCATCAGTTGTCATTCTTCCCACGAGATATATTGATAGGCTTATTAAATATTATAAAGAGATGATACACTTTCAAGAGAAATTGGAAAATGTCTCAGCTTTCTTTGTCAAATTATTTTATATCCTATGTCATGACAAGTTTCAGAAAAATTAATGTTTCTACTTAGTAGAAAGACCCACCATCAGTATACATTCTCTTATATTTCTTGCCTTACATTTGCAGAAAGTACTACACAAGTATAGTTACTACATTCTTGTTGTCTCTGCAGACGTTATATGTTAGACATAAATGTAGCATAGGGTCTTCTAAAAAGTTTACAAGACTGAAGATGGAAATACTATGAGGAAGTAAGTATTGCAAAACTTTTGGAAGTGAGGGGCAGAATAGAAGTTAAATGCATTAAATGCACGTGTTCTTATGTTTCTGTGTATTCAATGGCTGTGACTGAAAAAAAAATAGGAAGATTACAGTGCAGCAAGCACTGTAATACAGTATAAACTGCTTGCAGCTGAGAAAAGCATTCTCATACTTCTCCATTCCTCTTCTTCCGCCCTTGGACACAGGTATTGGCAAAACTCTTCTGGAAAAGACTGGTACCATCATTTATGGTTACAAATGTATCTATCTAAACAATGTTCTCCTTTCATGTGATATCCATTGGTGGCATTTTACTCTTCCAAATTTCACACAAGAGAAATGGAGAAAGGAAAGGGAAGAAGGTTTCTAACTTAACATGCAGTTTCTTTCAAAAGGTCTGGATTTTGATGTAAATCAGTTACCAGGTTATAAATATAAACCCTTTCTCAGCAGTGCCTTTCATCTACCTTACAGGTAGATTAGCAACACTGTGGCACACCTTCATTTTTATTCCAGCACAATTAAAATGGTGCCTGGGAAATTTTAAAAAGAGCTTTTTGTTAAAATATTGGCAGTTCAGAATGAAGATCCGTTATAATTTATGTCTTTATAAAACTCAGAAATAGCTCACTTTAAACAACAAAGGCCCTGATGATGGAATCTTTAAAAAAGGTTGTACTTCTCCATTCTAATTTTTGAGGGTTTACTTAGTGATAATTGTCTTAATAAGCACAAGACTGAAATGGAATGGGAAATTGCTCTGCTATGGATGTGGCTGCAGCTAAGATCATGCATTTGAATGAGTGCAACCATCAAACCAGTGGAGCACAGATTTCCTACATCACAGATATTCTAAGTTCACATTTGCTTAACACTGTGTCCATTTTTCTTATTGTTTATTTTGCAGTTTGGTGATTTAAATGCTGTGTCCCCTGGAAATATGGATAAAGGTAAGCATATTAGTATCTCCAGGGTATAATTCTGTGTAGAGCTAATGTGTCTCTGAGCAAAATAAATCCTTATGTTTTAAAAACACAGTCAAACAGAATTTAGAGCTGTATCATCCTTTAAAGTGCATGTATATGTTGTATGGATATATTGATATAATACAATAGCTATGTATGTAATATCCCACATAATCATGACTGGAATATTGTAGGTTTGTTTTAAAATAAGAGTATTTTTAAGATGTTTATTATTATAAAAAAAGAAATATTTCAATTTTTATGCAAATTTTGTATTATCTGATAGGACAGAGGAGGGTAACAGCTGTGTGCATAAAGAGGAGTACACTTACGGATGTTTAACTGTAGTGAATGCTTTGCTATGCCAAGAAGCAGAATTGTATGCAAGCAGTCAGGGAGAAATTAGTTCTTTATAATCTCTTCCGGCCATATTTTGACATGCATTCTTATAATGACTGCTTGAGTGATTTGGGGTGATTTGACCTCAGAACACTCAACTAGTAAGTATAAGAATGTTTGTCAAAATTTGGGGTCAAGTCACCACAACTCCCTCAGTTTCCCTAGCTGTAATTAAAAGTAACAACTCTTGTTCATCATGTATAGGAAATGAGGCATTTTCCAGTATGAGGTTAACATTGTTTGTTAGACCTTTTGGGACTGCAGTTGTTCTTTCCACATCAACAGTGTATAGCTCAAGTGATCAAACCTGAGTCTGTTTATCTATTTCAGATAATAGTTGACTTTGCCATTAAAATTTTCATTTTCATTTTGTGCTTTATCAGATTGCTCCCTCGTATGTCAACTATTACTTGCAAAATAAAGAGCCTTGTATTAGAAACTTTTCCCTTTGAGGTAGTTACATGCTGGTTTGTTTGTGCAGATGAGGGCAGCGAAGTTGAAAGTGAAATAGATGAAGAGCTGGATGAAAGTGGAGAACCACAAGCCAAGAGAGAGAAAACTGAGCTAAACCAGGCATTCCAGGTGGGCTGCATGCAGCCAGTGCTTGAGAGTGGAGTACAGCAGAACCTCCTGAACCCAATTCATAATGAGCACATTGTTGCAACTACTCAGACTATCAGACAATGCAGTGCTACTGGAAATACATATACTGCAGTCTAATGTGAAACCTCCCCTGGCCTCCGACACACGCCCCATTGCATTAGCCGTTTAGGTTTAATATGAAAAAAAGAAAAAAAAAAGAGAATAAGTCCGAAGGTTGACTGTTGTCAAATGTAACTGTTCTGATCATTACTTTGTTGGAGTTGTTCAATGGAATGGGTGTTTGTATTTTGCCAGGTCTGTTTAAAAACAAAAAAATTTTTGTAAACAAAATCATTTTACGTTGGCCGCTCAATATGAAGAGGTTTCTTTGTATCAAATGCAAGGAAGATTTTTGCAAAGTTTAATGTTAATGTTTTGTCCTCTTATAATAATTTAATTTTTTTCATAGTTTAAAAATATTTTAATGTTAATTATTAGTTATTATGCTGATTTCATATAGATAGGTTTTTAATTAGATGCACTTCTGTGAAATATCAAAAGAACTATTTTCTTTGATTTACACTGGAGGCATACTTATTTGACAGCAGATGTATCAAATTTGTTATAAAAGGTGCTTTTCATCGTACTACGAGAAGACACTATTTTGATAAAATTGTGAGTATTCAGGGGGATTTTTTTGTAATAATGCTGGAGGGTTGAGAAGATCTCCAAGTTTCTTTCTGTGAGGAAGAAGCTGTTTAAATGACAGAATTGTATCAGAATGTGGTAATCTGTATGGCATAAATGTACCTAATTATCTGAACATGATGTAAACAATGCAAGCTTCGTTTAAAATCAACAGTTTCAGATATTATTTGCATACCAGTTCCTCTGTTTTGAAGACTACTGATTCTATATGTGAGGCCACTGAACAGATGCTTTTGATTGTTCAGTGGCACTGTAGTTGTTAGAAACTGAAGCTAAAAAAGAAGTGACTTGATTATTGTTAATTTTAAGTGTATGTGCTACTTATGCTGAACTGGACATACAGGAAAACATTCCTTTTGGATGACTTTCTTCTATTCCAGGTCTTTTCCTACTAGTGGTTCAATCTGCTGCTCTTAGAAAAGGTGATTTATAGAATGCAAGGAATGTAGCAACCTGCGTCATTTTCCTTTCAAAAACATTTCCTTGTTGGTAAAGTGGATTTAAATTTTTACAAAAATTAGACAAGGCAGTGTAACTGGCACACCTCACTTGTACTTATTCCCAATTGTGTAGAATTTGAATAGGTGGCTAGATGGACCATTGCCATTTAAGAATGTACATCAGGGATCATTGTACCTCGGCTATTACATGGTGCCTTAAACAGAACTGAAGCTAAGACTTAGTACTTTTTGTTATTCTTAACTCTTAAATTAATTCAACAAGGTGTGCCTGTCATTTTCAAATTCCCTAAGAAGTAAGGACAGGTTACATAGCCTTCAAAAGAATAAAAGGATTTTTTTATTATTAAATGATTTTAATATCCCTCTTAGAATGACAATAGACCTATTTTTTCTCGTTTCTAGCTGGATTTCACTTTAATACAAATAAAATTTGCTTGGGAATTTGGAAAGCAAAACTAGCTTTAATACCAACTTCAAATGTCAAAATAGATTGACCATAGTCCCAAGCATGATTATATATTTTCTAAACCCTTGCCTACTTTTAATTTTAAAAACTAAAAAGAAATAAATGAGCAGGTACATAATACAGTGCATGTTTTCAATTTCTATATTTTGTGGTGTCTCAGCCAGATATTACATTTTAATGGTTAAATAATATCAGTTTATAGAGACCATATTAATTGACATTAAAGAACTCAAGTTTTTCTTCACAAACATTTCATTATGCAGACACATGAATTTGCTACNTAAAAAAATTAGGATTCTTTTATTCTGGTTTATCTCGTGTGTCTGAAAATGACTTTAAAGTCATGTATACCAAATGGGAGAAGAGCATGTAAAATGGAAGTGTATTTATAGCAAACAAGTTTGTTGCTAGAGTTTACATATGCTCCAAATACAGCTGCACATAAACTAAAATGTCCTAACATTATTGGTGCACAAAAATAAATTTTAATTCCTTTGCAGAATTGTGAACCCATCCAGCTCATTCTGTGTAGGCATAATTCCTACTAATGTCAGTAGATGGCTTTTGCCTCAGTAAAAAGTAAAAGTGAGGTTTATATTCATTATTTCTAAACTCATAAATGCACTGAATCTCATTATAGATTTTGTTGTCACATATATCGCTCAGTGTGTCCTGATTTTTCCTTAGAAATCAGCACATCTGTACCCTTCACCAAAAATGCTAAAACTAAGCTGTGATAAATATTTACTCCCCTTCATTGTGCATTATAAGATGTTTACAAGTAAAATAAAGTGAAATAATTCAACATTTTTTTCATTTTCAGCTTTTTTTTTAATACTGTAGTACTTGTTTTAATTTTTGTGTTGGTTTGTGTTTTCTTATCCTTTCTTGGTTTAATGTTGAATTTGTTGTTGCTGAGAAAGGAGTAAAATTGTAAAAGGTAATCTAGATTGCTAAACATGGTGGGACTTGAGTATCTTTCATTATTTAGCTCTCCACTCCACTCAGTTGTTAACTGTCACAAAGTGAAAACCAAAACTGAACAATAATCTGAATATGAAAAATGGAATGTATTTCATAGCTTCTAAAAACAATGATTTATCAAGACAAATTGGAACTTTCACAGGTTCAGAAAACTGACTGGAGTCTGTATTCTTATGCTTAAATTCTAAAGATTTTATCAGATTTTTTTAGAGCAACTGTCTTACTGTGTTTAAACTTACAGATTTGGGGGTCTTTTGTTTCATTTTTATTGAAATTTTAATCAAACACTTAGATAAAACATTTTGCACACTCTTGCTGTTTAATAGTTGGGTTTTAGTAATCATTGAAGTAGAAAGATGCGAATACCTCAGTGTGTATTCTGTAATGTGTAGCGTGCGGCTGCATTGCCACACCAGCTCTGGAGTCTGTTGTCAATGCTATGGAGAGGTGTAGCGTGTGTCCACAGGGTAGACATTATGAGAGTTGACATGATTTATGTGTTTTATCTAATCTTGAAATGGAATCCAGAATAGTTATTTTAGAGGCATTTCCCCCATTAGCACAAAATAGCACACTGAACAGTGTGGGGGAAGAGGTCTTGTTGAACTACCTTTTCAAAGCACAGGGCCCAATTTTCAAAAGTTTTATATTTGTTAAAATGTTTTGTTACATTTTCATCTTTCTTGTAGTAAATCAATTTTAAAACATCTTTTTTATTTTTTTTCAGTTTTCTTCTCTTGTACTGTAGCATGCTCTAAGCACCTTCATTTTTAAAAAGTTCCATAAAAATTTGGAAAATAGATGTTAAATTATTTGCCTATAAAATGATGATTTACAGCATTACTGCCTTTAGTTAAAAAAAAAAAGAAAATAATGTTCTCTCATTCAGGAATGCATAGGTCTGTATACAAATTTAATTTAAAGCGAGGTATTTTTAAATATCTGAAACACTTTTTTTTAATCTTGTTTTCCCTAGGAGAAATGATCTGATATCTTTGTCATTCTCACCAATTCACATCTGCACTGTTTAGAAAAAAATTCATGTTAGAGATGCACTGCAATCCAATTTAATTCAGAATGCTTTTACGAAACAAAACCAGCTACTGAGAGCCATAAACGTGCTGACAAAAACCCCAGGTTATTAGTAATATAAGTATACAACAATAATTTCAGAGTTTAAAATACAAATTTGAGAGAGTAAGATGAATTTCTGAAAATTGGGCCCTTGTCACACTAACAGGACATGCTCTTTGTATACGGTTTAAAGCAAATTGATACATGGAATTCTAGTATCTCTGCTAATTTGTTTGGTGATTTAACACTGACAATAAAAACTGGAATAGAAGCATAAACACACAGTGCTTAGTTCTAGTATTAGGAAATTAATTTAATATAATGCCTTGCATTAACCCTTTGAGCATTGTAAGTAACATGATGGGAACAAAGATTTTTAGATAATTTAACTAGTCCACTGAGCATATACTTTGAAATAGCTTATAGTGTTGTAATTTTTTTTAATTATGTCTAAAGTAAATACTTGCATACTATATGGGGATGTTTTTTTATTAATAGGGGGCTCAGTAGATGTAGGCAAAATATTCATTGCCATTGACATGTACTGTGTAATAAAAAGCAGTACTTCAGCTCCCTGGTTTTCATAATTGCATATATATACAAAGAAAATCAAACATGATTCTACAGATAGGAAGTTGTCTACTTTAAGATGCCTTTAGAAGATAAAGGTTTAGAAAATATATTCAGCTATTTTAAAAATCTCCTGAGATAGATTAGTATTGGAATACTCTGGTACTGTAAAAGAGAAATCTTTAGGATTAAAAGAAGGTTTAGTAATAATAAATTTTGCAGAATATTTGATGTGTTTGCATTGAAATTTTTGGCAGTGTTTGTGAGAAACAGGAACAAAAAGTGCACAATTATGTTGATATTCCTTTTAAAACTCAGTCACTGCAATAATGACTAGCTAGAAGATTAAGGTATTTTATTAAATTTCACATACAAGGGTACAGTTTGGATGGCCCTTACTGAATGTCAGAATTTTAAAAGCAACCTAGAAATTGCACGAGCAAATATTTTTAAAAGCCCCTTTGTTCTTACAATTATTGCTTACAGGAACAAGGGAACAAGTGTAGCAGCAAGTAGAGATTCTTTTAACTTAGAGATACTGATGCCACCTTACTAAGTGAGAATACAGTACATTTTCTACTGGTTTCTTGCAATATCAGTCAGCAAACACTAAAGCAGCTGTACTTATTTAAGTCTAGCTGAGGGCAAAGAAAAAGGGTATCATTTAAAGTTATTTAAGGGAATTACGTCAGTAGTATAGTGCAAGTAAGTTGTAAACATTTTTAGTCAGTTAATGCAAATTAATGCATAATTAATTAACATAAATGCAATACTCAAAGGGTTTTAATTTAACAACTTTTTTTATTCATAATTTACTGTAAATGCTTCTGAGTTTGCATGCCTTGATCATTGCTGCTAGTGATTTTATGTGCCAGTAGACCTGAGTTTAATTTACCAGTTTAACTAAAAAATAGTAAAAGCCACTTACAAAGTGACTGCCTAGTGTTTGTTTGAAGTAAAATATGCCTTAGTTTGAAAACGATCATTTTAACTCTTGTTTTATTCCAATTTTTTTCTCCTCCTATTGAAAAAAATAAATTGGCATTTTGGGATTGGAAGCCCTGAGTAGTTAAATATTTGGTAAGAATTGTTCTTGGAGATTGCTCATTAACGCTGAAATTCACTGTAAAAAACAAGGCCCAGAAAAAGCCTGTGGGCCTCAAATGAGCCTCACTTAACACTAATTCAGGAAGATTTTCTTTCTATGTTCCTAAGCACTTTCTTGGTTATGGTGCAAACATCGTACAGGAATTTCAGTTCTAGATTAATTTTACTCTGAAATAATAACTGTCTTTTTAGGAGGAATTTAGACTTCAGAGGAACAACCTTGAATGGATTGGTTTTTAACAGGAACTCAGTTCAATTATTTTTGACTCACTGATACCAGCAAAAGCTTTTTACACAAAGAATATTTAATGGGTTCCCCAAGTAAAGTTTCCTTCCATACAATATTAAAGTGACTGCCTTGTATTTAAACATTAAATACCCATCTTAAAGTAACCCAGCTAAACAATTAAAAATATGTTGGAAAAATACCACTTTGTACCAAAGCAAGTTGCCCATCTCCACTCATACCCACTGAAAATTTGGATTTACAGTTAATAACCAATGAGGCTGTTAAAGAAACTTTGAGTGCCTTTCAAAAACTTGGAAAATTGTGCCTGAGGTGGTAAACTTTAATTAGGTTAATTCTAGAGCTACCAATCAGTAATTTTATCATCACTCAGGGCTTTCTTACCTTCTAGGAAACTTCCTTTGTTGCATTTATTTTATACTATATTTTTTTTAAGTGCCATCATTTAAATTTCACTTAGTAAGTGGCAGATTACATTATCCAGTCCCACAGCACAGAAACATCATAACACTAGGACATATTCAAACTCTTATTTTCCAGTTGACTGAATATATTATGTAAATGAGGTAAGCAACTTTTTGTAGATTGTATGTGTGAGATAATGTAATGTTCTTTTCCAGTTTTTGGGCTACAGTTGAATATACTTTTTAATTATTTAAAGAAGACATCTTTACAGAATAACGTGATGGTTTTTTTTGTATAATGTATTTGATTTTGTAAATACGTATTTCCTGATGTGCTTTTTGTGACAAATGCTAAATCTTTTAGTATATAATGTCCTCTCAAAACTGGCAGGAGCTAAATAATAGTTTGTTGGCAATTTGTATTGTGTACTGTACAATAACTGGGGACCTTTTATAATTATAAAAATATATATTAACTTTTAGTGTGTTGTATAAAAAAATGACTGGAACATACTAAAGACAGTAGGATTTTTCTGAATATTTCAGACTTGAACTCAGGCTAGCTTTCTTGTGTTTTTCAAAACAAAATTGTGTCTTGTCTTTTAAAATCAATAAATTTGTTTTCTTGTTACAAACATATCTGAATTGCTTCAGTTTTTATATAGCTAGATATTTTGGACTGTGGTACTGTTGATTTTGAGAGAAAAATTATTGCATTTATGCCTTTGAAATAAGACTATGGTTTTTTTATTTGACAACAACAGAACTAAGTAACAAGTGTATCTCAGATGGCAAAAAACCCCAAATATTTTGAATCACAGAACTGCTAAGTTGGAAGGGACCTCTGGAGATCATCTAGTCCAGCCCACCCTGCCAAGGCAGGGTCACATAAGAAGTGTCAGTTCAACTGATTTGCTGTCATATTCCCAGTAAATAGAGACTGTAATAGACTTATTCATTTCAGTGTTATCAGTAATTTCCCATTACAGACTTAGGTAGTTAGCTGCTAACAATGAGGGGGCATGCAGACTTTGGCCTCCAGGAATTAGTGGTGTCAGTTTGGTACCAGTAGAACCTACTTCTGCAATTTTTACTCTAAATATTCTGGAATATGCTAATGCATTAGATGTTTTGACAATTTCACAAAACATAGTTGAAGGCCTAATCTTACCAGTTCATTTATTCTATGGGTCTCTAGTATGTGTTGCAAGCACAATGTATGTTTCATATTATGTTTCAAATACAGAAATGCTGAATTTTATTTTAACGGGGAGGACCCACCAAGTAATAGATGCTAGAACATCAAAATAACTATTGGATACCAAGATTAAAACAGGTATTTCAGACAAAACTGTGGTAAAGGTAGAAGGGTTGCATCCTAAAGCTTACTTTTCTCAGGATGTTCGGCTGTAAATTACGGTCCTCTTGTTCCCTATTCTTTAATTTCAAATAAAGACCAAAAGCTTAGTATAGTACAATATCAGTCCCTGCATTGCATCTTACCAAACAAGACTACAACTACACCAGTGACCAGTTGCAACTGAAGAGTGATGGAATTGTCGAGGTTGGAAAAGACCTTCAAGATCACCCAGTCCAGCTGTCCACTCAGCACTACCCTTGTCACCCCTAACCCACCAAACCACATCACCAGATCCAGATGCCTCTTGAACAGGGACAGTGACTCCACCACCTCTGTGGGCAAACTGTTCCAGTCTCAGACCACCCTAACAGTGAAAAATTATTTTCTAGTATCTGAGTATCTGACTCAGCTTAAGGTCATTTCCTCTTGTCCTCTCACTGCAAGCACAGCAGAAGAGATCAACCCTCACCTCACTGCAGCCTCCTTTCAGGCAGTTGGAGAGAGCAATGAGGAGTACCCTGAGCATCCTCAAGACTAAACAAACCCAGCTCTCAAAAGTGTTCCTCATACGATGTGTTTTAAAGCTTTCACAAGTTATGTTGCCCTTCTCTGGACACACTTCAGCACCTCAATGTCCTTTTTAAAGTGAGTGGCCCAGAACTGAACACAGGATTTGAGATGTGGCCTCACCAGTGCTGAGTACAGGGGGACNAGGACCCGGCACTGGGCCTTGTTGAACCTCACACCGCTGGCCTTGGCCCATGATCCAGCCTGTCCAGATCCCTCTGCAGAGCCTTCCTGCCCTCCAGCAGATCAACACTCCCACCCAGCTCAGTGTCATCTGCAAACTGACTGAGGGGACACTCAACTGCAACAGCCAGATCATTGATAAAGATGTTAAACACGGCCATTCCCAAAAAAATCCCTGGGGAACACCATTGGTGACTGGCCACCAACTTGATTTAGTTCTATTCACCACCACTCTCTGGGCCTCGCCATCCTGGCAGTTTTTTACCCATCAAAGAGTCCACTCATCCAAGCCGCAGGCAGTTTTTCTACGAAGATCCTGTGGGAGATGGTATCAAATGCTTTTACTCAAGTCTAGATAGATAACACCCACAGCCTTCTCCTCATCTACTAAGCAGGTTGCTTTGTCATCGGAGGAGATCAGGTTGGTCAAGCAGGACCTGCCTTTTGTAAATCCATGTTTTCTGGGCTTGATCCCCTGGTTGCCCTGCATATGCCATGTAATGGGGTTCATGGATCTCTTCCACAGCCTTGCCCAGAATTGAAGTAAGACTGACAGTGACAGCCCTGTAGTTCCCAGGATCATCCTTCTGTTACCATAAGTAACCAAAGTTACTTACCATAACCTACCATACAAGTTCCAACTTACCATAAGTTGGAAGGCAATCCTTCCAACCCTTCTTGCAGATGGGCATTACATTTGCTAGTTTCCAGTCAGCTGGAACTTTTACAGTAACCAGAACTGCTGGTAAATGTTTGAGAGTGGTTTGGCAAGTTGTTTTACCAGTTCCCTCATTATTCTGGGGTGGATTTCATCAGGGCCCATAGACTTGTGAGTGTCTAACTGGCATGGCAGGTCACTATACATTTTGTCCTGGATTATGGGGGCTTCACTTATCTTCCTGTCACCAATTTCCAGCTCTGGTAATTTTTCGAGCTGGGTATCCCAAGGACAAGTGGGAATGATATTAAAGACCAAGGCAAAGAAGGCATAAAATACCTCTGCCTTTTCCTCATGCCCTGTCACTACACTACCCTCTGCATTCAACAAATGATAAAGACACTCCTTGACTGTCTTTTTTTCTATCACTGTATTTATACAAACTTTTTTTTGTTTTCTTTAACCGCTGCTGCCAAATCAAGTTCTAGTAGGGCTTTTGCCCCTCTAGTCTTCTCTCTGCATGATCTTGCAACATCCTAACAGTCCTCCCAAGTTATTTGACCCTCTTTCCAGAGATGATAGATTCTCTTTTTTTCCCTAAGTTCTCTGTTTAACCAGGCTGGTCTTCCCTAATGACTCGTCTCTCCACACAAGGGGACAGCCTGATCCTGAATATTTAACAATTCCTTTTTAAATTACATCCAGCCTTCCTGGACTCCTTTGTCCTTCAGGACTGACTCCAAAGGGACTCTGTCAATCAATGTCCTAAACAGGCCAAAGTCTGCTAGATGGAAATCCAAGGTGGAAGTTCTGGTGGTGACCCTCCTTACTCCACCCAGTACTGAAAACTCTCTGCCCAAGACAGCTGCCAACCACCGCATCATCCACTAGTCCTTCTTTGCTCACTGTCATGGTTTAAGCCCAGCCAGCAGCCAAGCCCCACCCAGCCACTTGCTCACTCCCCCACCAGCGGGACTGGGGAGAGAACTGGAAGGATAAATGCAGAAAACTTGTGGGCTGAGACTAAGACAGTTTAATAGGGAAAGCAAAAGCCATGCACACAAGCCAAGCAGAACCACTTACATTCTAAGCATGATTCCATATGGTCTGGATTATCCCTTTGGTCAGTTTGGGTCACCTGTCCCAGCTGTGTCTCCTCCCAGGCTCCCCAGTCTCCCATGCACCCCCAATCCCCTCCCCAGTGTGGCAGTACCAAAAGCAGAAAAGGTCTTGGCTCTGTGCAAGCCCTGCTCAGCAACAACAAAAATATATTATCAACTCTGTGTTCAGCACAAACCCAAAACACAGCCCAATGCCAGCCACTGTGAAGAAAGTTAACTCTACTCCTGCCAAAACCAGCACATACACAAAAAACCAGGTCCAGCAGGGCATCTCCTCTGGTAGGCTCTTTCACCAGGTCTGTCAAGAAGTTACCTTCCACACACTCCAAGAAGCCCCTGGTCAGCTTTCTCTCTGTTGTGTTGTATTTCCAGCAGACATTTGGCAAGCTGAAGTCATACACAAATAAAACGGCAACCACAAGACTTCTGCCAGCCACTTGAAGAATGCCTCATCTGCTTGTTCATCCTGGTTGGGTAGTTCTGTAACAGACTCCCACCATGACATTTGCCCTGCTGATCTTCCCCCTATCCTTACCATAGGCACTCAGCCTTGTCATCTTCATCATAATCATCAGTTTCAATACGATCACTCCCTAAGAGTGCTACCACATGCTATTTTATGTTTACAGAATACTCCTAATTGGTGTGCTAACTGAGACGAGGCTTCATTTTCTAGCGAGTGCCTTGCTGAGAAATAGGTTTTTCTCTGACACATACATGGGAAAACAATCTGTAGAGGGACATCGTCCCTAGAGGGATCCCACACCAACCAACTCTTGATATAGCCAACAGCCTACATTGCTCAGCTCTTTTCCACTGACAGTGTTATCAAGAAGACCCTGCAAAATTCAACCTCTGTTGCTGTTCATATTAATTTAACTGATTTAATTATGAAAGTTTTGTTCACAGTAACACAGATCCACAGATCCAGTCCTCAAAGCATGAAGTACAGCTAAAATGTAGAAGAAACTTGAAAATAATGGGTATTGTAAAAAAACAGGAGTGTAAGAAAGGTAATAAATTATTTCTATTACTTCTGTAAGATAATTTTCTGCACAATGTTAATGTCAAATAAGTAAGATATATTCTACATTGAGTTATTTTAAGTGTATTTAATTTGAATTACCTAAAGCATTCACTTAAATTATGTAAAATCACATAGATCCAGTGTGCATCAGTTGTTTCATTCTGTATCAAGGTCTATGCCAAAACCCACATGAAATATAAGCCAGTTATTTTTCCACAAAAGCATCTGACCAAGGTAAGGAAGAAACCCTGATCTATTTTTGGCACTGTTAATAGTATGCTAGAGGGAGTTTTTATTCTGACTTGGTTCTGCTGGTCTCATTCAAAATTTTGCTAAATCCCATTGTACATGTACTTTCCCAATGCATTAACTAACCTAACATGTAGGACTTTCCCGTTCAAAAAACAAAACAACCCCTTCTTGACTGAAATGTACTACTGCTGACATTTTATTTTAAACGTTTTATAAGCAGAACTGTTCTAGAAATGAGTAACTCTGTGTATAGGCATTTGCCACGGGCACACTGTGCACAAGATCTGCTGCTGCTTTTATGAGCAGAGTTCATGGCAGATGTTGTAGGTCAGTACTTATTTAGTAATCTAGTTGTTAATAAAACAGACATATTTTCAGAGATCTAGATGGAAGAGTTATTAAAAAACTGCTGTCTCAAGCTCTGCAGCTGGATGTTACCTTTTCCCACAACAGATGGTGTCCTGGTAGAGTGTGTCAGAAACAGCTGAAGAAGCTGCTATAGCAACATGCTGAAGTTAGGATCACAAACTGTGTTGTTGCAACACAGACATTGAATTTACTGGTCCATGTTAGTGACAAGGTGAGTGTTGCTCAGAACAGCAGCAATCACTTCATCAATTTATTTCCCTGGTCTTCAATAGTTTCTAAAGAAGAAGAAAAATTTAGACTTCCCTTCTTCCTCCCCTTTCACCCAAGTCAAACAGCCAAAATCCAAAAGTCCAATTGTTGCTGTTTGGTGGGTTCCTGCAATGGCATGGCAAGCCACAGCCTTTCTGGAGAGCTCTGCGGGGTGTCTTAGGGAGAACAGTTGCGCTGTGTCCCATAGCCTCTTCAGGCTTTCCCTCACTTGCTCCAGCCAGCTGTGACACCACAGCACAATGATTATGATAAAGGAGGTGAGAAGGCTCCCCACATGAGGACCTCAGATCTTTATTCCACGGTCAATCCCAGAGGCCTTGAGCCAGCACATGTGCTGGCTCCCAAAGGTAGAGAGCTAGCACATGGCTGGAACCCCAAAGCAGAGAGCGCAGCTGCCCCAAGCAGAGAGCGTAAGCACATGGCTTGGAGTCCCTTATCTTGGGGAAGAGGGGGGCAGAGAGAGCACATAGCGAATGGTCTCAGAGCACAGGGGCGGGACAAGGGCGGAGGTGGGTTAACAAGACCAATGGGAGAAACCCGAGGGAGCGGTTAGGACCTAGGGGCGGGGAAGGGAAGACCATGTGGGAAGAGTAGGCAATTTAGTAATGAAAGGAATGGAGAAATACACCACCACATCCAATAATTAACATTTCAAGAAAATTGGACAGCCCTAATCATCACCACATAAATGATAGCATTCCCTTCCTGTGAACTTCTTGGTGGATCATTTTGTGTGTCTTTGGGAGGCATAATTCTTCTACCTGTACACTTTACCTCCATCCACTTATTATGGTAAATTCAAATCCAAGCTTTACTACACCATCAAGCACACAAAAAAAGCCTCGGTTTTTGATATTTCTGCCGACAAACTTACCAGAATAACTAACAATATCTATGCTGAATAATGTACCACAATCAAGCTTTTTTTGACATTTTCCTATTAAAGAGAATTTAATTGATTTAAATATCCTTAAAGTGTGGGTGGACTTTTCTTTTTGTTAAAAATAAAAATGTGGTCAAATAGGTAATTAGAGAGAAATTCTGTTGTGATGCCTGAAGGGGAAAGAACTGGTCTCATTTAACACCACCAGATCTGATACCTTTAAAGCCACTAAGCAGGACTGTAGTTGCTCTTGACTTTAAAAGCAATGAGGTTCTGCAGAGACAACAGTCCAGCTGGGAAAGACTGTGAAATTCAAACCTAATTCTGTGTTACAGCACAGGGTATGCCTGTGGAACAAACACTGGTTGATCTGTTCTAGCCTTCAATGTCAAAGCAGCATCTCAACAAAAATGTTTAATAGAACATATTGTTGCACCTCTAGACTTAAATTTGGTTCTAAGTAAAAAATATTTGCTTTAGCAAGAGATACTGAAAATCTAGTGTTTACAGCATTAGTGACAAGCTAGTTGGTAGCATGAACTTGATACTACTGATACTGCTGCCTTTGTTAATGGCCAAAGAAAGACAAAACTGAATTAAAAACTGTTTTCCTGTTACTTCCACAGATCAGTTTTGAAACAAAAATGGTGCACATACAATAAAGCATTCACAAAAAGGTAGCAGCTTCAGGTGAGCAACATCTTGTATAGTGTTTAGTGTCAAATTTTGATACAATTCACTATATGAAGGATATGGTGGCGACTTGTTTGAGCAATAACCCTTGAAGTTATTTCCTCAGGTTCTTGAATAATACCATAGTTTAAAGAGACTGATGGAAATCTGGATAGGAAAATTATCAGAAATTACAAAGGCAGAACACAAATTGATACTCACTTGGGGTTTTTTTGAGTTTTTTTGCTGATTCACCTAACAATTCAAGATGTGCATTAAAGGCTAAAAGGAATGATCAAAATTTCCTGTCTTCAGTAGTCCAAGTTCACACTAGCTGTTGTTGTTCAAACTTCTAGGAATACAGGTGGGTTTTTTCAGATACATTGTCCTCTTATTTGGTTTGATAATTAAAACTAATTTATGCCCTCAGAAAACACATTTGCCCTGTATATGTTTTATGAAGGGCTGCAATGCAGAAATTATCTCTTCCCCACATGTCCCTGTTTCCTGCTTCCCTCCTCAAAACCACATATATTTGGTTCAGGAAGCAAGCTTGCTACATTACACTCACTGTTGCAGCTAAAAACTACCGTACTGGAGCCACAGGCATATAGCTGGTTCAGTGGTTTAGTGGTGGTGCCTGAAGCTGGAACTAAGGCTGCAAGTTGAAGCTGAGGGGGTAAAAGCAGCAACGGCCATTGCCTGATGTCAGCCTCTTCTGTGGGACACTGTTTACCTTCTATGGGCGTGAGAAGCTGCTGAGGACTAGGTGGTCAGTGTCACACTCCTACTGACGTGAGGTAGTCATCCAGTAAAGATCCTGGTAAAGAAAAGATACTCTTCTGTCTCTGTGTATGTGCAAAAAAACCTTACCCCTCCAAACTACCCTTGGTACCTTCTTTTTCAGAGCATTGTGAGCAATGGCAACATTTTGCCTGTTGTTCCATTTTATTACTGGTGTGTCATCAGGTTCTCGCATCTAGGAGAGGTGAAATCTATCTGCATGTCACTTTCCTGCTTATCCACTAGACTTCTATCACTCTTAGCTAGCATTTGGCTGGTATTTCAGCTACCTATAGATACCTTCTTCTGTGCTAAACAAATGCAGTGTTGCCTTACCTGTATTTATTCAACCTTTCACTGCAGTAACGAATTTGACAGTCCAGAAACCTCTGTTATTTGGACTAGATGTTAATTAAGAGGCTGTGGAATTCACTTTGGGTGTAAGTAATCCTGCTGAGTGCCAAAGCACTTACTGTGTGCAGTAAGCTATGCACCTGATGGCACCTGCAGACAGCCTTGTTCCTCCTACATACAGGGCTAATATCACATTCCCTCATAGAAGAATCAAGAGGTTATTGTTTTAGATTAACCCTCTCAGTCATTAGTGCAAACAGAGGTTCAGCAACATGTGTGCCACTTCTGTACATTTTGTGGCTAAAGCAGCTCAGAGGAACAATTCTCTGACCAACAATTCTCCACGTAGCTGGAGATCATCGCTTTGTACAACTACACAGTACTTTGAATGCAGTCAGGTTGGGTACATCTGCTTCCTTTCCAGGCAGGACAGCCCAAGTAATTATTTGGGTCTAGAGATTACTGACATACATACTACAAAAAGGTCTGGAAACACACTGAGCTGAGGCCAACTTATACTTCACACGGTACTTTTAAACTCAAGAGCACTTCTCGAATATTAATTAACCTTCCTAGTGTATTTTTGTCACAGAGGCGTGCATACGAAAGCAATTAACAGGGTTTGGGTTTTTTTTTTTTCCTTTTACCACGACGGGGCGGGGGTGGCACTACCCAACTCCAACAAAAACCACACAATCCAGGAAAAACTTCTATAGCAAACAGCGACACCCACTGCTGGATATCACAGTAATACCGTTACGCTTCTCGAAAATAAAGCGAAGGGTAAAACGCCGGGGAGGGGGGAAGCCAAACTCCCAAGGGGTTCGCGAACCTTCTCCCTGCATCGCTGCCAAGAAGTTCAGGTTTCGGTTTCAACACAGGGCTGCCCCCAAACGCCGTGGTCGCTCAGCAAGGAGAGAAGGACGGAGGGAGAAAGGGTCTCACGGTATCACCGCCTCCTGGCCTCGAGTGCCCCGCTGCCTCCCCTGGGCGCAGCGAGGCGGACAGGGGGGACAGGCAGGAGGCGCGGCATCACGGCCGTGTTGTCTCCGCAGCCGCAGCGTTGAAGCGTGGGGATGCTCCGCGCTACGGAGGAGCTGCCGGCGGGACTGCAGTTCGCCAGCCCCGGCCAGAACCTCCTGCAGCTAGAGAGAGGAGGGTGCGGACGTGACTGTGACACTAGGGTAGGTACCGAAGCCCTTCGTCTTTTTCTCCCGCGCATCGCCGCCCAGGGCGGGCTCCGCATCCCGCTCCGCATCCCGCTCCGCCGGGAAGCAGCTGGCCCTTTAGGGGCACTGGGCACTCTTGCTGACGGCTCAGCGGGTAGAGGTGCTGTGAGTCACGGGCTGTCAGCACCGCACACAGCTCCGGTGCGGTGCGAGAGGCTCCCGCCGCCTTCCCTTGCCTTCCCCAAGTGCCGGTTGCGGCCGTGAGCGGGGCCGGGGGGCGCCGGCGCCGCGTCTCTGCCGGTGTGCGGTGGCTTGGGGCTCGGCGCCTGCGCCAGAGGATGTCGGGGTCGGCAGCGGCAGCCCTGGCCAGGCCGAGGTCTGTTCGGCCCTTGGAGCAGCCCTTGTGACTGTGCGAGGGGCTTTCCTCGGAGGCGGACGTTGGTGCTGGTGACGAAGATCCCGCTGGCACTCGGAGGAAGGCCAGGCAGGCAGCCGCTGGGGGCGCTGCCCCGGCACAGCTGTCCCTGCTACCAGCGAGCCCAGCAGCGGGGAAGCGCTTCTCGGCTGTCGAAAGCTGCTCCGTCGGGGAAGGGTACAGACTGGCGTGTCGAGATCGTTTCTCCTCCCTGTTCTTGAGTTTGTAACTTGAGGCAGGGATGATCAGAAGGGGTCTTTCCTCCTTACAGGAGGACAGCGTCGTTTCTTCCCATGGAGCCAAATGGGAGAGACAAAATAACCAGCCGGAAAGGGAAGGAAGTAATGGAAACCAATCTGTAGTTGTATGAACGTAACTACGTTTTTCTGCTGCTGCTGCTGGTTGGACTGCTGTGCTGAGAGGGCAGCAGAGCACAGCAGTGCCTTGGGATGCACTGCTGCTGGGAAAGTCCAAATTGGTCCAGAAGGGCAGTGCCCTGAGGTAATTCTCTCTGGTTCTGCTATATTTGTAGGTAGACTGGCTTAAGATGCACAAGTGATGTCTGCATGCACACCTTTTCTGACTTTCTTGAAAGCAATCTTTCTTTCAAATTCGTACCTTTACAGGGTAATAGCACAGCTGACATTTTAAAATAAAACCAACTGCTTGAATCTAGGAAGATGGTGAAAAAAACCCCACCTGAAATTGGTGTATGTATAGAAAGTAATTAGAAATGCCCTTCAGTGAGATGGATGAATGAGACCAGTCTGGAGCTGTTCTAGACATGGAGTGCTTGTTGTGGCTTTGGTCTTTCAAAGTGGATCTCAGTAACTTCTGAAAGGATTGATGGGATAGATGTTTTACAGTTGTGCTTGGTTTTCGGTCAGCAATACAAATGAATCAGTATTAGTACTGGCATATGAACTTGTGTTTTCGGTCATCTCACATGTCATTTAAGAAGGCAGGAGTGACATAAACTGACCACTAATCACAGCTGATATGGGCTTCTGTCTTACACTGTATTACTTAGAAGACTGATCTGTAGTTAATGTTCTCTTGGTCTTTCCTTTTATACACACATATTCTTGCATGCAAAAGAAAGACCTGCTGGAAGCAGAGGGAAATTCAAAGTTCATAGTTTGTTGGTTTGGGGATTTTTTTATATTAATGGAATGGCTCACATAGGACACAAAGCTGAAAACTTTGATGCTATACTGTGGGTATATTGAGTTTTTTGTGTCCAACAACACTGGGCTTTAGTTTAATAAAGCCACATTTGAAACTTTTGGATGAGGGTGCATTGGTGTGTCATTCTTGCTAAAAGAGGGGAATATTGCAAACCTGTTTTGAGGTGTAGGCTGTTTTCTTTCTTCTTTTCCTTTCATATGAAGATGTTCAAGCTATGCCCTATCAGACCATATGGGTAATACAAAACTTTTCAATAGTATCTGGTAGTTGAGCAACTTGATGCTTGAATACTTTGTGTGTTAGGCAAGAGAAGAAGTCTGCAAACAGCTAGACGGTACAGCCTATTATTAGTACTGCTAATGTAGTGTGTTTTTCTAGCACTAGTATCTGCTTATTAGAATGATCTTACTAATATTTGCATTGTCTCACCTAATTTTGCTGTGAAAAGAAAAACTTCTCTTGAAAATGTTGAACAGAATTGATCATACTCTAGTGCCTTATGTTGGTGGTGGTAAGCTATATGTTATTTAAGCAATAAAAGAAATTGACATAATTTGAAATCTTGACTTTTTTTTCCCCTCCCTGCTTCACATTGAAGTGATGAAAATTACTTTCTTTTCAAACTTCCTACGTAAATATATGTCCCCAAACTATGTATTGGGTAAGTCTGGAAAAAAATTAACAGTTGGACTCAATGATCTTAGAGCTCTTTTCCAACCTAAATTATTTTGCCATTTAAGTAACAAAAACAAACAACAAAATGAAAAAATTCTAGCTTTTAAAACCATCTACTTTCTTTACTAATAAGATAATATTTTTTGGGAAATATTTTTATAGAAAATGCAGCATGCACTTTTTATGTGTATTTTCAAGTGATAAAACACTCCTAGTCAAACTGTCTGATCAAAAATTAATCCAAGTTCAGATCCATCAGGACTGGATGTTGTTACAGCACTCACTTTATCTGTAGTTTTTATACTTCATGTGTCACTGCTGCATTTGTCTGAATCTTTTCTGTTATTGTCTGTAATTTAATAATAGTAATTAAGTATAGAGCTAAGAATGTAGACTGCACTGCATAGCATAGTGTACAGTATACAGTTTATTACTGGTACTCAGAGTGATTTTAAAGTCAAACATGCGAGTGGGTTATACTGTGGGTGATTGGCTGCTGGACATCGTGCTCCTTACTTGCAGTTGTCAGTACGAATTCCACCAGCTCAGGCCTTAAACATTTACAGTTCATGTGGATGCATGCTGGGGCAATGGAGTGTCTAAAGTCAAATATATCCACTCTGTTACCCAGAAAGGAACCCTGAAGCAATAGAATTTCTCCTTAAGTGGAACAACTGTCTCCTGCAAAAACTGACAAATAAATACAGGATGTTAAAACACGAAAAAAGGTATCATTATGCTTTAACAGACAATGGACCTGTTTCAGCTGTGGGAAAGCAAGAACCTCCACAACGCAGGACACATATATCTCCTTCATATATGTGGAGAAAGAAAGAACACTGGACTTTCTCAAGTACAGGTGCCACAGGCAGCAGGTAAGAATACTTCTGAGTGCAGCACACAGGGGGCAGCTCTAAGCTGGATCTGCAGTGGTTTGGGAGAAGCATCCATCAGGGAGACCGTGGTTTCTGGCAAGCTGTGAACCCAAGGAGAGCTGCAGACTCTTGTGCCTCTTGAGGCCTCTTGTGGAGGAGAGGCATTGTCATTAAGACAGATGATCACTTGGACCGAATTATTATCTGGGACAGTTCATCACTGCTGATTTGGAAATGAAAATGTAACCTGCAAAGTGACTCTTGAAAGGTAGGCTGCTGCTGCTGAGAGGACTCTGACCTTCAGGAAAAATATTTTTATGGGTGCTGAACAGAAGAAATCCTGCTGTCTGACACAGTGCATTGCTTTGGGATGTAATATTAAAAATGTAATTTATAGCTGGTTTATGGAATGATCATAACAGAATTGCAAAAGTTCTGGTAAAAATAGTGAGAACTTCTCAGAAGACAGTAGAAAATTGTTGTCCAGGGAGTGTTCCCAGAAGGCCAAGAGAAAATCCAGGGCTGCAACCTACTTGGATCTAAGGAAGCTTAAGAGCAGA
Source organism: Gymnorhina tibicen (assembly GCA_013399875.1). Lineage (NCBI taxonomy): Eukaryota > Metazoa > Chordata > Aves > Passeriformes > Artamidae > Gymnorhina > Gymnorhina tibicen. The sequence goes on from VXAZ01000594.1 coordinate 109,324, forward strand.
TAGCAGTGTCCTAAGATGCAAATATGTAGTGTGGTGGCTTCTCCAGGGCTGCTAGGCCTCTTGGATTCCCTATCCTGTATAAATTGGTATGTAAACAGATCTCAGTGATCTTAAACTGAGGCCACTGAAGTTATTGAAAGGTTCAAACTTTGGCACAGCAGCTCTAATTCAGTTATACTGAGGCCACTGAAGTTATTGAAAGGTTCAAACTTTGGCACAGCAGCTCTTATTCAGTTATACTCTTGCNAAGGTTCAAACTTTGGCACAGCAGCTCTAATTCAGTTATACTGAGGCCACTGAAGTTATTGAAAGGTTCAAACTTTGGCACAGCAGCTCTAATTCAGTTATACTGAGGCCACTGAAGTTATTGAAAGGTTCAAACTTTGGCACAGCAGCTCTTATTCAGTTATACTCTTGCTTAATTGCTCTGAAAGACCATTAGCTACAGTTTGTCAGAAGTATTTTTTTCCCACTTTATCTGACAAAAGAAGCTTTCTTGTACACTTTTAAAAACATACTGTAGAATCCTTGGAATCTTGTAATGATTTTGCTTTCTTCTGTTGACTTATTACTGTAATTTTTTTGTCCCTTACAAGTATCAAGAATATAAACACAGACAGGATTTAAGCTTCTAAAGAAAAAAACACATCCAGCTTCAGTGTACCAAGCAGAAGTAGATAACATTGTCCTCAGTCATAGTGCTTTTAATATGAAACAAAGTTTAGAGCTGTTGAAGCTGAAAAGAAGGACCTGTTAGCTAATAGCTGCAGAACCCGTGTATTTCTGCATTAAAGTGCAAGTTCTGTACAAAAGCGTGTTACACCAGCTCTGCACTCATTATTTGTTTTGCCTGAGGTTATTAGGAAAAAAAAAATCCCCGATACCTTTTTAAGAAAGAGTTATTAGCTGTTATTAGTAGTTTGAAGTGAGTGAGGGGGAGAGAAAGTAGTATTTTTGTGACTCAGCAGATATTTTGACAAAATTCAACAGCAGCCTAAAAGATAATGTAATTTTTCTCTCTAACTAAATACAGAGTAAATTCACCAATGCCTAGGCAAGCTACTTTTGCAAACTTTTTATTCAAAGGACATGGACAGGATGATCTAGATGAAAGTGGAAGAGCAGTCCTTACTTTTGTTTTAAAAAATGAGCGGTCTTTTTTGAAATCCTGATTTTTTTTCTTTCCCCTTATCTTCCATGTATGAGTATCTGCAGAAGTCTTGTTAGTTGTAAATGACAGACCTAAAAACTGGGAGGGCAGCAGATTAGTTTCTCTCTCATCTGTTTACAGTTATAAAAATGTTAGGAAATCTGTAATAAATTTTTGGTTTGGTCCTTATATGTGTTAGGTCAAGTCAAGACAGGGAAGAGAACTTGGGCATTACATATGCAAGAAAGACTAGTGGGTAAATGCTATCTTTTCTAGATTGCTAGTGTCTTCATTTATGGAAGGCCATTAATTTTGTAAGACTATAATTAGTGAAAGCCTCAGGGAAAGTCTGTTGTATTTTACCATATATTTATATTATTACTTGTGTTTGTTTAAGATCCTTCACACCCTCCTTTAAGGTCTTTCACATCTTCCTTGAGAGTTGCCTCTCTGAGCTTTATAATTCTGAATGAGTCAGGCACAAATCCTCATCCTACAAAAATGTATACTAATAATTTTCCTGTTGTGATTTATTGCCGTTGATTTCAGTTGGCATATACCTGTAAGTATCATGGGTGGCATTACACTTGCACATGTTTATAGGATTAGGTTCTTTTACGCCAATACCAAATTGCAGCTGTTTAATTTAGATTAAACCATCTGTGCTGAGGTTATGATGATCTGATCATTTCAGTGTTGTTGTTCTGGTTGAAATCTGAAGGATCAGAAGTTATGTATCATCACAACCTTTTCTTGGTAGTTTTATGGTAGCTCATTCTCTAAGTCTCATTCACATAAAACTATAGTTGAAATGTAATGATATTCTCAGAAAAGTGTGGACATAGAATTACCAAAAATAAAGTAAAAAGAAATATATCTGTAATTAGAAAAGGAGTGTGGCCTTCTCTTTCTGCAAATCTGGTAACTTTACATCAGGGTCTTCCCCTCCAAGATTTTTTTGTATAAAGAAGGATGTGCACTGACTCATTAAAAGTCAAGTTGAGTGGACAGGAGCAGTGTAAAATCAATTTACAAATAGCAGTATGAGGTTTTGCAGGAGTTATGACTGGATACAATAAAGTGGCTGAGGAGCATAGCTTCTGGTTGTTGTGTCAGAGCAGTTTTAGGTTACATTGTGATTTGGGGGTCTCTCAATATTAAAAATCACTGAAAGAGCTACATTTCTCATTTTACCAAGAAGGAAACAAGGAAAGGAAGTATACTACTGCATGGCAAGCAAGTTATTCAAAATAGAAGAAAAGGAAAAATCCTGCTCTATATCACATTACAATAGAATGATCAGTGAAAGATAAAGGCCCTCTTCCAGCAGCACAAGGAAGTATTTCTAGTGCATGTAGTTGGAACAGGTGGTACTTGAAATTACATCTTTGACAGTAAATACTGCCCTTCCACTGCCTTCAGAAATACATTTTCTGGTGCTCAATGAAGCATTGCTAGCTGTACAATGAATTATATGCTCCCAATGGAAGAAGTACCAGGAATCTCCTCATTAACTGGTCTTCTCTCTTATTGTGGCCTGAATAAAAAAGGCTTTTAAAAACAGATACTGCTCACCAAAGCAGCTAGATGGAATTCTGCTTGCTTCTCTTCTATTCAAGCATCAGATGCTTGAGTCTTTTGGGCTATTTCCAGCTCTTCCAAGACTGTGTTTCAGATAAATGACTACCCCTTATCACAGACACTGTGGCATTTGCCTTTTGACCCACCAGGGAATATATATAAGGTTTGCTTGCTCTCAAACTGGGCCGGATTATACCCCTTTAGTATGAAACTTGAATCTGGTTATTTGGAGATTTTTTAACTGCCTGTGGAAAACCGTGGACACTGGCAGGTTTTGAAGAAAAGAAGTATTGATGAGGAATAGAGCATGCACTGATGCATTGCAATAGATGCATGCACTGGGCAATTGGAGAGGGAATTTATGAGGAATCAAGGAGATGGTACCAAGACTATGTAAGTGCTGAAATAATAGTGAATGTGTTATCTCAGTAGCTCGTGCACTTAGGAGGTCTGAGGCTACTCATAAAGAAGCATAGTAAGAACAGTATGAAAGTACTGGTGTTTAATTACTTAAAACAAGAAAGTCTCTAAAGGATGCAAAAAGGGTCAGAGCTGACATCTCAGGAGGATTTAATTTCTCACAGCAAACAGCAGTCTAGACTGACAAATAGCTGCTCTGTATTCAGCTCAAGTACTTAATTCAGGAACACTGAAAGCTTTGGGGGTGCCTTTGCTTTTGGCAATCCTTGTCACTTCTCCTTAGATGTCCAGAGCTTGCATTGCCTGGCAGAGGCCTGCAAGTTCAGCAGAGGTGTTTCAGGAGCATCGCACCGCACGACACCTCAGGCAGCACCTTGGCTTTGTTACTGTCCTTACCACAGGCACTGACCTGATGTGGGACAAAGACAGAATGACAAAGGTGTAAGAGAGATAAGGGACTTGACTCTTGCTTTCCCTACCGTCATAATCAATTTTATACCAGCATTTCCAGTACAGATGAACCTGTCCATTTCTTTCCAGAAGGCAGTGGTCTGGGGAAATTTGGATCTGATAAGGCTGAGCAGGGGTCAGAAGAGATGTGGGAGCAGCACAGGCAGAGCAGCAGGATGGGCATGCAGCTCTTGCACGTGCTCTGAGCATGGCTTGGGCTAACTGCACCAAGGACTACCTCATTGCAAGGCTTGTGAGTAACCACATCTTGCAATCCATGATGAAAGTTAGATAGATCAAAGCCTTGTCTAGATCCTCTAGATTCCTCTAGGCATTAACATGACCTCTTACAAATTGTTGATATAATATCTTTATGAGGTTTTATCTCACCTAGAGCAAATGTGGCTAACTACAAAGACCCTCAAAGTGGAAGTTCTTCATGGAAGTAAGGGATTTTCAGAGTTCTGCAGACTCCTGAAAATGTAGACTCTGTCTGGTACAGCAGCAAGAAAATATTTGTCTTGTGCAGGCTTCTAACAACATCTGAGTATTTCCACCTCTTCCTGTACTCAACTGCCTTAATAAATAAGAAAATGCCACCCCCCCCCTGTCTTATAGAAGAAACTGAGGGATGGCACAGGTATGGCTTACTACTCATTATAATAAGAAGGTTGGTTTTGGGACCCTTCTGCTACTAGACCAGTGACTCTGATTTTGCTTGTGAAACAAGAAAGAAGGAGCAGCAGGGCATGTGGGAAGAAAGAACTGTTGAAAGTCTGTGAAATATGGTATAAGTAAAGTTAATCTGACTTTAGCATTCCATAGATCTGTCCGATTCTGCAGCTTTAGCTGAGGTGATAAATGACCCCCACAGGTGAATCTGAATATAGCTATACCACAGGAACGTGCAGTTAATTTTCAAGTTTTTGCCTGAGTAAGCAGCAATTTGTTTGAGACAGTTTGCAAATCAGGGATTTTTGATTAGCCATTAGAAAAAGTCTCAGACATTGCTTCCAGACTATTGCATTGGATGCTTCAATGCCTTTGAAGATGTGAGCTTGTACCTGAGCAGGCTGAGCTTGCTTGGTTCACTTATTTTATTTAAGGGAGTATTGTTAAAGATAAAAAGCCCCTCCTGTGTGAAGACTCCAGCATGACGAAATAGTGTTTTGTGACCTCTGACAATTTGTTGGGCCTATTTCTTACAAAGCAAGTAGAACCCCTTTCTCTGATCAGCTTCACAGAGATCACTAGCTGGGCTCTGAATTGCAAGCAGCTGTGTGATGTGGCTTAGGGGGAGGACAGCAAAGCTCTGTCTCTGTGCTGGCCCAGTGCCAGGCGACCTGCACTGTAAACTAAGAGCAACTATTTCTAGTAAAATTTAATTGCCAGAGCTGGTCTCGGCTGCTGCTCCACTTCACTCCTGCCAGCTGCACAGTCACTGTACCTCCTGTTCCACATGTGCAGGCAAAATCATAATACACACTTGGCCCAACATCGGTCTGTGAGTTTATGCAGCCTCCACCCTCTCTCTGGCTGCAACCTTGACCGAAGTCAGCAGTCTGCAGTGTTTTTTCATGTTTGTGTGATTTTCCTGCAGTGAATCCAGGAAACAGTTTTTTTCACGGTAATAGCAAAAGTACTGGCCCAGGCAGACTGTTTGATAGGTATTTTTTTGTAAGCTTTAATCACACAGCCAACACAAGTATCCATAGCTAAGGTTAAATGGAGCAGACCACCACAATATTTTCAGGTGACAGTGGGAGTGCTGTCCCCACCACTTATGCTATTTTGCACATAGGCAGGCCTCTTTTGCTGGAAAGGCAACCAGTTTGCAATGACAGTGATCCCAAAGTCCATACAATAATGCACCAAAGGATTAATCCCTTTACTCTTCAGTATCTTCTTGGCTGGCTAATCTGGTTCTATTGAATTTCGGCCAGAGATTGCCCACATACTAGAAGACTGTTTCTCTTTTGACTAATAATGGGTGAGCTGTCTCTCCCTGACATACTGCTGACTGAAAACTGGTCTCCTTCATACCTATATTATAGAAGGAATTTACCTTTATCTTCAATCTCCAAATTAGTCAGCATGCATGCATGCAAAAAACCCCCAAAAACCAACTACAAAAGAAAACCATTTAAGGATCTTCTGGAGGATCAAGGCATAAAACCAGATTCTGATTATCAACCCACAGCAATTGCATTAAAATGTGAGTCTATGAGCCTCTCTTTAGCATTTCATAATTGTGGGCCCTGAGTAATTTTTGTAAGATAAATGAAGCACCTAGCAAGTAGATACCACATGGTAACAGAGGCAATTAGTCATCCATATCACATTCCAGCAACTGCGTTGCATATTATTAAGATAACTGCCCAGGACATTGCAACCAGCTTCTGATTTATGTTTCACCACTTCCCTTTCACATTCTGAGTCAAGAGTATAAGTGTCTTTGAGGCTTTTGTGAAAGTCCCTTACCCCATTTTAGGGACATCACTCCTATTCCTTTTGTTCTGCCACGGAACATTCCTCATTGGTTTTTTTTTCCTGCTGCTACTGAAGATTTGCAGTCACTGACCTGCACTGCTCATTACTGGCTCCCAAGACAGAGGCGATGCTCTGATGCACCTGGCATAGGTGACCTCTGGGTCTGAGGAGTGGTCTGTGCTACCATCGATCCAGGCAGTGCCCAGTGCCTCTCTAGAGTGACCACAGCCAGTCTGTCATGCCCATGGCCAGGCAGGGATTCCCTCTTACCAGCACTGGGATTGTTTTCCATATACCATCAGCTCTGAACCCCTTCCCACCAGGGCCCCCCATCCCCCCTGCATTGCCTCCTCAGCCAGGTCACTCAAAGGAACAATGGCAGCTGCTGGTGGCACTGGGGCACTGTCCTCCTCAGGGATGTCAGGGCTGAAGGAACTCAGGATCCGCTGAAGGGAGAGGAAGCTGAGGGGGCTGGGGGCAGCTGAGGGGATGGTGGGGCTGAGGGGGCTGAGAGGAAGTGGTAGGGCTGAGGGGTCTGAGGTAGCTGAGGGTGATGGCAGAGGACTGAGGGCATTAGGGTGTGGGCTGGGGACACTGAGGGGACATGGGGAAACTGATGACATAAATACTCAAAAAACATACTGTTTGCAGTATCTCAGTTGTGACAAGAAAAACTGAGACCCACTGTTTAAAGTTTCATAAACTATAAAAAAGTTTTCTTACCAAGGAGAGAAGTTGCTCAACCAAGACGGCAGGCCATGAGCTAAGTCAGAAGTCACGTCCTCAGGTGAACTTGTGGTCATGAAAGGATAAAGTGAGGTGGGGACCATCCCACAAATGACCACCAGAGACTGTCTTGAGACCACTGCCCAAATTGTATACGCATGCCCAACTATACGGTGTATATGTAAATAAGCTTTGTATATGTAAATAAGTTCTAAGAAGGGGGATGAGAATTCTGGGAATTTAGATTAGCAGGTATAGTTTGTAAAGAAAAATGACAGCTTTGGAACTTACTGGCGTGTGTTAGGAGTGGTCCCCCTCTGCATCCAGCACTGAAATAAAGTAACGCCTGCTTTTTAATACTGAAATTACGGTGTTAGAGAGTTGTATTCTTCCCGACCTTTCAGTGACGATGAGGGCAATGGGGTCTGGGCTGGGAGCAGTCAGGGGACCGGAGGGCTCTGAGGGCACCGGGGGGTGCTGGGGGCAGCGTGGCGCAGTCCGGGCGCTGAGGGACGCGCGGCTGAGCGGCCCAGCGGGGCCGGGCTGACGCCGGCACGAGTCGCGCGTCGTGCGTCGTGC
>VXAZ01000594.1:116739-239027 GCA_013399875.1 Gymnorhina tibicen
CCGCTCCTGCCCTGCCATCCCCCGGCCCTGCACCTTCCCCATGAAGCTGTGGCTGCTGGTCAACAGCCCGTGCGTCCACTCGGTGCGTTGGGACGCCCGCGGCGAAGGGCTGTTCATCGACCAGGGGCTCTTCGAGCAGGAGCTGCTGGGCGTGGGGCCCGGCGCTGCCGGGGAAGAGGAGTTCTTCAAAACCAAGAACTTCGGCAGCATCGTCCGCCAGCTCAACCTGTACGGGTTCCACAAGCTGACAGTGAGTCCGGCCAGTAGCGCGGCGGGGTCCAGGCCGACGTCGTCCACGGGCGGGGGCGATACCAGATACTCTGATGGGCCCCTGCACCACTTCTGGAACCCGCACTTCCGCTACGACCGCCCTGACCTCCTGGTAAAGATCAAGAGACTGACCAAGGCCAACAAGGAGAAGCTGGACGCTGGCCTGGAGGTGACCAGCCGCCTGCCCGACGACTTCCAGCACATCACTGGACGGGGACTTGGGGCTGCCGTCCACGTCCCTCGGCGAGGCCATAAGGACCGGTGAGATGGGGCGGGTGATGGGGGGCCGCGGTCGGCCTGGGGGTGGCATGGACTTAGAAATCGGCACAGCCCTGGGGGAGTAGGGTCACCTGCCCTTGCTGATTGGTGCTCTGTTAGCACGGTGTAAGAAAAGGGTTGTTCTTCAGGAAGGTAGATCTGCTGGCAGTAAACACAGGGAATGCAATTACACATTACTACGACTGTGCTGCCTATATATAAATACACAAATATCAATGTATGTATCGGAATATCTATATACCTCGGAGTGTATAATTCACATGTCCTGTTTGTAGTATCTGCAATGAATTACGTGGTTCGCATGAATTTCAGTGTGCCTCTAGGCTGCCAGCAAGGACCTAAAACTAATATACATGCCAAACTGTCCTTAGATAAAAGGTGCCAACATGCATCTTTCGGTATGTTTAAAATCTTCATAATAAAAAAAAAGTTACCCAAAACACAAGTTCAGTGTGCTTTGAAAATGAAAAGAAGAGGCCAATCAAAAGAAAATTCTACAACAGTTCTGCTTTTTGCATCTAGTATTTTCAGCTGTGGGAAACTATATACAACACAGAGAAGAATTGAAAGGAGAAAGGAAGACTGAGATCTACTTTAGGAAGACAGTAATTTTCAACATACTCAAAACAAATTCAGGAAAAAAGTTCACAGAAAAGTCAGTTGTTATCTCAAAATGTTGCTCAATGCAATATGCTAAGAGCTATTATTCAACACATTCCAGTTTTCTGAAATATAAATTGTTAAGTAATACTCATTTACATAAACTGAAAATATATCCATGGATACTCTGTAAACTTGAAAACCTTGCCTTTTCCTACAAATAATATCTCATCAGGCTCTGTCTCTCTTCTTTGTTTATTTTGTTTGAAATTAGCTTCTGATCTTATTTTCACAGCACTCACATTACATAGTTCTTGGCCATATTGCTTTGGCAATGAGGCCTACCTTAGATGTCTGAAAGACCTTTTTCACCTTTCATCCAAAGAAAAGTTCCCCAGCTCAGGACATCACAAACAATAACACAATTACCTGGTCCAGCACTGGGATGGCTGAGGATGGGCAGGATGCTGATTGTGCTGAGCCCACCAGAGACCAAGGTGACACTGGTGCCTTGCATTAGCACAACGAGGGGAAACAGATGAGATAATCCAGATTTTCCTGATTTTGAAATGGGAACGAGCTCAGAGAGCTTAGAGTTTTTGTGAAGTTTGTGCAAAAGGCTGTGTCTGATTCACATCATGAAGGAAGCTGTTTCTCTGCAATATGTACAGACTGGCTGTGGCCAGCACTGCCTCATTGCTCTCTGCTCCTACAGACAGTTCCTACCCAAAATCTTCAGTCTGTGTTGTCATCTCTCTCCTCTAAGACCATTTCATAATAGTGAGGAGCAACTGAAACTAAGTGAAGTAAGACACTCAAACTTGAAAAAACCTTTTTTTAGAGGCTTAAGTACAGTATCCAAACAGGCACCTAATTCACAGCCATGAGGTGTCCTTCCACGAGTCTAGTATTGCAAATCACTGAATTCTGGTGCTACCTAAGGATACCATGGGTCCTCCAGATCTCACAGGTGCTGTGCCATACATGGAAAGAAAAGCTGGAGCAATTTATGTAAACTTACTGTGTTCAGGACAGATACTATTAGAGAAGACTCTATGGCTTTTACGATTCTGGGGTTCAGATTAGATGATGATAACACTGCTTTCTGGGCTCAGCTCTCCTGAATCAGAGCCAGAAATCACACATATGAGGTTCTTTAAATAAAGATTTAGAAGTCTAATTGTGGCAACACACAGTTCATCAGTTGTAAATCACTGACTTCTTTTGAGGTTTTTTTCCCCTGATGTCCTCATAGTGGACATAAAAGTAAAACTTCTGGCCAGCACTTTCTCTATACATTTTACCTGGAGTGGCCATGACAAACCCCTGCATGAGGAAGACAAACAAATGAAATTATCATGAACCACAGTTAATATGCCTCTGACATGGTGAGGCATTTTAGCTATATTCTTAAAGACACATTCCTCTTTTGGGGGAGTCACTCAGACCTTAATTGTACTCAATGCAAACATATTTTCTAAGGTAGAGAGGAAAGGAAGGAATGGGAGGGTTTCTCAGTCTTTTAAAAAGCACACAGAAGAGAGATGTCTAAAGAAAAATGCAAAATGACAAATGCTGCATACTGTCATCCCACCAAATACATATCATCTTACTTTGTGCTGCAAGTGGGAAGAGCAAGTGGCAAGTACAGTTGAAGTGTGTTTAAAAAAAACACCAGTCTACCAGAAGATTTTAAGTGTAATATTGTCAATAAACCTTGGAAACCCACTGTGCGGGAGACCACTTAGAGCCACAGCAAACATCTTCACTGGCTGCTCAGGGTGCAGAAACATCAGGATGGGACAACAGCCACAACAGTGAGTACAGCCAGTGGTAGAAAAGGGGAAAAGACCATGGCCAGACTCCAGAAACACCAGAAGCCTGGGAAGGAAAGCATCTTTTGAAAATTGAGGCGAATCAGACACATACAAGAATAAATGCTTATCTGAATTGAAAATAAATTTAAAAAGACACTGGTGGCCCTACACTGTGTCTAGGACTGCTGCCACCCAGTAGAAGCTCTGCAGGCATGGTGTGCCTCTCCCGAAGCCGATGTCATATGACATTCCTGTCCTTCATTCACACAAGTCCCTGTAACATAGCAGAGCGAGCAGAATTCACTTTGACCTGTGACCCCCTGGGGGACTAGGTTGTTTAGGGATGATGCAATGTCCCTGCCTCTTGTTCCGCCTAATGAGACCCCACACAGTACCTCTCACTGCACAGTGTGATGTGTTCATAATGCTGCTAAGTCGCAGGCATGACATCTGTGTGGCAAACAAGTTGTGTTTGCCACTGATCTATGAAGATACTGAGAAGCAGAAGCACAATGGCTCATTCAGTGCCAAATGCAAGTTTTGTTAGCTGATCTAAGTTACTTTTCTTTCAGCTTCAAAGGCCAGCCACTTCTGAGTAATAGTGTACCCTCAAACTCATAATTGGAGACCTAAAAGTAGGCTAATGGGTGAATGACCCAAGGGATGGATGGATGGATGGATGGATGGATGGATGGATGGATGGATGGATGGACATGGATGTATAGGGGAATGAATAGAATGTTTTCTCCATCCCTAACAGCATTATTCCAGCACACTGAAGTCCTGTAAAAGCATACTGTACCACCTCAAGAGACTTCTGCCAAAATGCAGAGGGAAGGAAGAAAAACTGTGAGACATTATTCTGTATTTTAAAAGAAAGGGATTGTTCTTTGGTACTATTAGCTGTTGAAGTTCCATTGATTTCTTTACAAAAAGCTGAAAATCTAGTTTAAAAAAAGGAGAAGACTAGTGAGAGATTTTAGAAGAAGGAAAAGACTAGTGAGAGATTTTAAAAAACAATTGGTATGGCCAGAAGACTGTTGCCAAGCTTTCCAAGTTTAGAGAACCCAAAAACCTAAGGACATAAAATATTCAGGTAATTTTTTTTTGATGGAGCAGTCACAGGGTTGCCCTGGAAACATCATATAATGTGTATTCTGTATTTGAATTAAGACATTTATAACCCCCAAACTAGCTAGTGTACAATATACCTTGTTTCAGGTTTTCTGCCTCCCAGGAGCAAGAATCAAAATGTAGGTAGCAAATGCATGTAGATAAAGGACCTGACTCTGGTAATCTCTGTGCAGGACATTTCCAGTGGCCGAGCTGATGTGTGGTCATGTGTTCCCCCTGGAAAAGAGAGACGCTGTAAGTTGGATGAGCAACAAGACAGAAAGACAAGGGAGGTCAGGAGGAGCTTGTCAGGCTTGCAAAGGAAGAAGCAGGGACATACCTGCACACCACACTATGAAGGAGCAGAAGCAGAACTCACACCTGGATGTCTGTAACAGGCAAGGCTTCTTAGTTTAGACAAATTGCCAGCAGGGATGAGAGCAACATGAAGGAACATCCTTAAGTGCCAGAGAAGAAGTTGGTATATACCCTACTTACCAAACAGTCTGTCGCTGACCTGTCTGCTACAGGTCCGTTCATCACGGGCAGACTTATAGCAGGGAACGGTGTTTGAATGGTCTCAGTGACATTTTGGCTCTACTTGAGGTCCGTGGCCAAAATGCTACAAGGCTCAGAAAGGTTAATTCTCACCCTCAACCTGTCAACCATTTATAAATCATTTATTAAATACAACTCTTTAAATTGTTGGACTACTTAGTGTTTTCGCTGCCATGTGTGCATGACATTAATAAAAGTGCCAGGAATCCAGCTGGTGGAAGGAATATAACTATGTTATGGTATTATACTGACAAAAGGAGTATAGACTTTCCCCAAGATTTGATTGTTCCACTTGAAAATAAACAAAGCATAACTGCACTGTCTTTTCTTTTCTGAAATGTAAAAGTCACAACAGCAGTTTTGTTTCTGAAGAACACATTTGGAATTCCAAACTGGAATAAATTATCCCAAACTGGAATTCCAAATATTCATTAGCTTTAAATCAACAGTGTTTAGCATCTTGATCAATATTTCAAATAATTCTGTTGAAATAATGGCTTTTTCTGCTTTATTCATTAGTATCAGCCATTGGACTGCTTAGATCTTATTTCTGTCAGTGCTTTTGCTTCAGTTATGTGAATTTTCTGTAATTGCACTTGTGATACCTTACTTTAATTTAGTTAACTATTGTCCTTATTTGTAAATCTATTATTCCATTTATTGATCAGAATTATGATCAGAAAAATAATGGATAAATATTCACTTACAACTAACAGAGTAGGAACAGAAAACCATTTTTAACCACACTTCTTAATGGCTCTGTAAGGGGATAAAACAGTACAGCAAGTAAAGTTTAAGGGTGACATATGAGGCAAGCCATAACATAAGCTCCATTGGACATTCTGTCTATTTTACTGTAAACATTTGATTATGTCCAGCCCCTACACTAAATGTCATTATAAATTGCAAAGTCACTTTCTGAGAACTTGAAGGCATGTTGAAATTTGTGCATTGAAAGTTTGTGTCCAAGAAAAACATTGGAATTAAAACCTATCTCCCTGCGTAGCCTGAAAAAATCACAGTAAGGAGAATTGCTCATGGTCACCATTGCCAGAACTAGATAGAGATTGGAGGGCAGCCATTGTCATACCATAGTGGAGCAGAATTTGAATGGGAAGGGGCATCTTATCTGTGGGGTTTACAGACATTCCTGACAACAACAACAGAGGGCATTGGGAATCCCCAGTCTGTGTACACAGCTGGAGAACACAAAACAAAGAACTTTCCAGAACAAAAAGTTCAGTATTTTTAAAGCAACTAAAAATTAAGTCCTATAATGCAAACTACAGTGTAAATTTACTCCATTGACTGCTGAAGCTGTTAGTTGCACAGTAACACTAGTGGAGTCCTAACCTGGAACAAAGGTCACAGAGGCTCTGAATGAACAGACAGAAAGGCAAATACACAGAGAGCTGTTACTTTTTAATCAAAACACAGAAGACAGAATAAGACATCATGGGTACCCCAGATGGGTGAGGGCGGAGGGCTGTCCTGCAGATGCAGACAGGGCCATGGGTGTCTAGATGCTGCAGAACCCAAGACTATGGCCCCATGGTCCACATGAACTTCAAGGAGGAGCTGTGCAAGTTCCACCTCAAGAGCTGCCCCTGTGTGGGCAAGCTCAGCAGGTGGGATTTTTACAGCCACCTCCAGGACTTCAGAAGTTTTGTGGGGAATCTCTCTGCCTCCCCTTATGGTTAACCTCAGGGGACAGGAGGGACTTCACCCTAACTTGAAGCTTGGAGGGTGGAAAGTGTTTCCTCAGTGTGGGAATGCGTCTGGGTTTTGTCTTGTTTATTATGATTGCTTTTTTACACTGTCCATGTAACTCCTTCGGTAGAGAGAACAAGCCTGGATCCTCACCTGTACTACAAAACAACGCTGGCTGCTGGGTATGGGTGCTCCCTAATCTGGGGCTGTAAGGCAGGCACCAGGCTGGGCTGGAAGGGTGTGGAGGCTTGGGAAAAGGGAGACCAGTTGGCCTGGGAGAGGGCTGGAGCAATGATTTCCCTGCAGACCTGGAGACACCTTCAGGGGATGGTGGCTGGGACAGGGAAAAGTGTTGGCCCACGGACTGGTGCCCTTGTGTGGTGGAATGGCAGCAGCATGGCCCTGGGCACCCCACTCCATGAGAACCCTCTTCCTGGGGATGCTGGGTTTGGTGGGACCTCCAGGACAATGACACACCCCCACTCTCCTGGTGTGGAGACCCCTGGTGTGGTGACACCCTCTCTCCATGGAACAGCCAGGGTAATGACACATCTTTCAAGGGGGATGGCTGGGTTCATCAGGACCCTCAGGTCTGTGACACCTCTCTGGGATCTCCATAACCATGTTACCCCTCTTTGGGAGAGAGGGGGCTCCTGAGCTTTGCAGGAGCCCCAGGGCTGTGACAACCCCCACTTTTAACAGGTCTTGGTGGGACCCCTAGGGCCATGGGACCCCTAGGGCCATGGAACACCTAGGGCCATGGGACCTATGGCAGCACTCCTGCCAACGCTGTCCCCTCAATAGGTGCGGTCACCCTGTCCCTGAAAGGGGTGCAGATCCTTAGCACGAGGGTTCCCCCTTCTCTCCCAGGGAAGTGCCCTCCCAGTGCCAACTGCTTCACTCATCCTTGGTGTGCCTGTCCTCCCTGCAACTTCCTGAGCTCCCTGCTGAGTCAATGACATTCCAAGACACTCTGGGGGCAGTTTGTCCAGCTGCCCCCCAGAGACCCATTCCCTGTGTAATGGTAGCCTGTTTTTCAGTGCTGGCATTTGCCAGTTCACTTTGGTCTGTGTCCCCAAAGAGAATCTATCATTGGTTGAAATCACTCTGGAGCACCTGACTCTCTACCTGCTCCTTTCCCTGCACCTCCTAAACCCCAGCGCCCACATCCTGCTCTATCTTGATGCCATGTGGAAGGACTTCCATCACAGAAACAGGATTAGTAAAAGTAGGAAAGATTAAATTACTTGAATTGTGAGATTACAAGTACCTGTTCTGCTTCCCTAATGTCATTCCCTTGTGCTAGAAATGTACAAAAATTTTTTAACATTTAAATTTTTATTACTATTTAGATAGGAGGAAATGTGAAATGTTGAAAGTTTTAACCACATTCATAGAATCATAAAATGGTTTGGGTTGGAAGGGACCCATCTAGTCCACCCCCACTTCCACTAGACCAGGTTGATCAAAGGCTCATCCATCCTGGCCTTGAATGCTTCCAGGGATGGGCCATCCACAGTTTCTCTGGGCAACCTGTTCCAGTGCCTCACCACCCTCACAGTAAAGAATTTCTTCCTAACATCTGACCTAGACCTACCCTCTTTTAGTTTAAAGACATTCCCTCTTGATAATATTACAAGGTATCATATATCCTCTGTAATAAGCAAGGCTGCAATAGCATAGCTGCTGAGTTGTTAAGGTTCACCACTGGCAAATTTGCAGATGACACCCAAGTTGGAGGGGAGTGTTGATCTGCTGGAGGGTAGGAGGGCTCTGCAGAAGGACCTGGACAGGCTGGATCCATGGACCAAATCCAGCAATATGAGGTTTAACAAGACCAATTGCCAGATTTTGCACTTTGGCCACAACAACCCCAGGCAGCGCTCCAGGCTGGGGGCAGAGTGGCTGGACAGTGGCCAGGCAGAAAAGGACCTGGGGATGCTGGTGACAGCAGCTGAACATGAGCCAGGGTGTGCCCAGGTGGCCAAGGCCTGTACCAGCAACAGTGTGGCCAGCAGGACCAGGGCAGGGTTGTCCCCCTGTACTCGGCACTGGTGAGGCCACACCTTGAGTGCTGTGTCCAGTTCGGCACCCCTCAATTTAGGAAGGACATTGAGGTGCTGGAGTATGTCCAGAAAAGGGCTACAAGGCTGGTGAAGGGTCTGGAGCACAAGTCCTGTGAGAAGCAGCTGAGGGAGCTGGGGGTGTTTAGCCTGGAGAAGAGGAGGCTCAGGCGTGACTTTATCACTCTCTACAACTCCCTGAAAGGAGGGTTTAGCCAGGTGGGGGTTGGGCTCTTTTCCGAGGCAACCAGCGACAGGACAAGAGGACACAGTCTCAGGCTGCACCAGGGGAGGTTCAGGTTGGACATTAGGAGGCGTTTCTTCACAGAAGGGGTGACTGGGCACTGGAATGGGCTGCCCAGGGATGTGGTGGAGTCACAGTCCCTGGAGGTGTTTAAGGAAATACTGGATGTGGCAATCAGTGCTGTTGTCTAGTGGACAAGGTGGTGTTCAGTCATAGGTTGAACTCAATGATATCAAAGGTCTTTTCCAACCTAATTGATTCAGTGATTCTGTGAAGATGGGAGTAGAAAAGATAGTCATCAGGGACCATACCTGCAACTGCTGTGCAGACATTCAAACTAATGACTGGATAGTAGAATATCCCATAGGATCCTGCTATTGGTAAAGATCCAGCACTAAGGAAACAAGGTCACCATAGTTTTAGAAAAAGAAGCTAACATGAACAGAACAGCAGGACATTTCAGAAAGGAAAGTGAGTGTCAGTGCACAAGGCTAAATACACTCTTTCAGTACAAGGAACATTTGATCCAGGCATGTTTTTCACATTATTGTTTTGTTATGTGCTACGTGAGAGCTTGTCATCTCAGAAATAAGACACTTTTCCTAAAAAAGCATCTCATTCTTGGTTTTACTATGAATTTCTTATCTCCTTATTCTATGTCTTTATTCTTAACTATTTATTTTTCTGGCTGTGTATCACCATTCATATGTCAACAGAGCACATTACTCCTCAGCCCTGCCGTTTGCTATGTGCCTATACCAAAAGCACTGTAAACTTAGAAGCCTCTTTTGTTGTAGTGTGAAGAGATCCCTTCGGGATATCTTTGGTTTACTCCAACAACCCCCCTATTCCCTCAATGAGTTGGCCCTAGGTCTCTCTTCCCTGTTCCATTTGTCTATCAATCCTATCCCCTCCCCATTTCATTGATATGCAGTGTTTGCCCTCCCTTTGTTCTAGTAGAATGCCTATCAATCCTCTGTAAACCCTTCCCCTTAGTCCAGAAAGTTCCCTTACCTACAACACCCCATTGGGTTTTTCCCTTGTATCCCCACCCTGTTGCTCCCCGTTGGTTGGTAAACCTGTCCCTCTACTGCATAATCCATCCTAGATATCCCCTGATTGGTTCCAGTTTGATACCCGCCCCTGGTTGCCACCCCCCTCTATAAGTTGATGTACCCGTTGGAAATTTGACTTTCGTCCCTGCTCCTATCCGGCGTAAAGGGATTCCGGGGTAACGCATACAGGAGTCCCCCTCTCTTTCTTTACCTTGCCTTCGTCGGCGCAAAGACGTTCTGGGCTGTGCACGCTGGAGCAGATCCTGCTCGGAATCTCCCCGCACTGCTACTTAAGCCACTTGAGGCTGAAAGCAGCCACTCACGGCACAGCCGTGTGGGATCTAGCCGGGGAAAGACACGGCTGCATCACTCTTTTGATACTAGTTATCAAGCGGAAGTGTTTAGGAATCTCAGACTGCAAATGTAGACACAAAATAGTCTGGGTCAAACTGCTTGGGTTTTGAGCATGTTTGTTATCACTGCGGGGTAGTGAAGGACATAGCATGTTTTGTTTCTTTGCAGGTTTGTTTCTTTAAGACGTGGTAGTTTTGCACCTAAATTTCATGATATTTTGAGTTCTGAATTCTCGCTATTCACTGTTGTCAGAACAGCTAATTCATGTATTGCATTTGTCCTGGTCTTGGCTGGGATTTTCTTCCCAGCAGCTGGTGCTGTGTTTTGTTCTGCTGCTAAGCATATGTAACAATACCCCAGAAAGGCAGTTCAGAGACTTGTCCAAGAGCACAGGCAAATACAGTGTGAAAGAAAAAATAATAAATCTTACTGCACTCATGCTCCTCTTTAACCTTTCTAATGATTCAGATTGATTAAATTAATAGCATTTAGTAGAGACCATGCTTGTAAGATTCCCTAGAGAAATTGGGGAAAGAATTATATTTGAAAAAAGCTATAAAAGAACAGTGCTTAAAGAAAATATCATTACTAGCACAGTGCCCAGGGGTTCAAATTAGAACAGTAAAGTATGTAATTACATATTGTTCCTCATGTCCAACAGAAATGCTATTATAAATACATAATACCAAAAAAAATACTGTAGGGAACTCAGGATAATCATCAAGCTACAAGGAACAATCATCTCAGGCAAGTGAATGATTTTTTAGTAGTTTTAGTCTGTAACTTACTGTTTAGTATAATTTCAAAAAAGAAAAAGGTATGAAGTGTTGGCCATTATCTCCTGTGGCAATAAGATATCCTCAAAAAGATGTGCAGGAGTGTTTATAGCACCAACACAGTTCCTTAAGGAAAGTGCAGTATGGCATCACTCTTACTGCTATGGATTTTGCATTATAGAGGCATCTCAGTGATACTGCTGGATAATGGTGGCTTATGGCTTCTCTGAATAGATTATTAGATTTTTTTTTCTGCTTGAAAATTTCCATCCTTATACTGCAATAAAAATGTTGGAGCAACAGTATCAGTCTGCTTTAGGAAAACCGATTGTCATCGTGCTTTTTCACAACTCACACTGCATGTATTTATGCGACTGAGAGGAAGGTGAGAGCTGCTATGAAATGCAAGCTCTTGAAAACATCTTAGTCATGGTTTTCCTAAAGGAATTTTCTTTCTCAGTGCATAGATAACAAATAGCAGTGAAAATTCAGTGCTATTCAGCCCTACAGTTCTTCTGTTACTCAGAGTTAATATTTTATGTAAGAACCACTAGTTATGGTATCATTACCATAATAATGGCAACTTGTTAGTCATTCTGCATTTCATAACAGTAACAAGGAATTCTTGGCTTATATACAGTGAGACTTCTTGAGATGGACAAGCTTTACCTGGCCAGTATGATAGTTTATGTTTGGAAATAACATCAGAGGTGAGTAGTGTCTGTGGTAGCTGATAGCTCTGAACTATTCGTTAGGTATAGCTCTGCTTCCTAAAGGACAAAAATTGTGTCTGTGCATGTATGCATTCCGAAGAGCCAGATACACCAACACAGAGACTTAAACAGTTACTATGAACAGCAAACCAGGTTGACATAGACAGAGCAATGCCTTTACTAGCACCCAAGTATCCATAACCACCACCTTCATGAACATGAACACAGTCCAGTCCTTTTCTGCCTTTCTAGGTGATCTGGATGTTTTCTAGTGAAACGTGAACACACCTTCACTCCCTATATTCATAAGCACAGCATGTTCCTCAAGTAACAGTATAGAAATTAATTTATGGAATTTTATATAATATAGAATAATATAATTTATAGAAAGGATATAATTTATAGAAAGAATATAATTTATAGAAAGAATGTAATTTATAGAAATTTATCCATGTAGTGTCTGTGGCTGGATGTCAAGCTTCTTACTCAGTCCTTGGTGCAAAGCTTGGGTCTTTCTACGAACCGTGTCAGGATCCTGAGTCATGAAAGAGTCCAGTTTTTCCCTAGTGCACTGCACACACACAAACACACAGACTGATCTCACCAGTAGGCAGCCTAAGACGCTTTGCACTTCCAACTGCTGTTTCCAAGATCTGTAGGCTCCCTGTTTCTTTGTGACCTGTGTTCCCTTGTTCTACTGCACCCTCGCCCTCTGCTCTGACCAAGCACAGTTTCAGTCCTTTGGACTGACTCTTTTCTATTGTGCCTGCTGTCTGCCCTCAGCCTAATTTTGCAAGTACCAGGTGTGGAAGTCCTTGCCTTGCGTGGGAGACTGAATGGGACTGAAAACATGGTTAACGGAAATTGGGCAACTTTATTTCCACAGCTAAGCCAGCTTCAGGATTTGCGTGCATGGAGAGGAAAAGCATGAGCAGGATAGAGCAGGCCTTAGGCACTGAGGCTGCCTTTGGATCAGTGGGCATTGCCCCAGAAGAAAATGGTCATGGTCCACTGCAGCCTGCACTGGATCCTGTTCATCCTGCTTCTCTAGCCAGTTTTCTCCTTAGGACCTGGAGGAGTTCCTGCACCTGATTAAAAAATTCCACCAGCTTATGGAGTGAAAGGGGGCAGGACCTAAACCTGTCCAATGGTGTTGGTATTGGCCTTGGCTTCTGAGGGGGGGTTGGGGTGGTCATAAAATGTCTCGATGCCCTTCTATCTGGCTGCGGGTCTATCTGGACCAGGATCCAGTCATAGAAGTGCTGAGTGGAGGTGTAGACTCCAGGCTGGTTTGCTCTCGCACAGCCTTTTCCCCAGCTGGTCACACCAACGAGCCAGAAGTAGGCAGCACTGTTATCTTTGCATACCAGAGGACCACCGCTGTCACCCTGCAGTGGAGCAAGAGAGGAATAAGGTAAGTTGAGTGGCTACTGTCAGCACTAGAACTGTCTCCTTCTCTCACAGCTCTGACAGAGTGTATTTCTGGCAGGGAAAGTCTCTGCTCAGGTGCTGGAGCCTCTAGAACTTTGGCTGGGAGCAGGTCAGGGGCTTGTGTGGTAGGGCTGTCTCTCATTTCTGCAGTGATCCTGGATGTGCAGAGGATGGATGTTCCATGGTTGGCATCTGGACTTCTGGACTTCCAAGAGCACTAGATGTGCTTTCTGGGCATAGTGCCTGGCCTCTGGGACGATGGGGGCACTGGGCAAGGACCTGCAAATGGGGATGGGGAGGGAGGCCCTAACAGTGGTGGGGAGCTGGGGCTGGGAGGGCGACTGGCCAGGCAAAGCAGGTGCCAGGCTGTGTTGGGGTGGTGCTGCTCAGGCTGCCTGCACTGCTGGGGGCTGCGTGGCTCATCTCACACTCCTACCTGGCAGGGGTCGATGCCACCCTCTGGGTAACCAGCACACAAGTTTTGAGTGTGGATGGCCCCTGCGTACCAGAGGCTGCTGTTACAGAGCTGGACATCAATGAGGTGGACCTTGGCCTCCTGCAGGACATCACTTGGTCTTTGAGCTGTGAGCACAAAAAGGAATGAGCATACAGCAGTTCCTTGCCCATTCCCCTCCCCTGTTGGGGGGTGAAGCCCTTCCCTAGGAATTTCCTGGGGTTCCCTAGAGGAATACTGTGTTGCCCTGCTTTCCCCGTTCTGTCTGGCTTTTTGGGGAGTGGTCCAGGACTATCTCTCCAGAGGCACATGTCCCGCAGCCTGACTCTGGCTTTGGCCTTTGCTGTTGGGAAGCCCAACCCATCTCCCTGGTGTGCCAAGTTTGCCCTCAGGGCATGTGTCCTTTCTGGGAACTCACCTCTTGTAATGGTGGAACCCCAGCCAGCAATGTAACAGGTTTTTAGCTCCAACACATTCAGTGTGGTGTCAGGTACACAGCCCAGCTGTACATAGCGGCTGCACACGACCGGCTGGTCCAATTTCAGCAGGGCAATGTCGTTCCTCTCCTCACCTGGAGTATAGTGTTCATGAACCCGTAGCTGCTTAATCTGGCGCACTTGCACCTCAGGGCCCAGCTGAGTCAACTGGATGGCCCCAGTCACCACACGCCACGTGTTGATGTTCCTGAGAGGCACATGGAGAAAGGGGTGAGAGGGAGCAGGGCCATGTGCTGCAGCAGCCCAGTAGTTCCTTGTCTTCTGCTTTGCAAGTCAAAGAGGAAAAGAAGTGTGTGTGAACGCCCTAGCATGCCTTAGACTCCGAGAATGTTGACCTGGAGGCTACTAGGAAGCAGTGGCAAGAGCGCAGAGTGTTCTGAGTTCTCAGCTGGGGTCTGCAGTGCCCAGGCATTGGCACACTGCAGGGAAACAGAATGGGAGTAGCGCATGGTGCTGCCAACAGGGTACCTGCTGGTGTTGTGGAGATATACCCGTTCCCTGCTCCTCCTTACCTGGCATTGATGAAGCAGTGGGCAGCTGTGAGGACCCACTCTGTGCTGATGAGGGACCCTCCACAGATATGCCCTGTGCCTGGTTCCCAGGGAGCCTGGATGCTGACAATCCCAGCCCAGGCCCCTGGCTGTACAGCTGTGCCGCCCACGATGTGCAGTTCACCATAGTCTGGAGCCATGGTGTCGTAGTCATAAGCCATGGGGCCATAGGAAGCAGACATGGGCCAGAGACCACAGGTCCCTCTGTAAACAGAAAGTCATTGCTGTCCTGCTGGGTGACTTGCTGCTGCTCAGGTTGAAGGTCAGCCAGCTTCCCTCCCCACATGGCATTGTTTGCGTGGACAGTAGAGCCAGGGAATCCCATGGGGCATGTGTTTGTTCACCCCTCTTTCTGCTTGAGCCCCATAGACAAGTTGTGCTGCAGCCTGGGTACTGTCAAGGAACCGAAGCTCCTGCATGGGGCTCATAAAACTGTAGCGTGGCCAGAGGAGACAGGGAAACCCCCCCAAGTGTTGTCCAAACTCCCTCCAAGAGCCTGAGGCCACGTACCCACAGGTGTCCCATATGCTGAGCACGGGCCTGCACATGGCCAGCAGGACAAGGAGGAACAGCAAATTCATCACTGCCAGTGGCATGTATCAACTGCAAGGAGTGAGGGCTCATTCCGTGCAGCCACCAACTAATGCCTGCAGTACCTTTGGCCCCAGGTCTGATGTCACAGAGCAGCTGGTTCAGTGGGCACAGTGGCCTTAGGGGGTGGGCAGTGGAGGGGCAACGAAGAGTCATAGAATCATAGACTGGTTTGGGTTGGTAGGGACTTTTAAGGTTATCTAGTTCCAGCTCCCCTGCCTGAATACCCTCCTCTAGAGCAGGATGCTTGAAACCCCATCCCACCTGGCCTTGAATACTTCCAGGACTAGGACAGCTTCTTTAGACAGCTTGTGCCAGTGCCTCACCACCCATGAAAGTTCCAAGCAGGAAGGAAGGCAGAAGCTGGGACTAGACGTTCCTGATAGGTCCCACTGAATGCTCTGCTGGCAGGATAAGGGTGTGCAGGCCTTGTGGCAGGCAGCAGCATCTGGCTTCTAGCACTGCCGGCCAAAAGCTCACAGGAACACACACCATGTGGCGTCACAGCCTCTTTGGGAAGTTCACTGACACCTTGCTGTCTGCATCCGTTTGCCACCAGGTCCTTCCCAAAAAACATTCAACAGAGAGCACTATGCAGGTGTTTGGGTGCTGAGGATCCAATCCAGTTACAGCTGCGGTGGGTAAGCATCAAAATACAAGCCCAATAAACCAAGTGTTCCCAAGCAGTGTCAACCTTCCTGCACAAAGCACAGTGAAATACAGATGCAGCACAGTCCATGCTGGCCATGCCAGCCACAGTAATACCCTCTGGCAGACTCCATGTCCTTGCTGTCTATGGCTTCTCTTGCTGTTCACGGCCTACACTGACAAGGATGGTTGTGGCACCTGGGGTGTGCAGCCAAGAACATGCAATTTGAAGCTGTAGACAGGGAAGGATGCTCCTGCCCTCAGCACCACACGGTAATCTCCATGGCTTTGGTAAATCCCATACCAGCCTCATCTCATCAGTCTGGCTGCTACAGCCTTGTTCACCTGCTGGAGTGCAGGGCAGTCATGGGAGAAAACTAGAAGCCAGCCACATATACTGCAGTTGCTGAGCAGAGCGAGGTCCCTGGAGGGGAGGAACAGGGTCTCTCTTCTGGTGTCTTCTCACAGAAGCCACCCCTGCTGTTCTACCCTGTCCCCCTTTACAAGACTTTGCCACTTAAACCCAATGCAAGGTTGCAGAGAAGAGCCATGAGAACAACAGAGGGGTGGTAAAAAGGGCCTAATGACGAGAGACTCGGTCTGATTAACTTCTCAGGGGGAAAGTAAAAGATCAGGAACAGGAGCTTGGTAAAAAAAGGAGACTTTAGCATAGCAAGAAATACTTCACAGACTCTAGTTGATGTTATGTAAGCTCAAATAGAAGGCAAGATGAGGTTTGTTGTTTTGATTTTTTACCAGTAAGTGAAATTACTCTTAAGGTAGCTTTTGAAAGAAAGTCAGGGACAAATAAATTTGAACCCTCGTGAGCACTGTCCTTTCTTGGGTGAATCATTTTTCTGCTGGTTTACTTTAAAGAAGAGAGTCAGTAACATGTTCCCAAATGGTCTTGGGTTTTGGAGAGTAGAAGCCTACTCCAGGAGATTATTCCAAAGAAGGTGGCTCAGACAAGTGCAACTTTATGATTTTGTTTCAAAGCCCTCCTGATGGCCCAGCTGTTACTATTCCAGAAGGTTTACCAAGGCAGTTCCATACTCGGCATTAGGCCATTTTGATTTCAGCCTGAGATGCAAATTCCATTGAGGCACCACACAGATGCAGAGCACCCTAAACCCACCATCTGTAATCCCTCACCAAGCTTGCTACCATAATTGGGTTTTTTGTGCAAGTACCACATGGTTCTCAAACATCTGCTTGGGAAGGTTTTTGAGGAAAAATACTTGAATGGAACATTTTGAAACATGGGGAATGTTTAAAAAAATCTCATTTTAGGAGGAAAATTTTTTTTTGTTGCTCCTAGAAGTGTTGAAAGTTTGCTTCCTTAAGTGTTTCTGAAAGAGCCTATATTTTGCTCTTGTAAATGGTACTCACACAATGTTCTGTGTATCTATTTTGACAGGAGAGACAGGAAGACATGAAAGCAAATAGAAAAGCAGAACAATACATAGAGAAGATAAAAAGATGGGGGAAAAAAGTGAGTACTTCAATTTACAAGAAAAGACCAAAGGGAAGTAAGGAAATGATCAATTGGAGACCAAAATATGTTAAAATTACAGATTCTGAAAAGATGAATTGGGAAGTATACTGTGATGATTCAAAACTGACAAAAAAGGAGTTTTGTGTTAAAAAATAGTGTTTGTGTATTCATTAATATTCAGTAACTGTACCTAATAAAAAATGAAAATGTGTTTTATTTAATATACATTATTTGCCTTGCTTGACTGAATTGAACTGGCAAGTATAAGAGTATGCCTTTTGTGAACTCATCTTTCAATTTTAAAGTTACTTGCAGAAAGGTCTGTACCTCAAATCAACAAGACACCTTCCTCTCTCTGATTCCTACCCCAGACTCCGTAACTGTCAGCACCATGTATGTGAGGGGTGAGTTTATTCCTGAGCAGGTGCAGGCTATATTGGTTATCTTGGAAAAAGGAAGCAGGGGAGACCCTACTGCTCTATTCGAGTCCCTGAAAGCAGGCTGTAGTGAAGTGGGGATTGGTCTCTTCTCCCAGGTAACAAGCGGTAGGACCAAAGGAGCCAGCCCTCAGGTTGCTCCAGGTGAGGTTTGGGTTAGGAAAATTTCTTTACCAAAAGGCTTGTCAAGCTTTGAAACAGGCTGCCCAGGGAAGGGATTATGTAACCATCCCTGGACATATTTACAAAGCACAAAACCATTGTGCTTAGGGAACATGGCTTAGTGGTGGACTTGTCAGTGCTAGTACAGTATAGCAAACATATGGAAAAGGGGTAAAAGATCACTTGCAGTTACTGGTGTCACTTGATATTCTCTGTTGTGCTCATTTGAGTTTCTTTAAGGATATCTTCTAAGACGTCTTTAAGGCACACAGCCATCTGGACATCTTCCCTTTATGCAATTAGCATAGAACTAGTAATGCAGAATTTATCACTATTAAGGAATATTGCCAGAAGGGTTTAGACTAATTTATCCACTTTGAAAAAAGTTGTTATAGTTCAGAATTTGTATGATGATGTAACAATGAGGAAAAACATTCAAAGTTACCCTTTTTAAGTGCTTCTTGAAAAGTTAGAAGGCTTGACCATGGGTTTGTATCTGGATGACACTTCTGTGACAAGGAGATGAGCTTCCTTGCTGTTTCCCCTTTCCACCCCCGTGTGGATACAGAAAAGCCTGTTAGAAGGATTTTTCCAGCTTCTTGCAGTGTTCTGTGTGAATCTTCTCTTTCTCACACAAACTACCAAAACAATAAGATGTTTTTCTGTAACTATCTGGACACCTGGTGTTTGTCTGAGTCTTGTTTATGGTACACTGGTGAAATGGATGTTTTAACACTTCACCCAATCATCCTGAGGGGTGGATGGAGTACTGACCAATATCCTTGTGGGATTAAGACATATAAGTGGATAATTAATTAATTAAAGAACACATTTTCCTGCTGACTATGCTTGGATTCATTTCCTGGTCTCTGCAATACAGCCACACCCCCATTATGTTATTTGGAAGTAAAGATACCTATTAAACTTTTCGATTAATTGATAAGATGGTTGTGTGCAGGAGGAAGATTACTTAAAGCACGTATATTTTCATTTCATATTTCATACTGCTAGTACTTAAAATATAGATCAAATGCACATTTGCATATTGATAATATAAAAATATTCATTTTCCACATTCTGTTGGTATAGGTTGGCCGTTATTTTCTTATTGATATCAATAAAAATAACAGACCTGTAAAAGAGGTGTCCTCATCCCTGGTTTGATTTATACAATGTCCACTCCCAATTCTAGAAAGCTCAAGATTACAAAAGTAGTTTTAAGAGTGCCTCGGCCCTTCTCCCTATTTTCTGCTTGGTGCATCTGTTCTTTCAGAGGCATAGTGTGAAATGTCTCAGTATGTTCATTCTAGGGGATCATGATACCTCAGTGCTGTATAGTGTGCCTGTGGAAAGGTAAAGTAAGATTAGGAAGGCTGCAATTTGGCCTCTTGGAAGACAGAAGAAAGGGAAAGAATCGTTTAACCACATTTCACCTATCATTTACAGGTTCCATTTACAGATACGGTGCCTGGGTTTGGTTGGAATCCAGCAAAAAACCATTTTTCCCTGAACACTTTATATGTTTCTAGGTACCAAAAATACTTTTATGGGATCAACCTGTGCAGTCTGTGCAGTGCAGCTGTGCATGAGTGTTTTTCACAACCTATTGTGGTTTGTATGTCTGGAATCTTAATTTTTTGTTTTTCCCCTCTCCCTCTCTCACCCTCTTCTCCAAATCCTACAGCTACAGTACTCTGCTTGTTTAACAGAGCACTGTGGCTGTTGAATAAAGAGCCAGAAATTACCTCTACAAGTGTGAACAGAGCTGCTGGGAAAAGCTAACTACTGTGTGTAATATTTCTAGTTTTGCTGTTAATAACAGATGCCTAGAGATATGCACACATTGGGAATCATAGAATCACAATTTGTTTAGATTGGTAAAGACCTTTAAGATCATCTAGTCCGATTGTAAACCTGGCACTTCCCAGTCCACCACTAAACCATGTCTCTAAGAGCCACGTCTACATGAATTTTAAATCCCTCCAGGAATGATAACTCAACCACTCCCCTGGACAGCCTGTTCCAATGCCTGGCCACTTCTTCTGTGAAGAAAGTTTTCTTAATATCCAATCTAAACCTCCCCACTAGAACTTGAGGTTATTTTCTCTTGTCCTGTCACTTCTTACCTGAGAGAAGAGACTGACCCCCAACTGGCTACAACCTCCTTTCAGGCAGTTGTAGAGAGTGATAAGGTCCCTCCTGAGCCTCCTTTTCTTCAGCCTGCTCCTCATGAGACTTGTATTCTGAACCCCTTGCAGGTCCATTGCCCTTCTTTGGACATGCTGCAGTATCTCAATGCCTTTCTTGTACTGAGGGGCCCAGAACTGAACACAGGATTTGAGATGTGGCCTCACCAGTGCCGAGTACAGGGGGACAATCCCTGCCCTGGTCCTGCTGGCCACACTGTTGCTGATCCAGGCCAGGATGCCATTGGCCTTCTTGGCCACCTGGGCACACCCTGGCTCATGTTCAGCTGCTGTCACCAGCACCCCCAGGTCCTTTTCCTGTGGGCAGCTTTGCAGCCACTCTGCCCCAGCCTGTGGCGCTGCCTGGGGTTGTTGTGACCCAAGGGCAGGACCCGGCACTGGGCCTTGTTGAACCTCACACCACTGGCCTCCAGCAGATCAATACTCCCACCCAACTTGGTGTTGTCTCTGAAATGAGTGAGGAAGGCACAGCAAACAACTGTCTTCCTAACATGCAGCTAGCTTCCCTCATTATTTCTAGTCTCTCAAACAAGTGATTTGACCTTGATTTTCCCCTTTCTATCCAAAAATGAAAGGAAAATAGAAAGGAGCCAAATGAGCAGGTTTCTGTATAATTAAACAACCCTTTTTAATATGTAAATATCCTTTGTTTTTTGGTAACTTGGATTTAGCACCCACCAGTATTCTTCTTTCTTATCAGTAAAAGCCAAGGGGGAGTCCTAGTTAGGAAGAATGTGGCAAAAAATCCTTCTCACCTCTCTGGGGAGAAAACCCACCAATTTTGGCTCTTCAGGCTAAGTAGTTTAAGTAGCAATATCAATTGCTGTTGCATGGAGACCCTAAAACCTGTCCAGAAATCTGGCAAGACCATCAGATTACTGATGTGACCTTCTGCACTCAAATGCTTTTGATGCTAGAAATGTATAAGAGAAAATTCTCGTTTTTTAAAACAAATTTCAACCTATCTTTGATTGTAGCATGGTCATTCTGTCTCTCTGGCTTTCAGTTAGAGAATGGAGTAATCCCTAGGACTGCAGCACACACTTGCATCTTGAATGAAGTACATGTTTAGCTTTGATTTCTCAGCTGAGATTCTTCTTCCATTTAAGACCAGAAATGAATTGCCCAATAAAAGCCACACTAAATTGTTACTTCTTTTAAAAAATCACACATCTCCTTGCTTCACCCTTATTCTTAATATTATAGGTATTAATTATTAATGGGTTAACTTGGAGCAATGTGATACAAGACTTTACATTACGTTTGCTTTGCTTAAGAAAGAACTTGTGAGCAACAATAGATTGGGATTAGGACATATAATTAAAGAATGAAAAATTAAGTGAAAAGATTTCATTTGCTGGCTGACCACTCCTAACTTTTTTGTAGAGGACAACCTTTATTAAGTAATTTTGCTTTCTATACTTCATTTAATTTTCAAGTATTTCCATCCTGTCTTAGTTCAACTTACTCAAATGAGCATTGCAGAATAGGACATTAAAATGTGTTTAGCTTAAAATAAACAAAGTAACCTCAAAGCCAAGGTTTGAGATCCTTTTATTTTTTATGACTGATTAATTTCTGGACAAGAGTTATTGTTTCTTGCTTGAATAGAACAACCTTTGATAGGTGTGTAAGATATATATCAGGTATATCAGTGGTTCTTGGAACTAACATGTTCATACGTGAGTGCTGATTTTATGATATGTTTCTTCAAGAGGGGGTGACGTTTATCAATAAGTTCTAAAATGCACTTATGTTTATTTGTGTTGATAAATGCCTTTTATTAGAACTGAAATTAGAACTGTCAAGAATTTAGAATAGTACATCCATTAGAAGAAAATGGACATATGTGGATTTGTATTTAGTTTAAGAGCTGATAGTAATATTTTTAATATTAAAAAAGGAACCAGAAGCTCTACATCAATTAAAACTGTTGAGAAAATGGCAGACTTATAAGAACTGACTCAAACTATCTGCTGAGAAGGCCTCCATTTTGGAGTAGGCAATTGTTAATCAGCCATTCATTCACCTGTCTACAACTCTGGGAGTTCTTTATCTTAAAACTTTGAAATCTCAGTCAATCTGGCTCCCCATAATACTTGCGTTATCCCTTTTTTGCACCTGTAGACCTTTTCAGTATATGATAGAAATATCTGTTGGTAGAGAAAACTAAGTACAGGACCTCCTTGGTGAGTGTTTCTGAAGGATGAAACTGCTATTGTGAAGAATTACGTTGTCCCAGTAAGGACAAACTTTCATTTCCTGTGATTTCCTGATTTGTTGAAGTTGCCTGAGTGGTAAGAGGAGAGAGAAATTAGTATTCTCTGTCCCATCATTGCAAAAGAAGATGAACTCTCCATTTTCTAGGTAAGAAGTGCTTTTGACTAAAACATACCATTGTAGAGGGGTAACCTCTTGTATGACAGGAAAAAAAGCACACCTAATGTAGAAGAACAAGTTTCTGACCTTATTATTACAGTTACAATTTATTGTATTTGTGCAGGCATTGTTATTTTGTATTAGCAGTAGTTACTTACATAAGTCAATATTCTATTTAGGCTGTGTGACAAAGAGCAAAAGAGAAAAGCTTTATATAACTACGGTAATGTTTTAGTGCTGTGACAAAATAGTTGACATTTACTTACTTGAGCTAATGCTTATTTAAATCCCTTGCTGTTTTCTGTTGTTATGTGTGACTGGAGGAATCAGCAGTATGCCAAGATGCACTCTGCTAATTACATTAATTGGTGTTGGACGTGAAGGACACGTCCTTTCTGTTTTAAATGCAAAGCGAGTTAAAAATCTACCTGCTGCAATCCACTCCAACCGAGCAGGGACCTGAATTAAGTGTTGTTACAGCCACATATTTTGGAAGAAAAGCTGTTAATTGCAGATCAAACAAGCAGGAGGAAGAAGCCATCAATTCTTCCAACAGGAGAAGAAAAAAAGAGGATTTATAAGTAAAACAGGTTATGCTCTGTTCTCATTCTCATGCTGTATTTGGCATAAAAATATGCAAATACAGCTGGTGAAATTGATTTTTTTCCAGAAGTACCCATGGAAAACTCATAAATTGTTTCCTGTTTTGTATTCTTGACCCAGACCTATGTGAAAAAGTCACAGTAATGCTACAAAACAAATATCCATGGAGTCTGATGAAAATTAATTAATTTTCATCAGCATATCAGAAGTGCAGCACTAAAAAGTATCAGCTTCCATAGACTTGGCCTGTGACATTGACAGTGCCTAGCTTGTTTATGTTTTTGGTTTGGCTAATATTGGTTTCAAGTCTAAAAGCTTTTCATGAGGATAATTATGAGCAAGTTTACTGGTCTTCTAAAATCTCCGTACTTATTCTCAGCACCTACTGCATGAGTGACTTTAAAAATGATACAAGTCTACTCATTTAAAAGCAAAAGAAACTTCTACTAAGTTTTGAAATTTCAAAGAAAAAGTAGAAATCAACTTTCAGAGTGCTACCACTCATTTGTAAGAAAGCAGTGAGTAAAATGTTCAAGTTGTGTGTTACATATATAGAAGTACCCTAAGTTACATGAAGTGGTATTCTAGTTTGAAAATTGAATGTAAAAGATACATGTACGTTTTCATAGTTGCTAGGCAATTAACCATATTGAGTTCAATAATGTTGACTACTGTTCTTATATACATTAGCTCTTAGAGTGCTCAGTTGTGAAATCCTGCCACAGCACACTATCCATATTTAATAGGCTCTCCTTGTGAGGCTTCATTAAATTTTTTAATTGATTCTTCTCCATTCTGCCCCTGCCCTCCCATAGCGATTACCAGAACTCTGAAAGAAAAAGCAAAGGCAAAGAACACTTCCCAAAAGGAAAAAAAAAAAGCTTATTCAAAATCAGGAGGTAACTTCCAGAGCATTTGTAAGGCTTAAAAAAATTACAGGTTTTAAACTAGGACACACTAATTCCTGTGCATGGTGGGACATTCTGCCAACACATACAGCCTGAATCTCTTCTATGCCACTACTTCAAAGTCTCCCAGATGCAAATATTTATCTCTGTACCACACGGATTAATAGTAAGGAAGGGGCAGTTCTGGACATATTTTTCTCATTTAAAATAACTCCCTCCTAAATTTACAGCATTAAACTGTAAAACTAAAAGATTGGGCTTCATTAGACAGTGAAGCCTTTCACTTCCATGAAGGCAATGGCCTGAGATGCTATACTTAAGAGAAAAAGAAAGCCTCTGCCTTTGCAAAGTAAACTACAGTGGATTTGACAGCATTTTACACTTGCTTGCACAGCTGCAAGTCAAGATGAAAAGACTTACAATTCAAATTTGAAATCATGCTTTTTAACAAATCCAGTAATACCACAGAGGACTGATTTCCTGGCTTTATTCCAATGATATTTTTCTGACATACACTGGCTGAGTGTTGTGCTTACACTTTCAATTTCATAAAACTCTTTATTAAACACTAAAAAGCTGCCAATAGCTTTTACTACAGAGTAAAAGAAGAACTATATTGGAAATTTATTAAGTTTACGTAGTTCAGCTAATGCTGTAAGCTGTAGAATTGTATATTTTTATTGGAAGTATTTTATTCTTCCATCCGTTTATAGGTATGGATAGAATATATCATAATACAGCACCTGAAAACAGAGGTTCCTAATAGACCTACTGGTGTTGTATAAAATCAGTTTGTAACTGTGCATCACTGTATGTGAGTCACATGAGAAGGGAATATTGTCCTTCCAGCTCTTTTATTTTTTTTAATTGAAATTTAGCTTGCACTAACATTTAAACTTGAATTGCAGCAGACTCAGTTTTATTACTGAAAGTTCATTTGATATTAAGAACTATTTCTCTGTGTTCGTTTTAACTGTTTTACAGTAAGCTCACATAGGTTCACTGGTCTTACTTTTTAAAGTATTTTTACCAATATTCTACGTTATTGAACAAAATCTACATCATGTTTATGAATGTAACACATCAAAAGATCTTTGAGCAGTATGCAGCGTTCATGCTTTAAACATTCAGCGCCTGTTTCCAGGTACTTCCCTGTGTGAGGATAATCCTGTGGCTCACCACAAAAGTCTGTTAAATACTGCAATTTTCTCTCAAAGGACTCAAGAATTTGGTTTGTTTTGAGACATGAACCTAGAGTCATCTTTCATACACTTTGTAAATATTCTGAGATTTCTCTGTGCCTGTAGAAGTCTAACCGAACATACTTGTAAATTCTCCCCAGCATAACATCATGGTAAAAACCTGAAAACGATAGGATATGTGTTTCTTTCACCTTTTCTGAAGCTCTGTGAGAAGTAGTGATAGTGCAAGCTATATAAAGATCTATTTTTCATTTGTGTACTTAGCAAATGAAGAATCATTACATGAATTGATGAAGAATTACAACTGTAAAGTTGTAGAACAGATTTTAATGACATCTCTCTCTATGTAATGTCATCCATAAGCATAGTGACTTTTATAGAATATGTTTCTGCTGTTCACAATGTATGCCTCAGTCTGAATGAATGACCTAGAGTCAAATCAGAAATGCAGATATAATTTTAATACCAAGAACATAACTGCAGTGTCACGTCTAGCGCAATACAATCAGCCTTTAGCCTTCTACAAGCTGTTGAAAGGCTGGTTTGAATGAAAAGCCCCAGGAAAACAGACCCTCCTCTGAGGAAGTTACATGCTGCTCAAAATAATAAAGAAACAGCTGTACTGTCAGAGATTTTTCTCCAAGTCAACAGCCATTTGCAGCTAATTAAAGATAGTTTATGACATAAGGGAAAGTAGTCCCTAAAACTGTGAAAATTGTAAATGTAACATGGCTGGAGCTTCCTGGGTGAGTCCATGAAACCAGACAGTGATTGCCTTGTTATTTCTAGTAGCATTTATTATAGCAGGTGAGAGATTTCTAGTATAAAATGAAGTTGGTACAATAAAAGACGGTTTTGTTACACAGTTTTTAAAAAAAATACTATTTAATGTGGGTTGCTGCCTCTGAATTATAACAGAAATTATCATTCTACCCAGCACAAGCAGTGGAATGAAATTTCTGATGCAATGTCAGGTGGTTGGTAATTCATCCTTCCTAAATTTAGTTGGTACAGGGATTGGTGGTCTTAGGCCTGTATGAGAAGGAAACAAATCCAGGAACATCAGAATCCAAATACCAGGCAGCTGTAGTTCAGTTCTCTAGAGTTTGGCAAGTTTTTCTCACCAATAATGAAAGGAGTATATGAAATCTGAATTCAGCTTAGAGATTTGTTGTATCTCCTATTGACCTGCATGTCTGTCTTGATCTCATATTTCAGTCTCAAACCTTTTCTGAAGAGTATCTGTACACTTCTTTTCTATGGTGAAAAACCTTACACTGTGAATTTTGTGTGACAACTTCACATCTTTTTAAGGAAGAAAGTAAATGGAAGGGAGGAAGATGACAGCAGCAGACAGCACTGTCAGGTTGTGTATCTTTATTTAATTCCAGAACAAAAGGTCTATGTATCTAATAACTGCACCTTTAATATGTACAGAAAAATTGTTTCCTTATATACTAACAAGTACAAAGAATATTTCAGAGTGATTTTTACTTTGAAGTGATTTGGATTATCCAGGACTGGTATTTTTATTTCTCTCTACTTCAGGAATTACTTTATTCCGATTGTATGCTAAACCTGAAGAGAAGATTGACATCATATACTGTATCATTTGCGGTGTGAAATAAGGTCCTATGACTGCTTTAATTTCTTTATCATGTAACATTCTTTCCTGCTTTGAGGCATTGTTGATTTTGATACACATACAGAAGCCCTTCTCCAAGGACTACAATGAAATGCTTTTACCTTTCAGAACTTTCTGATTATAAATGTAAGAATAAATTTGTAAATTATTTTTGAAACAACTTATCAATTAAAAATTTTTATTGATGCAAATGCTGATGTTTGGTTTTCATTTTTTTATAAAGGCAGCATTACTGAGTGCTAGAGCATATAAGGAAACTAAAGCAGAACTGTGGGGGCTCTGGAGCAAAGAGTGATGGTGTACTTTTACAATGTAAGAGTCTTGAACATTATTTGACCACATTATGAAATACAGTGTTTCCTCATTTATAGTAAAATAGTTAATGTAGTTAATGCTGTCAAAAAATGATAGATTTTCTTGCATCCTACAGATTCAAAAAACACAACAGAAAAGAAATCATATTAGGGAGCTATAAATTTGCACATTTTGTTGGATCCGTGGTCATTTAGGTTCATCTTCAAGAAATTACAGCAGAAATGCTTTTAGTGACTTACCTTTCAACATTTGTATATGGTTGCTTTTTTTACGTTCACCCCAGAGAGATGCATTTAAGTTTTTGTAAGCAATGATATATACACAGCAATTCATGATAAATTGCATTTTCAGTATTATTCATTTTGAATGTCTATCTATATGAGTTCTCCCATCTGAACTGTTATTAGAATATTCTGTCTTTAGGAATAGTATAGGAAATCAATGTGTTTAGTATTAATGTAGTGGTTGCTAAGAGAAACAGTGATTTACTGCATGTTGTGTGTGTTAGACCCACAGAATTTTTTGTAATAATTATGACAACGATGATATCCAAAAGCAACTTAGATGCATGTGGATATAACTGCAGTGAGACAAATACTTTGGTGTTAATTTGCTTAACTAAGTTTCTCCATGTTGTGCTTTTTTTTTTTAAGATGAAAAAACAACAAAACTAAAGAAGAGAGAGGGGAAAAAAGGTATTTAGAGGTTGGAAGAGTAAGTCTCCAGACTACATGCATTTTATTCTCCCTTAAGCCCTGGCATGTGAGATACAGGTTTCTACTCTTCATGACTGGAAAACACACATATTTACAACAGTGCACTGATCAAGTTGAGAGCTAAAACTGGGGAAAGAGGCACTGTCAGGGTGTAGCTGGAGAGTCACCAGGATGGAGGACAACAGTTCAACAGGAGACTCCAGGCAGAAAATTACTTTCTTGCTGGAAGCATCCAAGAGGATATTGAATACCTATTCACTGTTCAGGCTCAACTGACCAGGTTTGACCCACACTGATTTTAGTGATACTCAGATGGACATATTTACAGAAGAAAAAGAAACAAAAGTAAAGTCAAGAAAAACCAAAGAAAAGGGAGTGGGAAGTCTAAAAATATCTTTCTTTCAGTGGCTGTCCCTCCCCAGATTAGCCATGTCTCAGGTATGTCATCTCACAACAGTAAACTGAGACTTCAGCCTGATTTTGCTGGGACTTCAGGCTTTTTTTACAGGAGCATTTAGATGGCCCTCATGTAACTCGTTAGTCTGTAGTCAGATATCCAATGGATCATGATTCAAAACTACTGCGAACAAAGCATTGCTCAATTGCACTGGAACTTATGATAATAAATCTTAGGTTTAATGGTCTCTGAACAAAAGTCAGTGTTCAGTTTTTACTTCAAAATGCTGTCTTTCATTTGATTTTTTTTCTACAGTGAGCATTTGTGAGTATCTGTGGAGAAATCCCAAACAATCTTTAGCATTTCTTCAGTGGTGGAAGGGGAAGCAGAAACTTGTTTTTAGAGTTATCGGTAGTTTTCTAAGCTGAGGTGATACAGCTAACACCACAGAGATCCTCAAATGTACATTAATCAAACACTTATAAAAGCATAAATAAACGAGGACAGTACCACAAAGTTTGAAACATGCCTGAGTTCAGGAAATAGCACAGAACTAAATATGGTACTTCCTCTAAAATAAATCATTATCACACAAAATCCCAGCCGAAAAAGTTCTCCTATGCTAATAACTAAGTACATCCTGAGAGGAGGAACGTGGATTCAGTTTTGCTAGAATACAGTTGGAATTTCCCAAGAATTCAAAGAGAATAGTGCTTTCTTCCCAAGATGTATGAGGAATACAGGGCTTGGACTGGTAAGCCAGTAGATCAAAGAGCACTCATTGTCTTTATATGGAAACCAATACAAGAGAAAAAAGGCCAGTCTTCACTCAACATTCAACTATAATGCTGGATTTCAGAGGACTGCAGAAATTCTCCCAGGAACACTGATTCTAGGACACATACATGTCACACTCCATCTGCTCTTGAAATAGTGAGCTGAGAAATAAGGACAAACGACTCTACAGCTAAGTGTTTTGAGCCAACTTTAGAAAAGGGTTAAAATAATTACTTTAATTGTCATGTGAATGAAACTCTTAGCAGGTCCATATAAATACAAACAATAGAAAGCAAGCAGTATCAAGATGCACAGGAAGCCTGCACTCTATCCTTTTCAATAGGTAGCTAAATCACTTTCACTGTCATTTCTACCAGGTCTCTATACTTTGGAAAAAGACCAGAAGTTGATTCCTCTCTCACACAGTCTAAGTATGGAAATAAAACAAAAATGAGAATTAGTTTGTGGCTCTTGGTGTAGCTAGGTATCCCAGAGTAACAGACTGTGACTGCTACTAAGAATTCACCATTTCTTTACAATTGCATCTCATCATCTTTTCCAGCTCAGCTGACTTTTAATGAACATTGCACTGAATTCTAAGTCAATCAGAAAATTAAAAATCAAGCTAAAAGAAGCTTGCAGGCAGCCCTAGGGGAAAGTAAAATAGGGAGTAGGCAGTGGGGGGGCAGCGAAACACCTGTGGCTCTGCTGCCTCCATTGCTGTGCCATAGTCCAGGGAACGGATGGTAACTCATAAAAACTCTACATGCTGTCTCCATCCTTCCCAACTTCAGCAGGCCGTAAGAGTAACTGTTCCAGGCTATCTTTAGATCTCCATCTTTCGGGACCCTTTTGGGCAGCAAAATTCAGTTACGCCTACACATCAGCTGGTGGCAAAGAAAAAGAAAGGATTTTTTTTCCATTATGAGATGGTTGGATATAGTTAGTCAGAACAAAGTATCAACATTGTATTATTGTTACCAAGTAGAGCCTTCAGTGCCTTTTCATTGACTAAAAGCCCTATATAGAGCAGTGACCAATTGAAGACCTCATGGGAGGTTTTGAGTATGCAGCTGTATTAACTGCAAATCCGACTTGATTTCTATTTACTTCAGACACAACCAGGAGCCCCTGACACAACTTCCACCAGAACTGGGCAGTCTGGACCAGCTCTTGAGACAGAGAGGGCCTGACACCTTCCAAATCTATCTTTAGAAAACACTGCAATTCACAGGTGCA
Source organism: Gymnorhina tibicen (assembly GCA_013399875.1). Taxonomy (NCBI): domain Eukaryota; kingdom Metazoa; phylum Chordata; class Aves; order Passeriformes; family Artamidae; genus Gymnorhina; species Gymnorhina tibicen. Next base: position 146,946 of record VXAZ01000594.1, read on the forward strand.
GCCCATACTCAACACAGAAGACTCAGGACATATTTACAGGAGGTGCTGGAGCATGTTACTCCTCAGGAAAAGGCATTCAGGACTGGCCTCAAAATTGGAAAGCAGTATCAGTGTGGCAGTCAAGAGACTGCAGAAAAGCAGACCTTGTGCATAAAACCTTGTGCTCCTCAGTGTAAGCAGTTTGAGAGTTGTTGAAGCTGGCGTAAAACACAGAGCAGGAGCTGTGCTACACCCTGTTAACTTGCACCTCTGTGTCCTGTGCTCTGTCCTGCGCTCTGTCACACAGCACATGCTGCTCACATGACACAGCAGCCCCCCAGGTTTCTCACCCAGCTGCACAGAAAAAGGCAGCATCAGCATAGAGTGGGAGGCTGGGAGACACAAGGATCACCAGGAGTGATAACTGACAAGTTTTATGGTGATTTTGTAGAACCCATCTAAGGTACTCCTGGCATCAAAAAATGTGTTGGAATTTGGCTGGGCCAAGCCACACATAACCATGGGTTTCCCTAATCCCTGTTCTCAGGGATGCTTGATTCTCAGAGATTCCCAGTTACAAGGCTTAGAACTATCAGAGACTATTCAAGGAAGCCCAAGTTGCAGTAAGAGCCTCAACCTCTGCTGGGTTCACACATCTGCTCTGCACTGAAAAGACTCCCTGCTTCTGGAACTGCTTACCTTGGCTGCTTCTGCAAATGTTAGTGATGGGACCTCAGTGAAATGAAGCCCAAGAGAACAGAATTCTCTCTATAATCAAGTAGCACATTTATGAGCACCTTCCCTGTTCAGGAGCCCTTACCCAACCCCCCCTTGAGTGAACCAGCACTTGCCAATGGCCTTTCACACCACCACACACCTGCACAGAGCTGGTGCCACCCAATGCTTCCTGGCATCAAGGGCACTTAATCGAGGCTGTGGCACATTCTCATTTCCGCTGTGCCCCAGGCAATCCGCCCCAGAGAAGAGAGGCTCAGGGTGCCAGGCAGCAAAGGTAGGAGAAGAGGAAGGGAATGGTTGATGGCAAGTTGAATACGAATCAGCGGTGCCCTGGCTTCCAGGAGGGCCAAGCGTGTCCTGGGGGGCATCAGGCACAGCATCACCAGCTGGGCAAGGGAGGGGATTGTCCCTCTCTGCTCTGAACTGGGGCGGCCTCACCTCGAGTGCTGGGGGCAGTTTTGGGTGCCACAGGGTAAGAGAGATATAAAGCTATTGGAGAGTGTCCAAAGGAGGGCCATGAGGATGGTGAAGGGTCTGGAGGGAAGCTGTACCAGGAGCGGCTGAGGTCACTTGTTCTGTTCAGCCTGGAGGAGACTGAGGGGAGACCTCACTGCAGTTACAACTTCCTTGTGAGGGGAAGAGCAGGGGCAGGCACTGATCTCTCCTCTGTGGTGACAGTGACAGGACCCACAGGAATGGCCTGAAGCTGTGTCAGGGGAGGTTTAGGTTGGATGCTACATAAAGGTTCTTCACCCAGAGGGTGGCTGGGCACTGGAATGGGCTCCCCAGGGAAGTGGTCATAGCACCAAGCTTGACAGAGGCATTTCAAGAGGCATTTGGACAATGCTCTGATATGGTGTGATTCTTGTATCCTGTACACGGCCAGGAGTTGGACTTGATGATCATTTTGGGTCCCTTTCAACTCAAGGTACTCTGTGGTTCTGTGAAAAGGCATGGCTCTCTCACTGGCCACAAGGGCACACTGCTGGCTCACGGAGGCTTGTTGCCCGCCAGGTGCCTTTCCACAAAAGCGCTGCCCGGCGGGTGTTCCCGGCCTGTCCCAGCCTCCACAGCCGAGAAACGCCGCGCAGGACCGCGAGGGGTGGTGCCGCGGGAGCGCCCCAGCGCGCTATACGGCACGGCAGCGCGGCACTGTCGCGCGGCAGCGGCGCGGCGGCCAATGGGGAGCGGCGCTCGGCGCAGGGAGCCGGCAGGCGCGGGCGGGCCGCACGTGTGCGGTAAGAGCGGTGGGGCCCGGCTGCCGCCACCGGGCCGGGGCTGGGTGTCCTGAGGAGCGGGGACCGCGGGCTTGCCTGGCTCAGCCCTCCCTGCCTGTGCGCTGTGTCTGGTACCCCACCGTCCACTGGGAGGGTTTAACTTCGCCATGGGTGTTAACCAGGAGGCGCAGGCTGTCTTTTCCTCACAAGGGAGCCACGGCGGTCCAGTAATTCTGTCTCTTGCTCCGTTTGCAGTGTTGCCGCGATGGAGAACAAGGGTAAAAAGAAGTTCGTGGGGAAGAGTGGAAAAGGACCTCGTGGAAAAGTGCCTCACGGAAAAAGGAAATTTAAAAAAGATAATGGTAAGAACTCAAAGGGTTGCCAGTAGGAGGCCTGACTGAATGGTTATGGTTGTATACTGGCATGCTTGGAGTTCTTTTTTTTTCTCTCTTGGTAAATTCGTGTCTAGAAACGACTAATTTGGCAGATAAGCAAGGAGAAGTGGGTGTTGTCTACCTGGACTTCAGGACTTTGACAGTGTCTTCTCTCCCATGAGATCCTCACAGAGGTGCTGATGAACTAAGGGCTGCAAGAACAGTTGGTGAGGTAGACTGAAAAGTGGCTGAATGGTTGGATCCAGAGACTTGGATACTCTTTGGAGGCCTCTGATTAGCAGTGGGCCCCAGGAGTCAATACAAGGTCGAGTTCTGTTCAATAGCTTCATGGAGGACCTGGGTGATGGGGCAAAGTGCAGCATCTTCAGATTTACAGCGGACACAGAACGGCAGGGAGTGTTATATGCACAAGAGGGTCGTGCTGCCCTCCAAGGGCAGGTCAGCAGGTGGGATAAATGGGCTGGCAGCAGCCTGGTGAAGTTCATCAAGGAGTGAAGGGTAAAGTCCTGCAGCTTGAGGCGAGCAGTTCCATGCACAGGAAGACAATGGGAAAAGCCCAGAGGCTCCTGGTGATCAGAGCTGAACATGAACCAGCAATGTGCTCTGATGTCTAATTGGATCCTGGGCTGCATTAGGAGGAGTGCTGCCAGCAGATCGAGGGCTGTGACCCTTGCCCTCTCCTCAGGCCTGCTGAGGCTTCACCTCAGAAGTGCTGTGTCCCAGCTCTGGCTCTTCAGTGCAGTAGAGATACAGACATACTGGAGATAGCCCAGTGAAGGGCTGCAGAGATTATGAAGGAACCAGGACATCTCTTCTAGTGGGAAAGGCTGAGACATCTGGGGCAGTTCAGCCTGAAGAAGGCAAGACTGAGGGGGATCTTCTCACTGTACACAGGTATCTGAAGGGAGGGTTCAAAGACAGAGCCAGACTCTTTCCAGTAGTGCCCAGTGACAGGACCAGAGAACAGTGGGCACAAACTAAAACACAGGAGATTCCTTCTCAACATCAGGAAAAACTTCTTTACTCTCAGAGTGACTGTGCACAGGCACAGGTTGCCCCAGGAGATGGTGGAGTTTAGTTTACCACATTGGACATAATCAAAAGCCACCCAGACATGGTCCTGGGCAAACAACTTTGCGTGGCCCTGTGTGAGCAGGAGGGTTGGACCAGATGACTTCGAGCAGTGCCTTCTGACCAGAGCCGTTCTATGACTCTGTCTTGTATTCAAAACTGTACTGACTGTATGAGCCACTGACTTGAAACACTTTAAACAGGTTGCATTGCAAGCCCTTCAACTCTGTTTGATTCACCTGAAATATTCTCAGTTAAAAATTTGAAGTTGATAACCTTTTGATTCTAGACTTGCCATTCCCACATTAAGAAAAAATTATTTGAGAGGTGAAGCTAGGTGGGAACCTGCTGTGGGTTAGGACTGAGAAGATGCCTTTCACTGCCTGCTGTCTTAGCAAGTTGATGTTGAAACAGCTCTGATGATAAACTATGAAAAGATAAGTTGGGGATTGATGACTGATGTCAGGGATGGTGAAAATCTTAATATAGAATAATCCTTTTTATGCCTGAGCTGTTACACTGCTGCCCAGAAAATAATACGTGGGCAAAACTTCCTTAGAGAATACTACACACCCAGGGGCTGCAGTGAAAACACCAGCTTTGAGAATCCTATGAGAATTTTTGTTAAATATAGAATTGTTATTACAAAGTAGTTGAATTCTTGTTACAGTATTTTTTTTTTTTTTAAATTTTGAAGCAACCATGGCTGTATGATAGCGTTTTAATTTCTGTTATGTTGGTTAATAGATTCAAGTCCACCAAAGAAAGTCTTTAACAAAGGAGATGAGGAGGGAAAGCCTAAATCCATTTCCAAGAAATTTGTTAAAGGACAGTTAAGAACTGGAAAAGCTACGGTCAAACAATTCAAGAATAAACAGCAACCAGAAAAGTTTGCAAAGAAGAGAAAACTTCAGGATGGTGAAGAGGGAGGTGAGCAGATTTTTGAGCCTGGATATGTATGGAAACCGGGTTTTGAGAAACACACTGTTCATCTAGATCTTCCTCTTTCCCTCTGCCTTTCCAAATTGGCTGAATAACTCCGGGTTTACTTCCTGTTTAGTCTTTGCTGTGGGAAAAATTACTTCACTTGACTAAGCTGGAGGCTGAAGTAATGCAAATCGGCAGTTTGGAATTTTCTTGGAAGTCAAAAGTAGAGACACGGTAGCAAATTTTAAAATTGTCATACCATACTAAAGCTCTGTTTATTTTAATGGCAGTATTAAGTGGTTAGCTAGAAACTGGCAATTTTAACACCTTATTTGAAAACACAGAGCTTTTTATAGTGTGTTTTGGACTAAAAATACTTGCTATAAACTTTGGAATAGAAATTCATGAAACAAAGTTGATTATACTTTACATTATTTAATTTCTGTAGTCCAGACTATCTGGTCACATCCTTTAAGAAAAAAAAAGCATCATAGGTATTAACACTGCTTTTATGCTTTAGAGCTCCTTTTTCTTCTGTTGTTTATACAGAAAGCCTGAATAGTTGTCTGGTTTTATCATGTTTAAATGGATTTGTTTTTCAAATTAATTTCTTCTGCATGAGATCTTCATCTTGTACCTTCCCCTCCTGTAAAGCGAAGCTCTACAGGGACAGTTAATCAGTACTGTAAAACAAGAAGTGCAATCTTAAGTGAGAGGTTCTGAAGTTCTGCAGAAATATGTCATATGTTTGAAGGACAGTAGATTATGTTGAATATTTTATTGTTGCTCTTCTTGCATGTTTGCAGAATGGCTTCACATGGAATATGCACTAGATGTCTGAAAACAATAGAATGTTCTTATTAGGCTGCTTTAAAAAAAAGGAAACCCACAGCAAACCTTTAAATGTTGTTCATAAGAGTAAATGAAAGCCTCTGTGTATTGCACTGCTCTCAAAGCATTTTTCTTGTCACTGTTGCTTTAGGAGAGTGATATAAAAAATCAATAATATGCTTTGTAGAAAGGAAAGCATGGGGTTTTGAATGGGTAAAAGAGTTAAGTATATGCTGCTAAATACCAATGAGCGGTGCTTTAAGCTCTAAAACTTTAAGGCTGTGTCTTTAATGCATAATTTGTGGCCCTTTTATAATGTTATTTTGCTCCAGTTCGTTGTGTGGCAGTGTACAGTGGTTGTATAGTAAAATCCCATGCTTAAGGAATTTGACTGAGTAAAAAGATTATGCATTTAAAAAGGCTTTAATTTTTTTTCTTTTTTTGAGTTTTCTGATATGTATCTTTGAGTTAGGGTTCTCCTTTTGAGAGAGGTAAAAGGTATGCATGAATTAAGGGTGAACTAAAAAGGGAGAATTACTGGGGCAGACATAGGCTGCTAAGTATATCTTCAGTCAATTTTCAAGCTATTAAGAGATTTGTGATGTATCCTCTGACAGCTGTAAGGAAAATTCACTGTTTGCCTTGTTCTTCCAGTAGTCTAGAAGTGGTGATTGCTAGCTTAGCATACTTACTCCAAACAATAACTAACATAGTTATTGTTTCATGTTAGCTAGCTGGGTAACTGCAGGCAAAGGTCCTGAATTGTTAGCAATTCAAGTCATAGAACTGCCACAGTTTACACTGCTGAAGAATTCTATTGCTGTTCTTTCATTGACTGTAGAAAATGTATTTATTTTTGTCCTAAGGGTCAGATTCTAAGAAGCCAAAGTGGAGCGACTTCAAAAAGCAAAAGAAAGAGTTAAGGCAAACCAGACAAATTAACGATAAAAGTAATTACGACATAGTTGTAAAATCAAAACAAATTTGGGAATGTATGAGAAGGTAATGATTTTTTTTCTTCCACTCTATTCACTTTTAGTCATAAATTGCCAGAATAGTCTCTTTCTCGTCTTGTAACAAACTGAATCTCTTTGGGTGAAGAGTAACATTCCATGCAATTTTGTAGGCAGTTCAAGCAGAGTATGGTGACCCACGGTCCTAGGAATATCTGGATTGAACTGGTATTTAAGGCTAAAATTTGTAAATTTGTGAGTAAATGCTTAAGAAGTTGCCCTTTTTTTTTTTGATCCCTGTAATACAGAGTGTGTACTGATTCAGCCTGATCCTGCAGTGTGATTACTGCATGAGTTTTTTGTGAAGGTTCATTGTCTCTGAGGGTGTAATTCTAGAACTGGTGCCCCATGACAGCAAGAAAAGTTAATTTTGCTTGTTCTAAGTGTTTGTGCTTTGCATGCTTACAGAACTTTGGATCTGTAAGCAATTCTGACTGCAACTTTTGAGTTTATGTTTCAAAAAAATATTGTTATTCAAGAAGAAAATAAAGCTAAAGTGTGGAATTCTGGTTTGATTTCCAGGAACTGAAATAGCTTAATTGCAGCTCTGTATTGGGTTAATGAATGACAGTGTAAATTTGGATTGGCAGAAGCCAACCTTTTGTTTTATTTTGTACTGTCTTGCTTCTTAATTTATAGATCTAAGTGAATCGTTCTACAAATAAGCTTCTTCCTCAATTAAAATTGTTTTACTAGGTATTTTTTGCTTGTAGGAAGAAATGCGATAAGGAGAAACGAGAAAAGCTCATGAATGAACTACAGAAGCTTCTTCATGGGAAAATTAAAAATGTAAGAAAAACTAATGGCATAGTGCACAAATTCACAAAATCTTCTTTAAAGAATGGTGAAACTGAGTAAATAGAAGAAAAACGGGGCTGAAAGACTGCATTTGGCACCTGTTTTTAGGACCGTTGTAAAAGGCTGCCAAGCAGCTTTAGTCCAGTGAAATTTGATGTTAGCTGGGCTTCATGAACTTAGAGGTTTGATTAGTAACAACTGTTGCTTTGCAATTTTCTAGGGAAGTTAGTGTCCTGATGCTTAACTATACTAAACAGTCTTTCTGCTTTATTCTTGAAATGTATAAAATTGCAGTGAAGAACATGTTGAATTTTTGGTATTCCGTGCTGAAGTGGAACTGTATCATCACACTTACTCTAAAATTACACGGAAGAGGGAAAAGATTGAGATACCATTTAATGGTTTAATTTCAGTATGAAAAAACTTAGTTCATGTCCTAATTGTCAGCAGCTGCAAGTGTTGTCTGTATTTTCTTTGATGGAGTACTTGTAAAGGGATAAAACCCGTAAGTCTTGGTTTGTTATAAACAGGTAACTGCTTTTCTAGTTTTATAATTGGCATTACACGTGGCATGAAACTATACCAGATGGGACATACATTGAAATAATTATGGTGCATACTGCTTTTTGAATGGCCTAGAGTAATGAAAAATCTCTCTCCTTTAGCTGGCATTTGCACATGATTCAACTCGAGTGATCCAGTGCTTTATTCAGTATGGTAATGAGAAGCAAAGGCAAGAGACATTTGAAGAATTGAAAGGTACTTTCATTTTACTTCTATGCTTCTGTATTGTGGTTAGGATGCATTTAAACAAGCCATATTGTTTTCTCTTGAGTATTTTTATATTTTTTTCTGAACTGATGCATCATTTCTAGTGAACTCTTCAGACTTTTTAAAATAGTGAGATGTTGTTTTGTAGAGTTAATGTAGTGAAAAATAAACCAGCTGCATGCTTCTCCCTTCTTCTAGATAGCCTAGTAGAGTTGAGCAAGTCAAAATATTCCAGAAATATTGTGAAGAAGTTTCTTATGTATGGGTGAGTATCAAGTGAGTTTGCTCATCAGTGTTGTGTTGTTTCATTTCCAGTGTGAATGCTGCTTCTTAATCTATAGTGGATCAATCATGAATAAAAAGTATGTTTCTTGAAACATCTTTATAATATTACAGAGTTAAGGCAGGGGAGTGCTAACAGTATTTTTTCCTTTTGCAAGAAGTAAACCTAATGCTGTACATGTCACTGAAAAATGATTAAAAAACGTCAGATGTATGCTCAGAGTTGATCCTTGCTGTATATGAAAAACTGGCTTTTAAACATGTTCTTTCCTAAGTGTTTCATGATGGCATTGTTTATTCTCTAGAGTTTATCCACTGTTTTCTTTCCCTCGAAATGCCTTATAATTTCTAGATTCCTGGCTTTCTTTACATGTTTTCCTAAGTGCCATAAGGCTGATCCAGATTCACAAATTTCATGGTTTCTGTGAGAAAACTTACTACCTTAATGTGTTTCTAAAAATAAAACTATGAGTAGGTAATCTTATCTCTCTAGGTTTTAACTCTTGCTATTTGTATTTCCCTGTAAAACAGAACAAAAGCACAAGTTGCAGAAATAATAAAAAGTTTTAAAGGCCATGTGAAAAAAATGCTCCGTCATGCCGAAGCATCTGCTGTAGTGGAATATGCATATAATGACAAAGCCATTCTGGAGCAGAGGAATATGCTGACAGAAGAACTATATGGGAACACTTTCCAGGTTTACAAGGTGATATTTCAATACTTCATAGTTTAAGATACTTTAACAGCTAAGGTATTGTGTTAGTAATGCCTTACTTATCTTACCTACTATTTCTTTTGATTACATTTCTTTCTGTCAGCTGTCCAAAGGTAGTCTAGTTTAGCATGTTTACATGTAATGATTACTTGCACATTTCTTTGCATGATGAAATTGTTGTGATTTTTTCTAGTTTGAACTATGTAAGATACACTGTGTTCATGTATGAGCTTACTCTGCTCATCAAAGACAGTTTGTTATTATATAGTTTCAGTTCTCATAGTGTCTAGGCTGAAGTCATCCTTGCTGAGGTAGGACTTAGGCGTAATTCTTCATTAGTACTGTAGGTGACTCTTGTGTCAGAACTGCCTTATGCCTCCTGAGAACTGAGTGTGGGCAGAATGGGCCTGTATCCACATACAGTGTTCCATTTAGGCTTAATTTCTCTCTTTGTTTTCTTGTGGAGACTGTAGGACTTGAATCCAAACTCCATTGAAACCACTTAGATGTAGATCCTCACCAGGCAGTTGGAACCTTCTTAAAAAGTATGAGCTCCATTCTTTGGAGTTCTGTTTTTAATTTTTGCTGACTTGGAAAGTTGATATCCATTGGAGTTAGGAATTTTGCTACAAAGTACGGAACTGTTTTACAAAATTACTAACTCCACTCGAATGACTTTTTCACCTGTTGTACAACACAGCATACTTATACCCGAGATTTCTGTTAAATTTGTCTTAAGAAATGAATAGCTCATTTCTGAACCTATATTTTCTTAACAGCTTATTATAAGTTTTAGTTAGGTATTTTGCAGCACTGAGTAGTAGAGGCGTGTTGGTTGTGATTGTGGGCTGTAATTTGTACTGAGAGTCAAACAACCCATGAAACCAAGTGCAGTGTTAGCTTCCATCATTGTGGTATTTTTGGCATAAGTGCTTTAAGTAGCCGTACATTGTGGTGCAAAACAGACTCAACACAATGTAGGTTTATAAAAAATTGCAATGTAGTCTTTGTAAAGTGGCAAGGATAGTTTAAAAAATACTTCTTCTAATTGTCAATCTAGTCAGATTTCCTTCTAATAACAGATTATTTAAAAAGAGTTACAAGTGTAATTCTTTCGTTAAGATACCAGGAAGTACTTCTGTATGTAAGGTATATGATATATATTCTTCCTCTCTGCTGTTCCTGAACTGGAATTTCCTAGGTCTTCGTTAACTTCTCAGTTCATTGACTTGTTGTATGCATAAAGCAGGATTTCTGCTTAGCTCAGGAGCACCTTAACACAATGCCAGTTTTATGTATTTTGCCTTGTATCTGACAGTGGCATGAAGGGCTGATAAAACTGGCAAAAAGCAGCTCAGTCCATAGAAGTGATTTTTGTTTGCTAATGAGGAATATTTAGTTTGTAGAAACTTAAGTTTACAGCTTCTGGCATACTCAAAAAAGGTAGCTTTTTATATTTAAAATTGTGAAAATGGTTAGTTTTGCAGAATTTCTTTTTTTTTCATACTCATGAAATATGATTGAAAAAGGTCTAAGCATAATAATTTTCTACGAACTCTGATACTTATTGGTACAATTAAGCCTCTGATTGTGCATTCATTTCAGACACCGGCTGTCCCAACACTGGATAAAGTCCTAGAAGCTCAACCTGAAAAGAGAGAGGCCATCTTGGATGAAATGAAGCAAATTCTTACACCAATGGCACAAAAGTAAGGGCAAAAGTTAGTTGAAGGTGTGACAATCTAGCACAAACAAATCTGTTTCTGACATACAAACAGTGGCACTGGTATTCTTATAAGTTCAGATGACAGTGATATTGATACTCTTTTAAGCTGTAACGTTGCTGTGCTGAATAGCCTATGGTTTTGTCCCAGGTGTCTTAATGAATATCTTATCTTAATTTTGAACTCCACTTTTGTGAATTAAAGTGTCCTCTGCCCCAGTCAAACAATTGGTAGAAATGTTGCACTGTGATATATTTCCATAATGCATTATTAGATAGGCTTCTCCAGTGGTCTTCATGAGAAAATAGGTTCTATAATTTGTAAATTTTGGTAGAATCTTCCATGTGTTGTAAATGTTAAACATCTAATCCAAAATGACCTTGTGTTTTCGCTCACCATGCTGCCTATATTTTTAAAATACAAATTAGGTATTGCTAGCATATGTTAAAATCATTGTTTGTGGGGAACTTGTTGCTTATTTTCATCTATCCAAATACAGAGAGGCGGTGATAAAGCACTCACTGGTACATAAAGTATTTTTGGACTTTTTCACTTACGCTCTTCCAAAACAGAGATCTGTAAGTATCTTTATTTTGCTTTTTGTCTTCTTTTGCCTTTCAGTGGAATGTTTATCTTCTTATGAAAACGTTGTAAGTTAACTAGACAAAAATACACATCTTTCATTGATAGAGTTCTATACATCTGGTGATTCTAGATAGATGACTGGAGAGTAGTGTTGTATGGAGATTTATAATCACAGTGAACTTTTCACAATAGTGTTTGTGATACTTGAATTAAAAAAAAAAAAATGAGATGACTTGATGTTTCCTCTCTTAGTGTAAATGATCCTTCTTAGTAGCTGGGGAATAATTGAAGTGAGGACCATTGCTTGTGGTAGTTTAGCTTTCCGCTGTGTAGTTGCTTAACGACTTGCAGTGATTGTCCAAAAATCTCTTGACCAAAATACAATGAGATTCACCCTTCTGTCAGCAACCAAAATTTTGTCTGCTGTGTATGTATTAAATTGCAGTTTTAAGATTATGTCTTGTATTTAGGCCTAAATCCATCTGTGTGATGTGATGTGGTTTAAGCTGGTATTCTGTTGGACTTCATCTGTCTTCAAGGTGTGTCCATCAGCCTCACCCTGGTTCCGCAGCTCAGAACCATCTCACTTCCAGTCAAGCAGAGCCATCTAAACTTGCTGTCTCTTACCTCTTTCTGCTAGACCAGACTCCTGAATACTTCTTTGTTAGTTAATAAACCCAGAGCTAAGGGTAGGGAGGTGGACTATTCTGAGTCCAGATCTTTAGAGTCCAGAACATTCCTGTACATGGTTTCTTGTAATGCTATGTCTGAGAACACTTTTGGATTGGTGGGCTTGTGTGAATCAGGGAAATAAGGGCGTATCTCCTTGCTTGGCTTTCTGTGCAAATGTGGTAGCATATGAACATGCTCTTTGAGGTTTGGAAACCCCTTTGGCCGATCTGTTTCTGCCTGTGCTTACACCTAGTGATACCAGTTGTGTTGTGACTGAGCAGTTTATAAATAATTGGTAAAAGGCTTGGAGCTTTTGGCTAGAGAGCAAGAAGAACTAGGGATAGAAAGAAGGATAGGTGGGAGCTGTACCTTGAGGAAATCTATTGGATAGTAACAGAAGTAGTATCTAGTAACCTGAGAGAGGGTTGTTTGATTTTGGTTTTTTTCCTTTGGCTGATGGTACTGTCAGATGGCTTCAGAAAACCTCTTTCCTTTGATACGAAGACACAACTTTTGGCTAAGTCTTGTAATATCTGATTTATAACATAACCTGGTGCTTAAATGACTTTTTAGTTCTTACTTCTGGCTAGTACTCTGTATGTATGAATATGTATCACCTTCAAAGATTTCTTCCTAAATAAAATGACTTTTTAGTTCTTACTTTCTGGCTAGTACTCTTTATGTATGAATATGCATCACCTTCAAAGATTTCTTCTGAGCACCCTTTCTTGAATTTTTTGTAATAGGACAGCTGGCAAGCTTCAATACAGTTGTGATTTCATGGTATGATTATGATGAACATTGTAGTTATAAAGAGAGAAAGCTTGCATAATATACAGTCTTTTGGACTCCTCTTGAGGCAGTTTTTCAGAGGTCAAGGAAATGAGAGTGTAGAGCCAGTGATACAATATGGTGTGGGCAGACAAAAAAAAAATCCTTTCAGGCCCTCGCCCACCTGCCTTGAGATCCTCGAGCCTTTTCTTTCATCTTTTTGCTTTATCACCTTTTCTTCCCCAGGAAATGATAGAAGCTATCAGAGAGGCTGTCATCTACCTGGCACACACTCACGATGGAGCCCGAGTAGCAATGCACTGTTTATGGCATGGCACTCCCAAGGTACTGTTTGGTTTCCCTCTGCTTAGTCCTCTCTGACTACCCACATCGGTCCTTCTGCTTGTGCACATTTTCATGCAATTAACAATTTGAGAGCAAGGTTAAAAACTGGCCCCTCTTTTTCTACTGGCAAACTTAAGTTTTTTGTGAATTAAGTGCTTTCATTAGAACTTGTATAGTGGAAGCATCTCATTTTATTTTTAACAGATGTTTTGGCAGTGACACATAGAGTCACTTTTCCATTGTAAGGTTATTGGCATTTCATTTGTCCCATAGATTTCTTAATACAAGTGAAATTGGCACTAGGGAGAGGACAGTAAAGAAGTCATAATGTGAAACCATGTTTGGCTTTGGAATGGGAAGACTTATAAAATGTTATATGAAATGTGTTTTAGTTTGATCTGCTGATACAGTGTCCAGAAATACTTTAGGTGTAATGTATGTCATCACCTCTTGGAAATATTGTAATGCCTTCTATGTTTTTCTGTATTTAAAAAGACAACTTACTAAAATAATCTACCTGTTAAAGAATGCAGACAAAAAATTATATTCCTAGGATCTAGGCATAGTAATGGATATAAAGAAGACTGAGCAATGATTCCAAGAGCCAGAAGTACAGGGAGAGAACTTTCTGACAAAATACTCTTGCTAGTAATAGGGGTTTAAAACAAGCTAGAGTTTCAGGTCCTGTTGAATATGTTTCTTTCCAAATGAAGAGATGAAATGCATTCTTGTTTAGTTAATGGACAAAATATGAGTGAACATATGTGGTGGTTTGGGGTTTTTTGTTTGTTGGGTTTCTTTCCAAGTTTTTTTGACATCTCCCATTGGTGGTCGAGACTTGTAAATATACCACAGGATCTCTCTGTAATCAAGTCACAAGTCAGGTTTAACTTTTCACACTGGTTCTAAGTATAGACTAATAGAGTAAGTGCAAGTCTTTGGTAGATAGCCTTTGCTTTAGAAAGCAAATTGAAGGGTATCTTTTTGAAAGGTTTAAATAGCAGTTTAGTTACTCAGAATCACTGGTATTCTAGGCTCATTTGAGTTTTCTCTTTCCTTTTGGATAGGACAGAAAAGTCATTGTGAAAACTATGAAGACGTATATTGAAAAAATAGCAACAGTAAGTGTTCATTAACCATTTATTTCATAGTCTCTGAAGCAAGTGATTTGGTAGAGGCTGGTGTGAATATTCTTTGGTAGTGGGAAAAACCTTGAGATCTTAATAAAACTAGTCTTAAAGTAGTAGTAATGTATTAGATAACATAAAATAATTGAACTATATGGAATATTTAGAGACATGCTAAGAAGCTTCATTGTGGGCACTACATGTAGTACTATGTTTTGTTAAAGTGGCTGAGTTTATTATTATTCCTTTGTTTTCTTTCAACTTTTTCTTTTGTTGACCCCAACTTTATATTGCATCTTCATATGGCTCATTGGTTAATTTCTCCTTGGTTGGGAGTAAAACAGCCTATATGAAGAAGAGGAAGAAAACTCATGATGTGTTGGAGATGTCACTGGAAAGGCTCTTTGAATGTGTATTTCTTAGAAGATGCTCAATATTTTTTTAAAGTCAGGAAGCTTCAAAATAAATTCATGCTGGAGCAGCATACAATGGAAGAAATCTGTTTTATTTTTTAATGAATAACATACGTGTTTGGAGACTGCAGCAACTGTAAAGTAACAGTTGCAACCAGATTTCATAGAGTTGGCCAAAACTGCAGCTATAAAGAAGAGCTTTTTAAAGTTCCCTTCCTGGTTGCTATGTTAGTTGTATTTGTTAACAGTTGCTGTGGTCTCAATCAGTGGCCTTCAAGCGTTTTTGATCCTGGGCATGCATCCCTAATATATATAGTTATGTATAAATTACGTACCTTTACTACTGTAATAAGGTTTATTAATGGTGCCAAAAATACTTTCTTTCTGCACCACAGTGGATTGTCTTGTGCAACCCACTTTGAGGGCCACTGGTCTAGGTAATGTTTCTCTCTGTAATTTTCTAGTACTAAAATAAATGAATTGTTCCATTTTATAAATTAAATATTATATGGAAATATGATACATATATCTTTTATATATATATATATATATCTCATATATATAATAGCTGACACAACGCTGAAGCACAGAAGATCTGGCTTCACTTTGACACAGAACCTCACTGACATACAAGTGATTTTGGTTGTGCCCTTTTGAGTGTGCTGGAGACTTGATCTCCATCAATGCCTTAGAGACTATGGCTCATTGGAGAGATATGATCTCCAAAAACATTGTATGTGATTTAGTTCAGTTTTAAGCAAATCTATGATAGAAATAAAGTCTATATGTAATATTCCTGTAGGGAAAATACTATTTCAAATGTTGATAGTACAGTATGATTAGGTTAATAGCTTGAATATGATAAAGCAGTATATCCACTTGAAATGGAAGATCTACCTTTGTTTTAACAACATATTTCTCTTTACAAGCCTTGGTTTTAGAGAGAACCTAAATGTTGGACTTCCCTCATTCTGTGACAGTAGTCAGAATTTGCTTGTGCTTCATGTTGTGCTAGGTTTGAGATAAATCCTCAGAAATACTGATTCTAAGTCAATTAGGATATTCATAAAACTTGATTGCATGCAGTTTCTGATGTCTCATCTTTGCAGGGTGAATTTTCTCATCTGGTCTTGCTGGCAGCATTTGATTGCATTGATGACACTAAACTTGTGAAGCAGTTAATTATATCAGTAAGTAATTGAATTTTTCCTAAAATAGTATATTAAATACTGTCAGTGTTTGTCAGTGTATAGGAGGATGAAAGTAGAAGTCCATCTGCTTTTTTAGACTATATGAATACTTACCATCTTTTCTGTTTATTATATATCATGATGAGTTTTTTCTTTTCATAGCAGACCTTAGCACTTTCATATGTTGTTTTAATTATTTATTTGAATTAGTTTTTAAGCTAGGTTCAGTTCTTTCTGAAATCTTCCCTTTTAGTACATGTTCATTCTGGATAGTGGGTGACTGGAGTCTATTTAAAGTCAATGTCTTTTATCATAGAAGTTTGAGCTCTACTAGTATTTCAAGAGATAAAATCGGTGGAAAACTTCAGAATGATGATGTTACCTTACTGATTT
Organism: Gymnorhina tibicen; assembly: GCA_013399875.1. Lineage (NCBI taxonomy): Eukaryota > Metazoa > Chordata > Aves > Passeriformes > Artamidae > Gymnorhina > Gymnorhina tibicen. Next base: position 162,903 of record VXAZ01000594.1, read on the forward strand.
TACAAGCAAAAATATTTACATCCTGTAAGCAGAAAAACACCGATGTACATCTGCTTGCAGTAGTACTCATGCTATAGCTATAAGGGCTGACTGGTTTAGTGGAAGTGGCAAGGAGATAAAGTGAGGCAAATGTTCTGCATGTGGAGAAGGAATATGAGGAGAAAGTGGTTCCGATGAGGCTTGTTTTGAAAAAATGGGAACAATTCTTCCCTTGAGCAACTTTGTATGGGGGCAGTTGGGATTTTGTACCCGAGCATGAAGATTTGGACCGTAGACTGTACCTCTCTAATGGGTCTGGAGAGATGAAAGCATCTTTGTGTGGAGGTGGCTTTTGTTCCTCGAGTGTTTCAGCTGTGATTGCAGCTGGGTTTGGTTCCCAGAGCCCTGTCTGGAATGTAACAAATCCTGGGAAAGGTCTAAGGAAATAAATTCTGACATATCTGAGCTGTCCTACTGTGAGATATTTGAGCTGTTCCTGTACTGTGTAACACACACTCTGCTTTCTGGAGAGTTCATTAGTTCAGATACTGTGTCTTTAGCTGAGCTTCCAAGATGTCACTTACTTACAGAATCATCTGAGGTCAAGGATTAATCCATCATCAAAGATAATGGGATGTTTACTGTTTGGTCATGCTACCACATCAATCTGGACAGAAAAAGGCCTGACAGAGAAAGAAAAATAACAAGAAGTGGCCTTCATACATACACAGTTGGCCCATCAGGGTTTATGTGAGATCGAGAATGGGAAAGGATGGCAGGAAAAGGAAAAAGGAAATCTTAGGGTCAAAACCAGCTCTTCAGATAGTGAATGAACACTAGTAGCAGATGAGAGGTGGGGACATCTTAAAATCAAGCACTGAAACATATTCTGTAGAGGAAACCAATCTTTAAAATTATCTCAAAGAGCGATTAGACTTCTAAAATACCTTATAGAGATTATCATTCTGTCCATAAAAAAATTTAGCTTCAGGAGAGTAAAAAAACTCGTAAGACTGGAGGGAGAGAAAAAGCAAGGGGGTTTTCGTATTTTTGTTGTTTTGGGGGGTGCTTTTGTTGGTTTGGGGTTTCGTTTTTTTTTTTGTAGTATTGCAAAATTCATCATGTATGTGGGTTGGCAGTATGGCTAAGAATTTGTAGGTGAAGGAAGGTTTTAAGCTCTTTAAATCCTCTCAAGGAACGCCTTTTCTTCTCATCATCTCTCGGGTCCATGGAATCTTAATCCTGGACCAAAGTATCTGTGTGGTGCTTTGAACTTTCGTATGTAATTGGAACTGTTCATTGAGTGCTTGGCATGTGTAAGGATTCAGGCAGATTTTAGCACAAAATCCCTCTCTTTCATGAGGACTCCAAAAAAATGGAGACATTACCAACAAGAGATAGCCTGTCTCTGTCATTTAGAGTTTCTCCTGGTACTTTTTCGCAGTTCTAATACTGACAGTGACCAAGAGCTGTTATTTCATTAATGTTTTGTTGCGGTCTGTTTACTCTCACAGGAAATAAAGGCTTCTTTGCCTGATATAATAAACAACAAATATGGAAAGAAGGTCTTGTTGTACTTGCTAAGTCCTAGAGATCCTGCACATTTTGTTCCAGAAATCATCACACTTCTGCAACAGGGAGATGGAAATGCCTATAGGTAACTCAGATATGATGGTTAAATTGTTTTTCTTAGAGTCTAGAAGACTTCATGCAACTTTCTGTCATGATTTAATTTCAACTTTTCTTAATAATAAATCTAAGTAATGTAATAAATATATATAAATAATACATAAGCATTATTAGGTAAGTTAATCTGTCCTTATTTTTTTCTTGTTTTTTTTTTTTTGTTAAATTTCATATATAAGGATTAGTAACCAGCCATGTACTGGAGATCAGCAGTTTACCCCTTTTGTAAAGGGCAAATGTTGTGATATATTCTGTGTGTAAGACCATGTATCAAATTTAGTGTAGAAGAAAATTTGAAATATGCATTACTGATGCTTTGGGTAGCATAAAAGTATATCTCAAAATCTAGCAATAAAAATGGAAATTGTTGATTTGATTTCAGGCTCTGGTATTGACATTGATGCTTATCAGCTTTTGAAGAAGGAGCAATTGTAGGTCACTAGTAAGCTGTGTAAAAAGTACATCTCCAGATTTGAGATAGCAAATTGAAAAGAAATGGTAAATGTCACTAACAAGAAAAAGCTCTATGAGGTTTTGAGGCAGTCAGCTTTAAACACTTTCTCACTCCCTGCGTTCTTAAATTCTGTGTCCAACATGCATTTAATTGTACATGAAACAGAGGGAAAAATAATGCCTATATTTTAATCTAGCAGTAATTTGTGTGTCTCAAATAGCACACATTTGGAAATGTCTTGTTACTTGATGTGCATACGGTGCAAATCTTCTGAGTAACATGCTGTCTCTTTCATCAGTAAGAAGAATACTGAACTCCGTCGCCACGAACTCCTGGAAGCCATTTCCTCACCTTTGCTAGAATATTTGCAAGAACATACCCAAGAAGTAGTGACAGACAAAGCTACCTTTGTCTTGGTTGCTGATATTTTAAGAACAGCTCTTGGTGACATCCAGCCTGCACTAGATGCAATTGCAAATTTAGCAGCAGAAGAGCTGGTTCCAGGGGGCCGTGACGGACAGGTAGTGTACAGAAGACAGTGTGCTGAGATCTTGCAGATCTTCTATATGACTAAAATGAAGTCAGTTCTTGTTTTCCTTTGTGTAAGACATGAGTGTACTGCCCTGATAGCATTTGTACATTAGATGTGATCCTGTTTTCTGATTTGTTGATTTCATATTATCAGTGCATCTGGAGTGATGGTGGCTTGAGCCAGCATTTCATATGGGGTGCAGGGCAAGGTGCTCATGATCTTCAATCTTCAGAACTGCTTTAAATACTTAGTGGAAAGGTAGCTGACAAGCATGCTATACAGTCTCTCTTTTAATGTTATCACTGTGCAGTCAAGCACTTAGCAAAGTTTTATAGGTCATTTGACTGTTTACCCTGAGAGGGACGGGATCTCTTACCTTTCAGGTGTGCATATCTCCATGCAAGGAAAGATCTTATCTAAGAGCTGTTTGTCTTCACAGTATGACCTTCTCTTCAAAGAGTGCGCCTCCCCTACTTTGTTAAGCTCATCAGATATGTGTCTATAGACTAGAAAACAAAAAAATACAATGTACGCTGTATTTAAGATAGATATCCTGCAGATTTCCATAGTTGTGGTGTTTTAGCTCTGTCTTTCCTCTTCTTTGATACATGTTCTATGAAATTTTATGTGAACGACATGTGTTTTCTGTGACTTTCTATGAACCATACTGTAGTGAATTTTCAGGTGTGGAAATGTGAAAGGTCTGGACATTCTGGCAGAGGAAGTTAGACCAGGAGATTCTGCTTATTAAGAATGAAGTTCTTGGAAGGGTGGATTAAATGTTGGTTGATATAGTTTATATTACTAAAAGTTAAGTGTTACAGGAAAGATGGTAAAAGTTAAACTGGTCAGTTTGAATGAATAGCCAGAAACTTGCATCAAATTTGTTGATATTTGCATAGGTTATGACTCAGTGAATCACTATGATGGCAGAGTGAATAAATCAAGCAGAAATATATATGGCCAGACATATAACTGCATTTTGAAACAACATCACTAAATAATCTTGTTTTGGTTTGTCTATTCCCCTTAAAGCTTCACATTGCAGAACATCCAGCAGGCCATCTGGTTTTGAAATGGTTAATAGAGCAAGATGAAAAAATGAGAGAGAGTGGAAAAGAAGGTATGTTGCAAACACAGTTTATTTGATCAGATTGACTTCAGAGTAATTGGCTATCTGACCTCAAATAAGATTGTTGCATTTATTTCTTTGGGTATACTAGTATATGGAAAATTTAACATTACTGTTTCTATCTTTTTGCTGTTGTGAGCTGCTATACAAACAGAATGCCAAGGATATGTTTGCTTTTTTTGCAATGCAAGCAGTGGTTGGATTTTTTTTCAGGGCTTTAATGTGTATTTGGGACGGAGTTCATTTCTGTGCTTAAAATGTCTTGATAGCTTTGCTAAATTACATAGTAGTTTAAGGACAATAATGGAAACAGTGAAGTCTTTCTTACAGGAACCCCTGTTTCATTAGTGCTCATAAGCCAGCCTGTAATCTTTATTGTGTTCATATAGTGCTGCTGGGTTAATGCTTTGTAACTGTTATTAAAATAATTTGTGCACAAAAATAGGACATCTTTGCTAGTTTGTGTTCCATAAGGCAGATACTGGGCACAGATGTTCTCATCTTAATTTAGCTTTTAAACTTATGTTATTACATAACTGTAAAATCTTTTGTTGTGTATCACTCTATCCTAATAGTGATTACTTTTTCTCATACAAAAAACTCAAAAAATGAAAGTGTGTGGTTAGCAAAGTGTAATCTGAGGGAACTTCTCTGTGTGTAATGGTTTTTTTCCTATATAGAATTATCAGATCATGTTAAACTTTTTATTTCTTTTCCTCTTGCAACATTCAAGTAACCAGTGTTTCCTTTTAAAATGTTAGTTGTGCTTTATTAAATGTTTCTGAAAGTAGACTGTTTTCCTACTTCTCAAGTAGATGATTGAAAATGTGCAAAGAAAAGGTTTTATGAGTGTCTTTCAGAGATTTGCCTATCTGAAATGATGTTAGTAATCTGGATTTATTTCTGTTAAAATTGTACAATTTCCAGTTTAATCACATGCTGTTCCCTTTGGTTTCCTCCAAAAAGTACCATTCAGAATTGTTGCTCAAAATTGTTGAGTTTATTAAATGGGCATTAAACCCCAAAGAAATTGTTACCACATGGGGAACAAGTTGTATAAAATCTGACCTGTCTTCAGGTGGAATTAGGATCTAAAGTGACAGTGAAAAATAGCTACAGTGTTTGGAGGCTGGAGTTTGTTGGGGTTGGGTGGGGTTTTTTGCATTGTGTACCAGTGAGTTTGCTCAGCATGCCAAGTTGTAAGAACTGTTTCCATGAAGTTCAGTTCTTTAAATTCAGCTGGGGCCTTGAAGTCAGCCTAGGTTCTTTGTTTTGCGTATATCATTAGTGTAATGAATCTGAAGTCAACTTAGGCTTTCAAAGCCATTGAAGAAATAGAGCCCTGCAGCTGAAAAAGACAACGTTTTTGCATCAATGAAGGATTAGAAATTTTAAGTAACTTCTGTTCCAGTTCTTTTCCTTCAGTTGTAGATCAGATGCTTAAAAATGTAGCGTTTATCAACAGAGGTGTGTATGTATTTAGTATATTGCATACAATGATCTTTTCAACCAGAATGATTCTGTGATTCTTGCTGAGTTCTGTCGTTGGACTGGATGCCTTCTCTAAGATACTAATAGCCTTTCACACCCTTTCAAAAAAACAAACAAGTTTGCATACTTCATAGTAGTAAACTGTCACACAGTGCTGCTGTTGTCTAACAAATTCCATGCAGTATTTGGAAGTAGTCTAATATCTGTAAAGGTCTGCATTGCATTGAACAGTCAATTATTTTGAGGGAGCAGAACTTTGTGAATACTTAGGGGACTAAATACAATTTTATTAAATCGCGACTACAAAAAACTTTAAACAGGCTTCTTTGTAGAAAGATATTGTCTCATTTTTTTCTTCCCCTGCTTCTTTCCCATATTTTACAGTTTGCTTTGGAAGAACACTGGTGGAATGTGTTGGTATTGAGAATCTGAAGACCTGGGCAGAAATAAATAGAGGTGCCATTATTCTTTGTTGGTAAGTAAGGCACATGGCTAATTCTGATTAGATTACATTGTTAATTTCTCGAACAGCTGAGAGAACATAAATTGAAATTTCTACCAACAAAATGATATTCAACGTGTGCTATCTTGAACGCAACTGGCAAGTCTTAAATGAAACAGGGATTAGAAAAATTCAAACCAGAGTTTCCATAGGTTGTTCCTTGAGCTCCATCTTTTGTATTACTAGGAAGCAGCTCAGTATCAGAAAATCTGAAGATTTTAGACGAAACTATTTTTAAAATTGTGCATACCGTGTCTTGTGTTACAAGCACAAAACTCAAATGAGCAGTCCACAAATAGCTACATTAAAATAATTAACTTTAAAATACCTGGGACTGGTGGCAGCATACAAAAATCCAGAAATTGTTTTGTTTTGTTTGTTTTGGTGAATTACTGCTTTGTGTTGATGCCTTAATTGCAAAGCCTAAAATGTTTTCATGCTGAAGTAGAGAAGTGTTTGGAAGACACCATACATAACAGACTATGCAAAGGCTTATGATGAGCTAACTGCCTCACAAATTTGAAGCAGTGAACCATGCAACTAGTGAGATCAAAAACACCCCACCAGGATCAGAATAACATTTTGTTTTATCCAATGTGAACTGCAGTGTTAATCACCTCTGCTTTCTCTTTGTAACTACCTGTCAGTATCAGGTCATAGAAACCCAAGGTTTTGTCCTATAACCTGAAGTGCGTGGTCTGTGTTCTGGAACTTGTGTGTCAGCCTTGCCCTTCTGCCACCTCATTAAGACTTTCACTGAACCAAAAACAGCAAACAATGCAAACAGACAACATGATTTTGAAAATTAAATCCCTTGATCTCTTTTTTCTGCTCCACTTTTCTCTCTCCTAAAGTTACTTTAGATTCCTTGCTGTTTGCTTTCCATCTCTGGTCTCTGGTCGTTACCGGTTCAGAGCAGGGCTACTTTAATGTTCATGCTCTTTTGCAAGGTGAATCAAAAGGCATTTTCACTTCTATTAGTTAATCTGGGTTTAATTCTAACTTTGCTTAGTCATTATCACTCAGATCACTAGTGAGAAGAACTGGTAGTAGAAGAGTAGTTGCAATCCAGATACGAAACCAGTTCACACAACATCTTACTAGTCATATGTATCTGGCTGTTAAGATTGCTCACCTGCCAAAATGATAATGCTCTTTCTTTGCCTCTTATTATAGGCCTTTAGAATTCAGCAAATGCACCTAATATCTTTAAGTTATCTGATCCTGTGCACAGATGTTCAGTGAAGTTTTGTTAGAAAGGCTTATTCACTGACACTATGTTAGTGCTTGGGCATTCTTCCTTTAAGTCAAGGCTGAACAGATCATTTAACATGTGATATTGCTGGTGTTTGCACTAAGCTGTTGAGATTGTCCAAATAAAGTTGTAAAGTAAATGATTAGATTTTCCCCTGTATTTAACAATATTAAGTATTCAGCGATCACTGTGACAATAGTCTTTTAATAGATGTTGAAGACTTAGAGATAAAGCAGGAAACTAGTAATTGCTCATTAAAGAAACTAGCACAGTAGCGGTGTATTTTGTGGAAAAGTCTGTGAGGAATGGCAGTGTTTCTCCTTCTCTGCTATTACTCATGTCACTACAGTGGGGCCTTGACAAGTGTCCTTTGTTACTAAGCGGGGGATCTTATCTCCCAGATTGGCAGTATTTTCACCCATACTGAAACTTACCTAACAGGAAGGAGAGAAAAAAGTATATTGTAGGAGTGTGTGTTTGTTTGATGGAATTTCGTTGGTAGGCTTTTGGTTTATTCCACTTAAATCTAAATCCTTTGTAGACTGAACTTCTTTTGATGACTTTTTAGGCATGATGTCCTTTTGTTCAGGCAGCTGAGAACACACAAACATAACCATCCCTTTTGTTCCATTTCATGTGACACCTGCTTACCTCACTCTCACATAGTAATTCATCACATTTTTGTTTAACTGCATGCACTGAAGTCAAGAGATTACTTAAATCATACAGCGATGATTAATTTAGTCTGGTATGAAGTAACAGCAGGGTTTTTTTTACATAAAATAATTGTTGAGTTTTTAAGAAGCCTTTTCATTTAAAAAACCCAGATACTTCTTTTGTCATAAAGAATCTCACATCCTCAGATAGGGATGATTTTCAGACAGTGCTAGTTCTTCCTAAAGCCATGACTGGTTTTTGTTTTGTTGCTGACTTTTGGAAGCCATCTGTCACATATGTGCAGATCTGAAACTCAGAATTACTTAGTGAATCCATTCGAAGATTTTTAGCTATCTAGTCCTTTAAGCTTATAAGCAGTCACTGCATGTGCTTGGCTTCTGGTATCCTCTGAACCTTCTTCTTTCCTTGCCCTACTTGCTTCTGATTTTTATAAAAATATCTGGGGCCTGATTCTGACTTAGTACTATCCTGAGGAACCCAAAGGTAATGAGAGGACCCTCTGCAAGCTCACAGTCCAGACTAGTGTATTAAATGTTGTAAGTACTTTAATGTCATAGATGCTTGTGTATTTAAATTCCTATATATTACTTTTCCTGTATGTGTTTAAATTTGTAAATTATGTGTAGCATCAGGGTAGAAAATGGCTAAGAACATACTTCACCAAATGTGTTACTGACTTCCATTATTTCTGTAATCTGTGGGAGTTATGTTTTATATCCACAAAATATACAGGTGCTTTCTAGACCTTGTAAGAACTTACAGAATAATAATGTAAAAGTACCCCACTATGTCACTATGTTGGTCTTTTGGCTGTGTTATCAAACATGCAGATGTTCTGTATTAAGAACAGTGTCTTGTCATACCTGTGGTTACTACGAGTTTGAAAGCAGCTTTACATATATAGTTGTCAGAAGTTGACATTCCTTTTTAGAGATAAGTAAAATGCTGTCCCGAGTGGCTCACTACTTTGTGTGCTCCGTGTCTCTTGTGGTGAGTGAAAGATACATACCTCTCCATGTTAATTACCAATGTGTTCAGCACATCTTTGTCAGGATTCTTGACTTTCTTGCTTTTATCAGGGGTACATTACTCTTTTATAAAAGAGATGAGAAAATACCACCCTCAGCTGTGTTGAATTCAGGTTTAAAGAAGGCCTCTTGATTAAATAGTACCATTACAGCTAAATGTGTAACACAATTTGCAGCTAAAGGTTTTTAATCGTAGTCATAGAAGTAAATCTGGGAATTAGGTAGCTGAAAGTAGTGGTGTTGTCACTTGGACATCCCTTGCTTTTCTGCCTATAGTGTCATCATCCGGCAGAGGATTTGGCATCCTAAAGGAGACAAAATTTAAATCTCATTTTAAGCTACATTAATTCCTTTATGTTTTACTGAGTTCAGTTTGCCATGTCTAATCGTTGTTTAAAAAGTAGGTAAGAAACAAGCTTTTAGGTAGATGCAAATTTGGGAGCCACTTGGAAGAATCCTAGGGATTGTAAAGACTTGTAGTATCATGCAGCCTGCTTCATACCAGCACATGGGTGTTAAAATTTGTTTCTTAATTTATTTGTATGTCAAACTTTTAATTCTGATCTGGTTTGCACACACTGGCTGTAGAAGACATTTTTCTAGGCAGTGTTCACTCATCATTTTGAAGTAGCAAATGAGGTGTGCCATTAACTCTGCAGATCTTGTATTTCCATCCCAAGAACATTTCACTGTTAACTGAAGAAAGGGAGAAGGACAGTCTCTATTAAGCTGATAGTATTTTAAAGCTTACGAAAAAAGAAAAACCAACCAGGAAGACTCCTTAAGATTCCAAGGAAGAGAATTTATCTGGAAAATCTGATTTGTTTTCCAAAAGTAATATCTAAAAGGAGAACAGAGCTGATAAGGCTCCATAGTCCTTCACTAAATGGAACGTGAAAGTGCAATAGTGAAGGTACTTGATGTATATTAGATGTACTTCACTGCATCCAGTTTTAGGACCCCCATTACAAGAAAAATGTCAACAGAGTGAGTTCAATGAGGGGTGACTGACATAGTCATGGGCTGGGTCCCTTGGCCTGGAAGGAGAGGCTGTGGCACCAAGGCTGCTTCAGCTGGGAGAAGGGGCAGCTTAAGGGCTCCCAGCAGCATCCCTGGCACCAGTGGGACGAGTGAAGGAGAGCTGGTCCCTTCACAGTAGTGCATGCATGAGTAGAGAGCAAGAGGCAGTGGCACAAGCTGGAACATAAGAGGCTTAGGCTGGAGATAAGGAGAAACCTTTTCCCTGAGGATAGTGCAGCAATGGGACTGGGGCCCAGGGAGTTTGGACTGTCTCCAGCCTGGCAGGTTTGAAGCCAGACTGGGTGAAACTCTGAACAACCTGGTCTGACCCAGTATTTGAACATACTTTGAATTGGGATCAGCAGTTCCTTGCAGACTGATTTATCCTCTGTTGGCTGTGTTCTGACTTGGTGTTTCATATTTTCTGGAATGTTTTACATCTTTTTTGTAATAGGAGGTGATAGCATCCAGCTTGAATTATATTCTCCTACATGGACAGCTTCTTTTTTCCATGACCTGCATGCTGACCTTTGATATCCTTCATTTTTTTCCTGTGTCTTGCAGCCTTCTCCGGAGTAGTGATGAAAACATGGCAAGCACAGTCAAAAAAGGACTAAAAAAGATCATCCCAAAGCTGAAGCGGAATAAAAATGTAAAAGGAATAGAAGCATTACTGGAGAAATTGACTTCCTAGTGTAAATGAACCTAAAATGATTATTTACATCAATGCAGTCAACTGAGATTTGATAAGATTTTGCACCATGATTGTTTTAAGAAGCAGTGTATGCATTTGTATATTAAACAATTTTTAAAACAACTTGTCTTTGTACTCATTCTGTTGTGCACAGTAGAAGATTGTTCTCAGAGGTTGAAATCTCAAGATTTAAAAATCTGAACCCATCAAGGTTCAGATTCCCAATCTGAACTCCCAATCAAGGAGTTCAGTCTTTCCTGATAACTTGCACAAAAATGTTTTAAATCTTGTTAAAATTTGCATGTGTTATAGTTACCATAGAAACACAAGCATCTGTTCTGGACATACGGTGTATGGGCAAATATATTTGTCTTAATCCCCTTCCCTCCTGGTTTCCTAAAACCAAAGAACAACCAGGAAGACTACTCAAGTCCCATTCTTACCCTGTGATGGAGGCTGTCATCCCTAGGAACTAACAAGAATGGAATGAAAATAGTGTCTGACTTTTTTCAGAGAAGGTTCTGAAGGAACAGCTGACTGTTTCAATGGGCCATGGTTTGGTTTTGTTTCACTCAAGGCTTCTAACTACACACTTTTAAGCCCTAATAAACCCAAGGGATTTGGATATTTTTTTGGTTTCTTTGTGGTAATGAGAGAGGGATGAATTAACTTCAATGTGATATCAAATCAGTATCCTATTGACTTTTCCTGGACCCTTTTTTGATCTACAAAAATGAAGCCAGTATTTTATTTTTTCCATTTAGAAAAAAATCCAAAACTTCCTTTGTATGGCATTTGTAGAACACCCACCCTGCCGGTGCTTAATGTCATGCTGATGGACTGATCCAAGCAGAGAACCAGATTGATTAAATCTCCAGCTGTAGGAGTTACTCTTTACTTTTGCTTATTTGACAAGATGTGGCTCCAGTTGTAATAGCAGATAGTGAGGCATTACTTCTCCTAAGATAGCAGTTTCCTCAACGTGAAGTACAATACCACTACCAGTGGTTGATTGCCAGTGGTTAAGTAAACTGGTTTATTTCCCGTGTTTTACATACTTGAAATCAGTCTCCTGAATTACTGCGTTTACTGACAGAGGTCATGATGATCCACCACTACTCCTGCAGTCCATTAGGAGCTGCAGTGCTCAGCGCACATCACAACCAGATTCCCCAGTGTGAGACTCAGACCTGAATGCTTAGCATGAGGTAAAATACTCTGGTTCTCTAGGGAACACTTACCAGCCATGATGTTAAAACGCAAAATTAAAGCATCAGAGTCATGTAAGCACACAGTCTTACATGTCTGTTGACTATTCAGTTTATCAGCACCTCCTCTAGCTATGACTTAATTTCATTGCTTCTGTATGTCTGTGCCAGATTCTAAACATTGGATTATTGCCATCAATAGCCTGCAAATTGAGAAGGGGATTTTTTTGCCCTCCCTGTTTTGCTCTACCACTAATTGGAGCTACAAAGTTGATCAAGGAATTGGAGCATCTCTCCAGTGGGGAAAGGCTGGAATTGGGCCTGCTCAGCCTTGAGATGATTGAGTCAGGACCTCATCAATGTCTTTAAGTGTCTGAAGGGAGGGTGCCAGGAGGATGGATCCAGGCTCTTCTTGGTGATGCTGAGCAATAGGACAAGAGGCAATGGGCAGAAACTGATGCAAGGAAGTTCCACCAGAACATGAGGAAGAGCTGCTTTGTGCAGTGGAACAGGTTACTCAGAGAGGTTGTGGAGTCTCCTCTCACGGGATATTCCAGAACACTCTGGACGCAATCCTGTGCCGTGTGCTGTAGGATGACCTTGCTTGAGCAGGAAGGTTGGACCAAATGACCCGCTGTGGTCCCTTCCAAACTGATCTATTCTATGATTCTGTACTTCTGTAATTATTCAGCATAAATGTGTTGTGTATTTCGTTCAGGTTGGTTTTTTTGGCAGTAACGTAGACTTCTTAGTAACAGTTCACTACCATTTAAATCCGCTATCTGTTGCCAATTAAAACCATCTGGTTTATTGTCACAAAAGAAAATTGTGTTACAGACATTAGTGAGCTGCAATCTTCAGTAACTGAAAAGATGTTTTTACAAGCAGGAATGCTTAATGCCAGGGCCAAGCAGGTCTAATTGGGATTAACCTTAAAGTATTTACACCCACTCATAAATTTAGGTGGAATTAGAGGGGAACACAGTCAGCAAAGTATCAGTAAATCAACAGATGCAAACAAACAAACAAACAATGTTAGAAACCATTTTCTTAACTATAACATTTAGGTACTGCCCAAAGTAGCCTAAGTACAAATTACAATTGGGTTTATGGTTTATTTGTTTTTATGAATTTGCCTGTTTGAGTATCTTACAATTTTTTGTGATCTAACAAATATTGCCCCCAGACAGGACCAGTAAGAAGCAAGAGATTACTTATAAAGATGAAACAGTGCATTTCACTGTTTTAAACTATTTATACTTAAACATACACATCTAGAAAATGTACTTAATTTCAGCATATGATTGGCAATGGCATTAAGTGTTCCTGCTGGTAAACACATCCTCTCAGTTACTGAAGATTGGAGCTCATTAGTTTCTGTAACAGGATTTTCTTTTGTGACAATAAAACAGATCATTCTAATTAGCAGCAGATAAGGAATTTAAACTATAGTGAACTGTTTCTAAAGAAGTCTCAGTTGCTGCCAAAAATCCAACATGAATGAAATATGCGACAGATTTGTGACTGAATAATTAATAGTAAAATAAAACAGGGAGCAGAAAAAAAATCTGGTACAGCCCTTCTCAATTTTTTGGGTTGTTAAGGGGAACTAATACTTAGAATCTGGCACAGACACACTTCCAATCAAGAGGATTACAGGGAGAAATGAAAATAAGTCATAGCTAGAGAAGGTGCTAATAAACTGAACAGCAAAAAGCCATGTAAGAATGTGTGCTAACATGAACCTGAACTGATGCTTTGATTGTGTGCTTTAATTGTGGTTGCTTTAGCTGGATTTGTACCAGGCAGTTTATTTGCATTTTTGAGTCTGTATACATCATTTATTGTAAGTTATGTGTAGTAATTTGGAGTGACCGTTAGTTTTCCTTACCACAAGTTGAGAAATGCCACTCTTCATTAAGTAGACATCAGTTAAGGTTATGCTATAGTTGCCACTGTTTTCCTACCAAAGATAGAACATAAATTTTACTGTTAAGGTGTGTCTTTAATGTCAGTTGAAAACAAGTTCTGAAATAGCCTAAATGAAAGGAGAGGAAAAGCAGGTTATTTGGAGTACAAAAGATTGTTTCAATGGCTTAGGGTATGTCAAGGACTGGCCTGGTTTTTCCCAGTGAAGAAGCTGGTTGAATGCAGTGCCATATCTATCTCAGTCTCCCATGGGTCTCTGTGGCTCTGTGAAGGCTGAGAAGTAAATTTTTGAAAGATTCTGAAAGAATAGTGGGGTTTTTTTAGATTTGGGGGGTTTTTTAAGCATGTCCTTTTTATTTTGTTTGATACGAACCTTTATGCCTACTTTAGATTACTCAAAGTGCTGAAATTATTGCCAGCATCTTAATAGAGCTGGTAGTAATTTTTTTATTGCCAGGAAGACAATGGAAGTGCACAGGCAGCAAGTAAATTATTTGTCTGCTACTCGCTCAGAAGAAAGGCTGCAATTATGAGGCATTTGTTTTAAAACCATTTTCCTGAGGTGAAATGCCTGTCCCTTGTGACCAGCCAGAGCCAATGCCTCTCACCTTACTTAGCAGAAGTTGGAGGGTGAACCACCGTTGTAAGTGCAAGGACAGAAATGTGGTAATGATTGTTTTATTTTTTTTTCTTAGAAGGCAGAAGACCCATTTCCTTGGATGTATATTTGGATGTATATTAGTGTGTAACAGTGTATTTTCCATTAACTTGGAAATAGGGGCATACAGATAGGTACTGTTGTACCTTAGTAGCTCTAGGTTTGAGGTGCAGAAGAACCAGCCTTCCCCTTTGGTGCTGACAACAGGATCTACCCAGAGCAAGCAGTGTTTTGCCTTCCCACTGACTCCACCACCTTACCTTTTCTTCAAAAGCAGAAAAAGTACACAATGACTTTAAGTTTGTTTCTGAGTGCAGAACTAAGGAAAAAGTGGGATCAGGAGAGAATGCAGAGTGATTGACTTAGCTGGAAATAAAGGGGGAATGTTTGGGGACAGTACATGCATTGCAGGCAGACTGTGACCCATAAGCTATGAGACTTTCTTTCTTAGTTCTGTCCATCTTTTGTCTAGTTGGGTTGTAGACTGTCAGAATGGACACAAGGCCATGTTCACATTTGGTACTTACATGCACACCATTTGGTACTTACAGAGTTCTACCTTGTGTTCTCTTTATTCCTGTGTTATGTCTAAAAAACTAAATTGTAATAATCAAATATTAAAAGTAGGGCTTTAAAAAATTCTTACATCTTTAAAACAGATTGATGCAAAAGTTCATTGCATTAATCAAGACGCGTTTCCTTCTGATTTCTTGGAAGAAATCTGTACTGCCCATTAGAAATTTGGCATTGTCAAGTTCAAGATCATTGCTAGAACCCATCCATTTTGACTCGGTGTGTACCACATTGCTCAGCTGCTTTGTGAAAACACCAAAGCTCATTTACCCTTAACCATATTATTCTTCCATCAGTTTCCTCGTTTTCTGCTTGGGGTTTAAAACTCTTGCATCGAGTTTCTCCCTTACATGCTCCATTATGTAAGCTGCACTTCTTTTCTCCGTTAATAAGTTTTTTCTTGTTTAAAGACCATTCTGTGGTTTTGTGTGTCTTGTTTTAAGATCCTGGACTTTTAGGGTACGAAGCCTTTTGCAAAGATCTATAAATAGTAAATACCCTGTGTTAACCGTCTAATAAAGAGGAACAGGCATTCCTGGAAAGCACTGCTATTTAAGAAGCACTGATCTATCATAGTGGGTCCTCCACCTTTTCTCTCACCCCTGCAACTCTACATTTCAGCAGTTCAAGTTTTCCTTGACATGATTTTTTTTCTTGGAAATGTATACAGAGGGTGTAACCCATTTTACTGTAGCATCAAAGAAGCCAGTAAGGTTATTACTCACAAGCTGTTCTACATGGAGGGACTGAGGGAAGAGAAAGTCACTGATGGCTGGAAAACTGGAAAATATGTGAGTTAAACTCAGTTACCACTAGTAATTCCTTGCATATGCCCAATTTAACATTATGTATCTTTGTGATTTTCCTCTTGCAGTAGTCATACTGAAGTTTTGTCAAGGGCCGTACTGGTTGAATTGGATTTAACCATCTTGTCGTTTGCTGTCATGGAAGATTATTTTAATTGCTGGATTTATATATCTTTCAATCAGAACGTGTCTTACAGGTACACTTATGCTTTACACACTGCAAAAATCCTACAGATTCTCTAATTTGCACTGTCCTCCCCAGAGCTGGTTCCGCCTGTCATTCAGGTATCTTGTCGGTCTTGTGCTCTAACTAGAGTGTTAGAGTGTGTCTACATGGCTTACATCTTTTATTAGCGTTTAAAACCAAAAATAAAATACATGCAGGAGGGAGCCTACAGGACCTCTGGATATACAGGCATAGACAAGCAGGTGCTGTAAGCATTGAATTAAGAAGTCATCAAAAAGTTTATATCTGTTTGCAAAACAGATACAAATAAAATACTTGTGGGGAAAAAAAGAAAACCAAACTAAACCAATCAACCATCACTACCACCACCAAAAAAAAACCAACAAAAAGAAAAAACCACACCAGGTTTTGTCATTTTAATGATAGACTAGATTATAAGCATCTCTGAGTAAATATTTTTTGTGGAAAAGAATAATATGAGGGTTGGTTCAGTATGTTGTGGTTGTTAAAATTTCTGCTCCCAGGCTGTGGTGAGATAAAGAACATCAGCTGCCACAACACTTGCTATGAAGTCATCTTCACAGCGTGGTGATAGCACCAGTTTTCAAGGCAGTTGTTCTTACAGTTGTTCTGAAAGGCTTTCAGAGGCTGTTTTACAAATTGATGCCACCCATTTTTCTATGTAGGCATTTTCAATTTTTATCATTTTTTTCCTCTGTTTATCTTAACAGGTAAAAATACTTAGAGCCTCTTTCAAATTCCATACCTTTTGATAGTGGACAGTGAAAAAAATAGGCAGTACGAATTAAAGATGTTTGAGATATGTCTGAATTATTTCTCTTCAAAATAATTTAAAACTGTTGAACTTTTACATCATTGTAAACACTCCACCCTTGGTGACAAGACTTCAGGCTTTTGATAGACTACCTGAGGAGGACGCAGCACAGCTGGCTAACATGGCAGGTAGCAGGCACCGGATATTGTTTAGGAAAAGGGTAATCTGGCAGCCTGTAACCTCTGAGCGGCAGCAGTGAACAATCTTCCATGCCAGGAGCTGTTCTTCCCACAAGGAGACCCACCCAGCTACTTTGCCCCGCCCTAAAGAGGCTCCCCATCACAGCCGAAGGTGCTGTCACAACCTGCCTGTGATTTCCTGAATTTTCCTGAACTTCTGGAATGTACTGGTTTTGGGTTTTTTTTGCTTGTTTGTTGTCCATTGCCGTGTGTTGTCATTGTTGTGGTGTCTCCCCCCACAGCCCCGGCCAGAACTGATGAAGGAAAAAGTGAATAGGGTGGCCTGAAGAACAGTTATTAAGTGGTGGCAAGACTGGCTTTAAAGTATGGTACTTGCTTATCTGGTTAGTAATGATGTCAAATTCTTTTGCTTACAAATCAAGCAAATCCACTTCAGGAGTTTGAGTGACAGTACAGAGAATTTTACAGACTAGAACTAGACTCTGACAAGTTTTATTTAAAGACCTTGATAATCTCTATCTCAGGACTTACTTGTAGAAAGCTTTAATTTTTCTCAGCATATTTCCATTAAATTACCTAAGTACATAAAAAACTTCTACCTCTGACCTTTCCCTATTTTAGTCCTAGATAAAGGGCTGGATTACAGTCAAAAGGCATGTAATTTTTATACTACCAAATAAAGAAGTCAACAAAAGTTTTGTAATAGTAGATAAGCATGTTTTTGCATGACATAAAACCAGAATGGTCTAAACAGTTGGAGCTATTTTTTAAGCAAGGTGACAATTTTTATTTCTTAGTCTTACTGATAGTAATTATGTTTCATCAAAAACCTTGAAGTATTCCTAGTTGATATTTTAAAAACCTCACTTACTTTACTTACAATATTTAAAGACTGAATATTGCTATTTGCCTTAGAAACCTGGGAATAGTACCAGATGCCTATTAATCTGTGGCGTACTGTAGCTACCCCTTTAAGTGCTATCTTTCTGAATGAGAAAAGCAAACAGCTCCTGAACTGCACTGAGAAAATTATGTTCTTCTAAGACAGGATTTGTGCAGGAGCATATTCTAACTGGAATTTTTTCAGCTCTCTCATGTGGGGACAGACTCTACATTTCTACTATCCCCACACATATTTTAAAAATTTTTTTCTCTTCCCCTTTCTTTCTGTTTAATTTTTTTTCCTTTTTACTTTTCTTATCTTTTTCATCCCCCTTTCCCCCCAATAATTCCCAGTTCTAAATTAAGTAGAAGAAACAATGCTTGGTTCTCCTAAAATGAAGCCATCCAGATAAACTGGCTGTTTCTCTGTCTTACAGAGACAGCATGTTTGCTAAGTCTGTGTGAAACATAATGATAGAATACATTTTCCTTCTCCCTCTGGGTCTCATTAATATCTGCAATTAGTTAAAATAGAAGATTTTACCATGGCCATATTTAGAGAGATTTCTAATTTCTCAGTGGTTTGAGAATCCTCCACCCTGTTTCCCCAAAACCTTAGTTATGCCAAATTAGCATCTCATAAAACAAGACTGTCTACTTTATCTTTAATAGTTTTGCCCATCTTTGTTGTGTTTAAGCATGTTTTCCCTTGATGTGTTATTTCAAAACCTTTTGATTGCCAAAGCCCTATGGAATTCAAGTAACCAAGACAATAATGACTTTCCTGCATTGTTTTTGAATGTCATCATGTCTACCGCTTGCCTGTTTCCTTTGAGTAATTTATGGACAGTGATGCCACTGAAAGTCTTTGTGGATGTGGCACAATAAATTAACTGAGTCCTCTGCGGGGAACATTGTGTCAACAAAAAAAAAAGGCAAAAATGCTTCAACTTCTTTCAAAACCAGCTGATACAGGTTTGTGCAGCCTTCTGCAGGTTCTCAAAAGCCTGTTCTGTGGGAATATGAACTTGTTCCTTCCTCTGAGCTGGCTGGAGGTCCACTTTGTACGGTAGGAGCAGGAGAGACTTTGTGGGAGGACCTTGCTAGTTCCCATCTACATGGGTACTATAGAAGGTGCTGGCACTGACAGAGCCTTGAGCAATCCAGGCACTGTCTGGCTCCTATAATGGTACCTCAAATTTAGGTGTAATCTTTCCTATTGAAATGCATAGACTTATGCTTGTCACCCCTAAAATAATAATAGTTAAGCCAAAGGCAGAAAGCTACATAAGAGAATCCAGAGAAGAAAATGACAAACCTTTGGGAAAAAATCTTACCAAGTACTAACTTCTAATTTTCTGGAAAGTGCTTTACTCCACTAAGCACCCATTCACCTCCTCAAGGCAGCAGGGCAGGGGTGACAGGTATTGCAAAACAAAACCCAGCAACTTTGTGTAGTCTTATGCTTAGGGTTTCACTGCCAGAAGTGTGTCCTCTGGACTGCACACTCCTACCATGTACCTGGTGCCAGCTCTAGTGCTTGTCAGAGCTCTCATCACTGACCTTGGTCATGAGTCAAGTGAGAATCTATCCCCACTCCTGCAAAGAGTCACATCTGTGTGCTGAGTCAGTGCACAGAATAGTCAAGATGGTACCAAAGCCATCTGTGAGATGGTGGGGCTGGATGAAGGATGAGGGGGCAAAGTGCATTGAGAAAAAAGAGTTGAGCAGCTGCTAGGTAAGCTGAACTGCCCAAAGTGTGATGGCCTTGGAGCTCAGGACACCCAAATGGGACCTGGTGGTACTGGTCACTGGTGCTTCTGAAGGGACAGAAATCATTCTCCTCTGTGTCTGGCAGTGTTTTGGCCCACAGCCATTAGCCTGTGGGGTTACTCTAAAGTAAGAGTTTCATCTTCATGTGGCTGTAGTGTGTGGAGACTCTGGATTCCTTCCAAATTAAAGCCATCAACTAAAGATTGCTTGGGCCAGAGGAGACTGAGTGTTTGAGAAGACTTTGCTGCTTGGTCAGGATACTTTCATAGTCCTTTATTGAGCAGGGCCTGTGACACACTCCTTTCCATCCAGCTAAGTGCTGGAAACACCAAGCTATATGGTCTTTCTTTTACTGTCACACTGTGGGCCATTATTTACCAGGTGCAAAATGGAACATATTCAACTAGAGGAGTGTGGGAGACCTTCTCCAAGCTGCATTTGAACAGTTAGAGCAATACTGTGGGATTTGTGCATTGAAATCTTATTGAACAGATAAAGCATTTGCCATAAAAGGACATTCAATTCTGACTCCTGATTAAGAGACAAAACTCCTTTTTTGTCTGCTCATGTTTGGTGTGGAAAATCTATTTCGTTACACGTCTTCAAAAACGTCTGCTTGAATAGGTCCTGCAGGTGAGGCAAGTGGGGTGGAAAATGAAACTAGTGATCCTTCTCAGGTCTAAGGCTGTGACAAAGTCCAGTCTCAGCAGAGTTAATGCTCAGGCTCTGGATTTCTATAGGTGGCAAGAAGCTGCTGAGTCTGCCATGAAAGGCTAAGCATCTGCATCCCATCTGCATGGTCATGCAAGTATGTATTCCTTCAGCAAAGAAATTAATTTACAGTGTCCCCTTTCTTTGAAAATCCAGTAATCACCAGATTTTAAATCCTTTTAATGGATCTAACTCAATTTGCATGTTGAAAATAAATCATAGTCGTGTTTTTGCATGCTTGTAAATTGTCACCTCACTGAACTGCTGTAAGAGGTTTCCTGTGGTTCCTGGAAGCTTCTTGTCTTGTTGTTGCTGTGCAGAGGGCTATGCAAATTCCCTAGAGCCAAAGCAAAGCAGCTATTCTTCTCAGTGAGTGCCAGGATTGTGCCTGCTGCATTGTGTGCAGTCCAGAACAGCAAACATCTATCACATTGAACTCCCAGGGCTCAGCTGTGCCTTAAAGACATGGTTTAGCTTTTAACAGAGCTGATCAGCACACAGTGTTCTGACTGTCATTCCTAAAGAACAAAATGACAGATGGGCTTATGATACGTTTGTCTGGATGTAGAGAATGAGAAGAGCAAGTTGGTTACTAATTACCTTCCCACCACTGAAAGGAGAAATGTTCCCGTGCTTGACACAATTCGCATGGACGTGTCAAAATTAATGAACTTTTTCACCCTCAGCTGTCCCAGAGTGAGCTTCACACCATTGTGTCCCATGTGGCCCTGAGATTTGAATGCACCCATTTGCATTCATCAGGGCAGCACAGACACAACATGAGAGTTCAAGAGTTTTAAAATTCATCTCTGTCATCAGGATTCTTCGCAACAGGAGTGCTGCTGAGTAACAGCCATGGGTCATATCAGTGCATTGTTACCATTGATTCTTTTCATTAGCCTTTTTTTCTTTAAGGTCTTTGCATCTGATTATCAATAAAATAATTTTTCTTTCAGATCTGTTATTCAGATTACTGTTTCTGAATTGGTATGACTGCTCTTATGTAAAAAGAATATTCCTGATAGTGTCTGAAGTAACACATAAAACTGCAATTCTATTTAATTATTGTTGGTTTTATTTGTTATTTAAGTTTTGGGGCGAATTTAGACACATGAGAAATCCTGTCCAGCTGTGCAAGAAGACATAGTAATCTTAGGACATAAGGTACTCCTGGGGGTCAGCTAAGTGTCAGGATTGTGTCTCTAATGGCTGTATGTACCAGACAAATTATCTTGATTTTAAATTATATTTAAAATTTGTTACAGTTAAGTGCTGATAAGATCCTTTGTATGAACAGTCTTTACGAGTTACTACCCATTATATATTTCCTTTGATTATTTTTTAAATACTGCCTTAACAATTATGTCCCATGACAGGTCTATTATTCTAACAATTCGATCAGTAGATACATTAAATACTGCAAAACAAATTATCACTTAATCCTATACCTAAAAAGGATTTGGTTTGGAAATGTTTTCAAAATTGATCAATGAGATTTATCAACTCAGACTCCAGAATTCTTCACTAGTTCTTGTCATACTGAAAGGTGATTATAGAGCTGGGGTGAGGGGAAATGCTAAAAGCAGTGCATTGCTTGACTAAGCATGAAAATAGGAATCATTTGCAGGACTGCATTTGAAAAATAAAATTGGAACAATGAAGCATAGCTATCTGGCAATGGAAACAGAGGCTGACATCTTAAGGAGTCTAGCTGCTGCTAATATTTAGATAAGTGCTCTAGGCCATTTTCCTCTATTTGAAAGCTGATGCAAAACCAATTTAAGTGATGCAGTCAGTATATTGGCTATTATATGTTTAATTTTTGAGAGTGCCTTGACAGCAGTAGGATGGCTGACCCTTAATGACAGCAATTTGTTTTCCCTCTGTTCAATTATGGTGCGTCTTTATTGTCAGTCTAATCAGTAGCAGGGGGTTAGATCTTCGTGTGGGACTAATTCAGAGTGTTTAATCTGAAGGACGTAATTTCAGAGAGTTGGTGAGCACTTAAGTGCTGCTCACAGTCTATCAGAGTTTAAAAAAAAATCTGTTGTAATCTGAGCCTTTTTAGTTTTGAAAACAACCCCCTTCAAAACAGGTTTCACCATCTACTTTTGGCCTTTTTCATTTATCTTTTGGCTGATCTGTTTTTCTTCTTTCTCCTCCAGTTTCTTGGTTGCCTCTCAATATCCAAAGCACAAACTATCATTGCTGTGACGGAGGGTGGGATGCACCTTCACCACAGCACTCAGATATTTTCCTCATGGCTCTCCGTGTGAAGTCGACCTTCCCTCTTTCTTTCTTGAGGGCTGTGTACTCATAGGCCTTCAGCTTGCTGTAATAGTCTGAGAATTTATTGTAGAGGATAGAGATGGGCATGCCATTCAGGATTATTCCAAAAGCAATGCAGAGGAAAGCAAACAGGCGACCAAGGTGAGTTTCTGGACACATATCTCCATATCCCACTGTAGAGATGCTGACCTACAGGCAAACCAACATACAGATTGTTATCTGAGAAGAAATACATAGACAGATATGTTCACTGGTCAGGGACAATGTTAAAGTTACCTCTTTCGTACTTTGCATTCTAAGTCTGAAATACTCTGTGCTGCTTTTTTTTTTCTGTGTACTATCTATCTTACGCAAAATATCCCTAATTTAAAAAAAATTTAAAATCCCTCTCATGAAGTAAAGAAAGACAATAGTTTGACACCATTCAGGAAGATTTTTAGATTTTGCCCTGCAGAGGGAATTCCCAGACAATTTCCACACCAGCCTGTCTAGAAAGTGAGTTTGTTTGGCTGTAGGGAGAGGAGAGATTTGGCTCACTATGCAAATCCACTAATAGTGCAACCCTGTTCCCTTATCATGTCACTTGGAACAGATGTCCTATTTCTAAATCCAGTGTGCTGATAAAACCCTGTATTTGGGACTTGTTCTGTGGGTTGTATTTTGAGTTTCACATTTGTTTGTCATATATAATTTAGGAAATAATGAAAACCACATGAAAACCTTCAGCTAATTATGAAATAAATTTTCATAATATTTGCATTATAGGAAGAAGTGACCCAGGACTTTGAGGTTTCTAGATAAAATCCCCTGTAATGATTACATACCTACAAGGAACTGTAGTCTAGAAGGTTTTGCCTGCAGGGTATGGTTGTAACATATATAGTTATAGTGCTAAATAAGTAACCAGGTGGGTAATTTTTGCTAAATTCTCTTTTGAGGAAGGATTTGAGTGTGGTTTAAAATGTTTCAGCTTTGGTAGTTGGATTTTCTTTGTTTTTTTTTTTTTTTTTTGTGAGAGTGATGGTGTTTAGTATATTCGTTTTAGACAAATAGATAAATCGGTACACTTCGCCATCTCATTGTGTACATAGCTTCACATTTTTCTTCTCAGCCAATATAATTTTCTCTTTCTAGCCTATGGATACATGAGGAAACTATATAACAGATCCAGTATTACACCAATGGAGCGACACACCAAGTACTGAAATACCTTCATTGTAAAATTCAGATCAAAATTTGATGGATGTTTGATTATGGAGATGCTACATATGAAGCTTGCACTCCCAAATAGTCAACATACAAGAACTCCTAATTTATGTAGTTCCACTGCACACATCTTGATATTTTATGATTTATACACTTATTAAATATAACTTACTCTTCTGTGGCAGGTAAAACTTGCAGGTTTCTGTCACCTGTCACTTTCTAGTCTGTGCAAGAGATCTTTTTCAGTCAGTGAATTTTATTTAGTTTTTTCACAGTGTCTCAACACACTGTGTATATATGTTAAACAGTGACCTAAAACTGTGACAGAAATAAGCCACAGACAATAGGACTCTCACTGTAATGCCCTTGTGGCTTTAGCACTGAAATAAGTCTTCAGAAGGTCACTGTACAGTTTGCCATCCTCTAACATGCTAAATAGAATGATATTTCAAATGAAGAAAGCATTAGGGTACGTGAGACAGCAGTGGGTGAGCACATATTTAGAATGCACCTGGTGCTTCCTGTGGAATAAAAAGGATTAGTGATTTGGTTTAATGGAAATTAAGTCACTGGATTTGAATGATAATACAGGATAAATATCTCCAAAAATAAATACTGAGATGAAGGCAAGATGTTTATCTCTACCAGCCAGGACAAAAATGTTATCCTGTGATAAGGTACTGTACCACTGGCAGAGTCTTATACATTGCCTGGAACAGTTTAGGAGGGATACTTCTCCTGCATGTGTGAGATAGTGAATGCTGTTGGATATTTATAAAATTTGAATAATCTAGATATTTTAATTTACAGTCTTAAAGATTAAATAGGCTTTAAAAAATGTCTTATGCTTTGGAATTGCAATGTGCATGATACAGCTCCAGTTTTGAAGACATTTTCTCAGCTAAATAGGCCTTTTTCACCTAGTCATATAAATTTCTTAGGAATACCTAAATGATTATGGTGTCACCAGTTTGCAAAAATGAGCCCTAAAGATTTTGCATATAACCTGCATGTTCAGAAAACAGAATGTTTTAGCAATGTATGAATCACCAATGTTTTCATAGCCTGTGTATGTCACTAACAGATGATTGTGAAGGTCACATTACAGGACCTTTTCCTTTTTTCACTGATTTTTCCATCCTTCCATGGCCCAGCTTAAAGAATATTCAGCACAGATACATGAATGCATGTGCACATATAAATGTGTGTATCTATGCTTGTCTCTAAGGCTTTTTTTCTGCCATGTGCTGAATCATTGCAAAGGTGTGATAAACCACCACACTTCACTGGCCATGGCTGAACCAGAAGTGCGGACCGTGGTCTCCGGGGTGGCTGGCCAGGAGGAGTGACCTTGGGTGGGATTGGATCACTGTCTGATGGGCCACATATGCAGCTTGGTGTATCCAGTGTCTGTGCTGATCAACCAGCATGAGATGTTCTAACTCCTATCCAGTCTATATGCATGGGCTTCTTTCTCCAGGGAAGTGACTGGGACAGAGCCAGACCCATAGCCAGGCCCAGGGGTCAGAAGTGCTCCTGGGGGCCCACATAAAAATGGACTGTGGAGGCCAGCATCAGTTGCTGCAAAACAAAATGTATGTGACAATAGTCTAGGACATGCCTTAGCATTATGGACAGCCAAGATATGGGTCCTGTGCCTTCCCTCAGCATCTACAATGTCTAGCTACATCTATGATGTTATAAATACACACATCTTCTGCATCACAACAGAACACAATCTCTTGTGTAAAACAACTGTTGGTCGTAATGGATTTTTAACAGCCAGAGTTCTGGGTTAAAATCTATCACTTTTAAAGTTAAAGTGATCTGACTATAATTAATAAACTCTGTCTTATGATCTTTCAGTTGTATGATGGGTCACAGAAGATCTACAAATAGAATAAGAATGAAAACCCTGTGTCCATCTATAACTAGATAGCTAATGCACATATTTTTTCCCTTATTGTTTTGACAACACTGACAATGGCATTAAAAGGGGAAATGCTTTTCTTTCCTGTCTCTTCACCCACTTCTTTGAAAGTGAAAATACTTTCTGCATTTGGAGATATGGGAATTTCAACACTGCCTGCCTGATTAACTGCAGGATTTTCAACACTGCCTTGATTTAAGCTTACAGAGAGGTGAATGAGTACATGTGTGTGTGCGTGTGTGTGTGCTTATGTCCCGTAAGCTCAGAATTCAGAGCAGATGTTCACTGATCTGAGCCTGTTGTTTTCAAGACTGTCAGCAACTCCAGCAAAGAAGGGGAGGGGAAGGAAGGGAGGATCTCTGGCTACCCAGCAAGGTAAGATGTATTTTACTTACGGCAGCCCACCACCAAGCATGAGGAATGCTGGTGAAGTTGGTACTGGAGACATCGTGCTCCACTGTGTAGACCATGGCAGAGAAGGCAAAGATGCCCATAGCAATGAAGAGCAAAAGGCAGCCCACCTGCTGGTAGCACTGGCGCAAGGTAAAGCCAAAGGCACGTAGCCCTGTGGAGTGGCGGGCCAGCTTGAGGATGCGGAAGATGCGCATGAGGCGCATGATGCGAAGCACTTGTCCTACCTTGCTCACCCGTCCCACCTTCTCAATATCATGCTCATGTTGGGAGCCTCGGCCCCGGGGCTGGTCATCGTCAGTAAAGCATTCAAGCAGCAGCTGCAGGTAGAGGGGCAGAATGGCAATGAGGTCTACTGCATTGAGGGCACTGCTGACAAAGCGGCGCAGGTCTGGGGTAGAGACCAAGCGCAGCAGGTACTCCAGTGTGAAGAATGCAATGCACAAGGTCTCAACATGCTCCAAGACAGGCCGGCTATCCCCACTCTTCCAGTCTACCTGATGCATCTCCTCTACTGTGTTGAGTGCCAGGGCCACCACGGAGATGAGCACGAAGAAGCTGGAGGCCACTGCCATCACTTTGGCAGTGACAGAGGAGAAGGGCTTCTCCATGAGGTTCCAGAGGCGCCAGCGCTGGGGACCGTAGTAGCGCATGTGGTGGAAGAGCTGCTCATTCTCCTCAGCCTCTGCCTGGGAGCGCAGCTCCCGCTGGACCTTCAGCTGCTCACTCAGCTCGTCCCGGCGCTCCTCGAAGCAGATGCGGCAGCAGCGGGGTGTGTATTTGAGACGCACGCCCCAGTAGCTCAGCTCCTCCAGGAAGCTGCGGGGGCACAGCTCGTCCCGCACCCGCAGCACTCCCGAGGCATAGAAATTGTACACCAGCTGGAAGACAGCCGGGTCCCGGTCAAAGAAATACTCATCGACCTGGGCAGCATAGTCATCGCACAGGCCCAGCTGGCAACGACGGTCGGTGGAGGTAGCCAGGCGGCCCAGGCGGGTCTTGGGATAGATGGCCACTGCCTGGTAGGTGAGGCGGTAACTTTGGCCACCAACGTTGATGTTCAGCATGGATGGAGCAGATGCTGTGGCCGGGGCTTTAGAGGAAAGAGCAGGGGAATAAGGAACAAATGATGAGGCCTTGCTTTCTTCCTTAAATGCATCTTCACATGGCCATTCTCCTTGTTCTTTCTCTTCATCTTCCTCATCTTCATCATCCACATAATAGTTGTAATTCCCCTCAGGTCCAAGTCGCAGGAGGGGCTGGGTGTTCAAGGGAGTGGTGGCAGAGGAACCACTCTGGTTGTCTACATGAATGACTTCCTTATCCTTCCCCTTGCTGGGCTGCAGGAGGGTGTTTGGTGCTTCCATCTCTCTGCCTTTATGTTTTAGGAAAGGAAACTCTTGCTGCCTGTTAAACTTCAACATAATATTATTCCTTGCTCTTCTCCCTTCTTTGCATTCACCCGATCAAGCAGTTAATACCAGCTCTTTTCAACACTGCAAAAGCTGACAACCTGGTTTTCTTCTCTCTTTATCTCAGTAGTATCATGCACAGCAGTGGTTCTGCATATTTCTCCCTGCCAGTCACCACTCCAGTTGATATGGAAGCTCTGTGTGGGATATAGACGCATGAAGACTGCTGTTGACTGTTTTAATCTTGCTGACAGCAAAGATCTGAGTGCTTAGAGGAAGGGATTTAAGGGCTATTATCCTGTTCAAACCTCGTTTCTCTTAGGCTGTGACGTGAATGATTATGGATCCATAAATCTATGAAAAATCAGTAGGGGGGAAAAACCCTGAAGTTTTATTGCTAATAAAATGCACACATTTTCCTATTTCAAGTACATATGGATTAAAAATAATCTCAAATAAAAATGTATGAGGGGCGTAGAGAGAGAGAACATTACAGATTTCTTTCATCCTCATGAGCATAGCATGGCTTGGTTTTCTTTAATGAAAATAATGAATAATTGATATGCAGATAAAGGTTAGGAACTTACTGGAGTAACTCTTAAAATGTTTTCAAAAGGTGAGCAAATAAAAATAATTTCATTTTATTCCCAGTTAGAATACCTTCATTTGGTTAGGATCTGAAGAATGTTGCAGTCTGTGCCTGAAGCTTTGGATGTGCTCTGGGAATGCAGGTCTAATGCTCTGCTGGGCTCAGTGGAAATGAAGGGCAGGGGTGTGAAGGGGTTTCCAGCTTTAAACTCTTCATGAACTTCTGAGAAACAGCATAAAGCCACTCTTGTTTCTCTTGCAGATCATGTTAGAGTAGTATAAGGCTGCAGTGGGTAACTAGCAGGACAGGAGAAAAGTTTTCCCTGTGTTTGAATGGAGGTTTCATCTTCAGCTCTGGTTGAACTGGCACCAGCAATTCCTGTAACAATGAGCACCCCAAAACCAGGTTACTTCCCTTGTCACTGGGCGTACTTCAGCTAAGCTGGAGGTTCTGTAAAGCAGGGGACACACACAACAAAATATTGGTTCCTTGTGCATGCTCTTAGCATCCGACTTAAAACTTCTAAGCAGCAGCTCATTATTCTACCTGTATCCAGGCCGGTGCAGGAAGGGACAAGGCACTGGAAAACTACTAGCTTTGGCAACACCCTTGCTGGTCTGGAAGGCTTCCCGTTTGCAATCCTGTAGCCTGCCTTCCACTTGCAGCTCCCTACCTTTTCATATAAGCTGCCGGGACAGTGTATTCCAGAGCCCCTGCAGCAGTGTTTTCACTTTGCTGTCCTCAAGCTCCTGTTCTTCTGCACTGGTCTCATGTTCTTGCACCTGCAGACCCCAGTACTGTCATTTTGGTGATGTCCCATGTGAAGCAATTGCTGTTGCTATGAGAATGTCTCCTCCTTTTTTTCCTGTTTCCCTACCTCCAGTTGTAGCTCTTGTATTTATATTTTCTAGTTCTTGACAAAATGGAAGATGCCGCAGCTGAGCATTTTGCAATACTTTTGTTCTCAGGCTGTATTCTCGTGAGTGGATCACACTGAACTGTTCAAGGTTTCTTTGAGTCACACTGCTTAAGGCCTGAATTATTTGTAATTCATATTTAACTCTACTTGAAAGTGAATTTGTCTCCACTGCCCACTCTGTTTCTTGATGCGAAAGAGGCAAGGCCCCTGTTGATAGGGATTGTCAGTACCTCTTTGGAGATACAAACCTGCTTTGCAGTTTGCTTTGAGAATTAAACCATACCATGGTGAGTCCTTTGTACAGCAGCCTTAATGCAAATTCATGTCCAGTTTCAACACTCTTTCTTTCTCCTAAGCAAACTAATTCAGACATAAGAAAAAGCGTAGTTTGCAATGCCATCATTTTAGTGCCAAAAATTCTTGAATATTTCTTAATCAAGATCCAGAGTAGACTATAGCTATATTCCTCCTGCCATATTCCTCCTGCCAGCCTCTGCTGTAGCATTTAATTTTGCTTTTTGTCAGGCTCCCTGGTCTCACTTCTGAGAAGTATCCAGTAAGGCTTATTGCTCACTATTTAAGATCATTTCTTACACCACACTGCAGTAGCAGGAGCTTCTACAGGGTGAAGTTCATGACTGTCAGGCACCAGCTCCTCCTGTACATGGACTCAGATCTTGGACATCATTACTAAGCAAAGCAAGGAAGATCACTAGCTTCTGTCTGCTCAGACTAATCTCTTTGACCTAAATATTCTTGGGAACAGAGCTCTGGGACACCTGCTGCACTCTTCTCAAACTTGTCTCTAACTGACAAAATAGCTAAAATAAAATTGCTTCATATATGTTCTTTATTTTGGGGTGGGAGTTGGTTCTGAACTGCTAGATCCTCCATCTAGAAGTATAAGAAAACGAAGTGACCAGAAAGAACCCACTTTTTCCCCTTATCTACCTCATTCAGTGTGCTGCTTTTCTTCATAAACATCATTAGTAAGAATTGCACAGCATCTTGTATGGGGAAGAGCAGACTATGGGCTGCTTAAACAGCTAGTTGGTAAAGTCTCTTGGGATTTTTTTTTTTCTGAGTTATTTGAGTCCAGATATGGTTGACCCTTTTCAAGAGCTGTCTTTTAAGAGTGGAGCAGCCAAGAGGAGCAACAAACACAAAGTGTTGAAAGCCAAGTCAATGGGGCAGAAGGTTGGCTTGGCTGAGCAGTGAACTTAGATGGAGAAGGAAAGTGTATGAACACTGCAAGCAAGGTGACATGGGAGGATGACAGAGATGCTGCTCATCTCTGTGGAGAGAAAATTCGTGTGATCAAAACTCAGACAGAATTTAAGCTGTCCAGGACAAGCTGTGAAGGAAAGCAAGAAGAGTTTTTTTGGTTTTTATATGTTAATAGCAAAAAAGGATCAGAGATAACACTGGTCCATTGCTTGATGAGGTTCGAATAGGATTGCAGACATGGCAGAGAATGATGCCACCTTCACCTCTGTCTTCAACACCAGTGATGGGCTGGGATCCCTGGAGCCCAGTGTTGGAAAACTGTCACTTGGGGAATGATAGATTCCCTGGCAATCCTGAAATTGTTTGAGACTTGCTGTTTAAGTTGGATGCACACAAGTGTATGGGGCCAGATAGGATTTTCTCCATGAAAGAACTGGCTGGTGTACTTGGCAGGCCCTCTCTCCATTATATTTCATTTGTCTTGTGAGTCTGGAGATGTCCCAGTCAGCTGGAACCTGACAAAATTTGTCCCAATTTTCAAGAAAGATAAGAAGACTCTGGAAATTATAGGCCTGTCATTTTCACTGCAGCACCTGGTAAAATGATAGAGAAGGTTTTTCTGGGAATTACTGGAAAACATTTATGAGACAATGCAGTCACTGGTCACAGCCAGCAGGGGTTCAAAAGGGAAAAGTCCTGTTCAACCAATTTAATTTTCTTTTATGTTGAAGTAACCCATCTAGGTGACCAAGGGAAGCCAGTAGATGTGGATTGTTTTTTATTTTAGCAGGGCTTTTGGTACTGTCTGCGACAGTACCCTGCTGGATAAACAGTCTGGCACACAGCTAGTTGAGTCCATAATATGTTGCGTGAGCCACTGACTGATGGGTTGGGCTCAAAGGGTTTTGGTAAATGGTGTTACATCAGGCTGGCAGCCAGGGACCAGAGGTTCCTCAGGGCTCCATTTTAGGGCCAGTGCTCTACAATGTTTTTATAAATGATCTGGATGCAGGGGTCAAGTGCACATGAAGTGTGGTTATGATACTACACTAGGAAAAGTTGTGGACTCCTTTGAGGGTAGAGAGACTCTGTAGAAATGGGTGGGTAGATTAGAGATTTGGGCAACTACCAACCATTAGAAATTAAACAAGATCAGTTGCAGGATGCTCCAACTGGGATGGGGTAATCCTGGATGCAAACTGGAGGACGAGAGGCTTGGGGAAAGAGATCTGGGGGTTTCGGTTGGTGGCAAGTTGAACACGAATCAGCAGTGTCCTGGCTGCCAGGAGGGCCAAGCGTGTCCAAGGGGGCATCAGGCACAGCATCACCAGCTGGGCAAGGGAGGGGATTGTCCCACTCTGCTCTGCACTGGGGCGGCCTCACCTTGAATGATGGGGGCAGTTTTGGGTGCCACAGGGTAAGGATATTGGACTATTAGAGTGTCCAGAGGAGTGTGACCAAGATGGTGAAAGTCCTCAGTAGCAAGACTGAGGCCACTTGTTTTTCTCAGCTCAGAGAAGAGAAGGCTGACGTGACCTCAGGGCAACCTACAACTTCCTCAAGGTGGGCAGTGGAGTGAGAGGTGCTGATCTCCTCTCTCTGGTGGCCAGTGATAGGACATGGGGAAATGGAATGAAGCTGCATCAGGGGAAGTTCAGACTGGACATTACAAAAAAGTTCTTCATGGAGATAGTGGTCAGTGATTGAATCATGATCCCCAGGGAAGAGGTCACAGCACAAAGACTGCCAGAATTCAGGGACTATCTGGACAACACTCTTAGTCATATGGTTCAGTTTCAGGTAGTCCTGCGAGGAGCAGGGATTTGGATTTAGTGATTCTTATGAATCCCTTCCAACTTGAGATACTGTATGATTCTGTGATTCTATGAACAGAAGAAGAAATGTGAAAACTTAGCAGTCAGTAACATTGGAGAATGCTATCCAATCAACCAGACAGTGCTCTGGGTACCAGCTTCCTGAGAACAGGATTTTCACAAGAGAAAACTATAATTAAAATGGAAGACAGTCATGAGCACATAAGTCTTTGTAAACCTTCATTTCTAGGAGTGCTGACTTTTCTAGGATAGAGGACTGCATTGTGATGTTCTTTCTCTGAGAAATCAGCTTCAAAATTGAGTATGTGTGCTTTGTCTTGGTTTAAAAACAAGACAATTTTTAAATTAAAATTACTGTAAAGAATTTATATGATCCTGTAAGGCCTCAGTGAGGAACTTTTCATAGATCAGTAGTTTTTTAAGGTCAGGAAAGGCCTATAAGATCATTTTTTCTGACTTACTTGAACAATAGCCCCAGAACTTTATTCAGTAATTTTGCCCTTCTGTATGTTTCGAAGGGTCCAGCCAGGCTCTTTCCTTAACATCCAGTGACTTCTGAAGCTAAGTTGATCATGTGGAAAATACTGCTAATGGTGATTATTAACAATGTAATAATTAATTATGTCCTGTTTATCATTTTAGGGCACTCAAGAAGCATAATAGGGCTGAAGGTAGACTGACTGACTGCAGTGTCTGCTAAAACTGTAAGGGGTGACTCAGCAAGTAAGAGAATTAAGATTCTGTTCTGTCTGCCTCTCCACATACTTTGTAAAGAGTGATTGTCAAAAAAATGAAAATATAATAAAATTTTTTTTAAATCCTGAGCTAGAGCTTTTCCAAAATACCAGATCTGCGCAGAGCTGAATCCACATTCACTCTATGTTTTGTCTCTGCTCAGTTCAATTAATTAGGTTCAAATGCAAGCAGGTGAGCAAGAGGAGATTGAGCGAGAGATTTCTGCTCTGTGATTTCACGTTTTTTTTGCACCCTGCCACCCTGGCAGACTTTCTCAGCCATCAGAATGCTGTGCTGTTGCTGAACAAATGCTTGCCTGCTCTTTGGTTACTCTATTTCTATTTGTTTGGTTTTATTTTTCCCCCCACTTGCCAACCCTGCTGCCGCAGCCACACAGATGATGCTTAGAAAAGACGAGTAAGTGGGAAGAGAGGATAATTGAGGGGTGGGATAGTCAGCATCACCTATTTTACCTCATCCACTTCCTTCAAGCATCAGTGTTGCCTTCATCTGGAAGGGAAAAAAACACAGGGTGCTAGCTGCAGACATAGACATGAGGCAGAGGGACAGACTGAGGTTGTCGTCTTGCCACCTGAGTATTTAGGCTGTGTCATCTAGGGCAACAGCACTGATATATGTCCAAGGGCTGTACCAGCTGACTGCAAGCAGCCTACCAGGGACCCAGAGTCCAGAGACCCAGGGTGAATGATGTGCCCACTGCTGTTGTGTATCAATGTGTCCTTGTTGGTGTCTGTTTCTGCCTCTGCCGCTCTATGCTACTACTTTCCTCTCCCAGTGAACTTCTGCTTATTGTTGTAAATTACAAATTTTTTAAACAGATAAACCCACAGCGTTTAGGTACTTCAGCAAGTCAGTGCATTACAGCAGCAAACACACAGGAAAATGTGACACACACAAAAACAACAATACCATATTCCTCTAGCTTTATGAGTTCATAACCCGTTTTTTACAGATGGGGTGCTGAAGAACAAAGTGATTTAACCTGGAAAAAAGCAGGAGAAGAGGAAAATGGTATTTTCTGTATTTCATATTGCTGGGCTTTCCACTGGGCCTTGCCAATTCTATGTGGTGGTTCATTCATAAACTTTAGCAGCTCTTCAGATGCAGGCAACTGGTGCCAGCCCTGCAGTGAACACAAACAGAAAAAGCACACAAGAGGAGCAGCAAGAACAAATTGTACTGAATGAGTGGGAATGAATGTCAGCTATATGTAGAGAAATGGGAAATATGCTGGAAGCAGAGACCAAGTCATGACAGTAACACATTGCTACAGGTATGGGAGGAGTGACTTGTGCAATCAACAGGCTTTATGTTTTCTGAGCATTACAGATTTATGGGAATATACACTTCTCTTACTGACAGAGTTGCCAGTTTTGCTTTGAGAATTTTTTTCACACCGCTGAAAGGGAGGAAGCATTGATATGTTTGTGCAGTGTTTCCACTTCCTCACTCTCCCAGGACTTTACACTTCTGGGGGTTTTTCTGTTTTGCTGTTTCTTTATGATTGATAGAGGCACTTTTGACTGGCAGCATGTAGTAATACAGTGCTTTTTTTTTAATGTGAGAGGACCTTGCAAAACAATAATGCCACTACACCTATAAAAATCATCAGCAATAAAGTCACAAAATGGAAGCCACAGATGAAGGTGTGTCCTGAGGAACAGCAGTCCCTCAAGCCCACACAGCCCTTCCTGGCACACCAAGCAGCATGACATGCATTCCCTTTTCAGATTTCAGGATCACTGGTGGGCTGGGCATCAATCTGTCTCAGGAATTGCGAAGAGCCTACTGAGTTTGTAAATGGTATCATTCTGGCACTGTTCCAATCACCACTTCCTCCTTTTTACCCTCTTCACATCCCACCCCTAGTAAGAACCAACCACCAGGAACTTAAATCTCAATGTGACATAGTTTACGGTGATTCAAAAATCAGGATCTTGAAAAACAACAAACAAACAAAAAACTCCAACCAACCAACCAGCCAACCAGCCAACCGACTCCCCTCTGCCCCACCCCACCTTGCCCGGAAAAAAAAATAAAAGAAAAAAAGAAGTGCAAAATAAAGAGGTACATTTAACCTTGGATTCCTTTGGTGGCATAATGGTGAGTTGTGTTGGACTCAGTTACAGAACAATATGATAGATACACGTGTCATGGCCTCTGGATAGAATTTTATTTTGATTTATGCATTCTGTCACACACTGTGCTGAAAACTGCTGGTTCTTTACTTCAACTTTACTGAAAACAGCTAGCAACAGGGAAAAAACCCAGCTCATTCATGCCCTTTGCTTGTGACAGGATCATACAGACTTAGAAAGGACTTAATGCAAGGCGTATATCCAGGAACAGTCTTTTCCAAGTTCTGTCCCTTAACAAACATATCCATTGTAATAACTTTTCCCATAGTTCCTTCTTGTTTCCTTGGGTGTAACTGCCCCTCCTGAGCCTTTCTTATACCAGCACTACCAGTGATAGTAAATTAGCACAGCTTACTTTTCTCCTGAACATTTACCTGCTCCTTTGCACCCTCCTGTGCAGGTCTAATGCTATGCTACATCCCAAATCTGAACAAACAGCTTGGCATCTGCCAGATCCTCCACCTCAGAGTACTCAGAGGCATATCCAGCTTCACACCAGCATTACCTTTGAAGAGGGGAGAAGGGATGCCACGCTCCCTGAAATGAATTTTCTGACCCCATAATTTTAAGTCCATAATCCATAGTGGGTTTTTTTAAGGCTGTGCTGTTCTGAAATTCTGTTTGCTTCATGCATATGCATGTCACACCTCTCCCTCTTCCTCTCCATGTCAGTTTGGAACTGCAGCTGAATGGCATCTGCTTTTCTGACATTTATTTCTTGCCTCCTTCTCTACCCCTGTTGTATCTGTGCTGTATTGCCTTGGTCCCGTCTGTCTGTCTGCTCTACAGTGGCATCTCTTCCTATAGTGACACAAGCATTCCTCCGAGTCAGATGTTTATATTCCTCATGAAGACTTCTGTATCCACAGCATGCTTGAGGGCTCATCTCTCAGCTTCATTATGAGAGCTTAATATACTCTATCATGATGAAGTTCAAAGAATACAAAGTGTATGCTTTTAGCATACCAATTGAAATGCTTCAAAATTATTAGAGTTTCCTTACACACAAGAAAGGTTGGCTAAAAATAAACAAGCTGCTCCTTGAACTTTTCAGAGGAAATTAGATAACTTTGTGCAGTGGAAGAAAAGATTTCAGTCATTACTGAGATGCTTAATTCAGAGCTAATTGTGATTTTAAATTCTGGGGGATATTTTCCAAATACTAACACAGATTTATAATAAAGTTCTCTATCTATAAAGCTGCATACCAAAGAACAAATCAGTTCAGGGGCAAAAAAAGCTTTTGCAAGCCTGGATTTTAGCCAGTTTTTGTGTATGGATGTTTGCATACACATAGTTTATGCATATGTGTGAAAATCTGTCAGCAAGATTGCTATCCTTATCCTAACCATGTGCCATCTGCAAACCACTTTAATGCAGTGAGCATTTTGGGCATATCATAAATATATAGCTTAGTGATTTGGACAGGTTATCTTTTATTTTCCTGCTCTGGTCATACACTGCACTGCACTGCACTGGCTTGACTTATAGGCTAAACTTTTCTAGAGAAGAAGAATTCAATGCTCAACTCTGTACTTCTCTGCTCAATACAATGCAATACCCACAACTTTTTTCTTCGTTGTTCTCAGAAACTGTCACTGTTTAGACAGTGACCAAGACAGAGAAAAGATCTTTTGCTGATATTGCCTCTGAAGAAATAATGAATATACCTTTGAAAATATTCCTTTGATTCTGACTTCTGGTAAAAAACAAGTTCATTCCTTACCCTATCCTCAAAGGCTGGCAAGAGAAAGAAATATGTAGAGCTGCAAAACTGCTGAAGATTTTCAAATGTGATGGAGTAGCAAGTCCCTGTTTAAGCCAATCACTACCTTTGTCAAATACTACTTTAAAAATTGTCCTGAAAATTGATTCTTTTAGAAAATACACTGTACTCTGCTGTTTTAAAAAAAAAGGTCAAAAATCCCTATTTTGAAATAATGAATGTTAATTTTGGTGTAACGACAGGTTAGTTGTGAGATGCTTTATGTCAAACTGGAGTTGCAGTGTCATCTAAGACCTCTGTACACAAGACAGTCTCTTGAGATTTGCTTGGAAGACAGTATTCAGAAAATACTCTGCAGAAACATGATGCCATTGGTACTGTGAATAACCATTGCAGAAATAAAGGATCTAGATAGCTTAAAAACCAATATCAGCAGACCTGCAGTTTATCTCTCTAAGTAGCCTTAGAAGAGTAAAAGATATTAATGAAAGGTGATTCACAGTAACATTGATTTGATCATGAGTGACTTCAGGAAATCAGAAGAAAAATTCAGGCATAGGTGAGCTTTTCCCTGATACAAGTACAAGTGAGTGGTGTAAGTGGCGAGACACGGTTGCCTGAATTATATAGGCTTCACTGCAGCTCAAACTGGGCTTGCTGAAGCTAATGTTCAAAATGTAAGAGCATCTTGGTGTGAGGATGGCTTAGCACTAAGCTATCATGAGGGAAGAAGGGAGGGAAGTAGGAAAGGAGAGAGAGAGAAGGGAGGGAGGGAGGGAGGGACGAAGGAAGGAAGGAAGGGAGGAAAACATTTCCTAGAATAAGTTGGCACTGGGTGACCTGAGGCAGCAAAAACAGGAATGAGAAATGCAGTTGGGGAAGTATACAGTTCATTCACAAATGAAGGAGATTTGGGAGAAACAATCCATACATAACTAACTGATAATAGCTAATGTAGGTGTTTGGCAGTGTAGCAAACAGTCATTTGCCTGAATTGTCAGCACCCCTATTTGAAATCTATTTGAGGAACTGGAAAGCACAGTAAAAGTGTATTTATGCTGCACATTAAATTTTTTTGTATGGATTTTGGTGCTGCTTATAGGACCATGGGGATGGAGTTAATGGCCAGGAGGTCCCCTCCAGCATGATCCTTGGCTTATGATTAGTCAGTCATTTGTGACGGGTCAGGCACACATGCTTGTGTGGTATTTTCCTGCCTCAGAGACCATATGGTCCAATAGTCATTTTCCTGTCCTGTCACTCAGTGATTTCCTTAACATGTTCAAAACAGATTTCTTTCTCGGTAACTTGCTAAAATCCTCCACTAGGACAAGTGGATCCTGAAGGACAATTCTCTGTCACCATTCTGCTTCACTAACTGCATTAGGTTATGTCTTACTTAATTAACTGTCCTCCATCCAATGTTTTACTTTGTTACTAGCTTAATTCTCCACTGGCTCATCACTGCAGTTTTAACATATATCTTCACAGCAAAACTTGGCTCTGTGGGGTCCAGGGGTTCAATAATCTGCCAGACAAAATTTAGCTGTGAAAAGTGTGGGATGCCATTGTGGAGGGAGATAAGTGTGAAATATTAGGGAGCACTGGCAGATCAGAAGGACCAGAGGAAGCAAGGAAAGAAGGAGACTTGATGTAAAACAACACATGCAGGTGTATTAATCTTTAAACATTTAATAGGAAGTCAAGCAGGGAAGGCGACAGGGAGAGATCATACCAAATGCTCTAAGACTCCAGAATGGGATGAAGAGGGTGTTTAAGCACAGCATTCTTTTCCTTACACTTTAGATTTTTCAGTGGAAAAAGAAATGATCCATGTTGTGATAGTTTACTACTCTACAGTGTAAAGGCAACAAGTTGCACTCAGGATTTTAGCCACTGCTGGGGACAGTGTAAGCAAGCATACCGCCACTAACACAAATGCATCACCCCCAGTGGCATTTTCAGTATCTCTGAAGTAGAGAACAAGACTAAGAAGAAACATTGGATTGCTGTCTTTCCTGGTTGGAAACAGTAAGGAAGCCTACACCTGGTGACAAGGAGCTGCTTGGGCTCTGTACACCAGGGGCACAGCAGTGGAATGATAATTTATGGCCAGGGGATACTGAGGTACTGAAGAACAAGGAAGATGATGAAGAAGCAACAAAACCCATCCTCACTGAAGAACCCCAGGAAATAAAAAAAGCAATGTGGTTCATCCAAAATTAATTAAGACTGGAGTTTACAGTAAGAGGTGAAGTAACAAATGCACATGTGGGAGAAGGCTTACAGTGGGAATGAAATGGTTGTGATCCTGTGATAACCAGTAGTAGTCACATCAGTTACCTCACCTTTTCTAGGACCATGGTGGGTTTTGTAGACCTTGAGGAGAAAGTCTAATTTTTAAAAGATGAGATGTGTTTAAAGAGAAAGTTGCTCTTTGAACTTTTTTCCTAGTATTTGCTTTTCTGAACCTTCACAGAGGTGGCTGCCAGAGCTATTTTTATTGTTCTGGCTCTTCCTCCATGGCTCCCCATTAAGATGAACCAACATGTTCACACAGAGTCTGCTGGAGGCAAGGCAGTGCATGGTAGTCATGAAGCATCACAGGGCAGCTCTGAACTTGCCACATATGCACGGGACTTCACGTAAAGTATTTTTCTTAGAATTAGATCACCATTTAGCACTGTTGGTTGAGGCGCTGGCAGTTCAGATGTTCCCACTACTTTGCCTCTCTCCAACCCTCTTGCTCCTGTCTGCTGCTGGTGGCTGCAGCCTGTCCTGAAGCCTGTGGTGCTCCATTGCAAACAGTGCCTTGCATACATTTTGGGGTAATGTATGTTACCCCTTGGCTGCCCTGAGAAAAGGAGGGGACCTGGCATACATTACAATGTCCTAGGTTGCTGTTTTCCTTGTGCTCAGAATAATGAACTGCAGTTAGTTTTGTTTTGCCATGAATTCTGCTTTAAGCTAAATCTTGATCTTAAATTAACCCAGCAATATGTCTTTGGCTCATCGATTCCTTGCACTTCCTCTTTTTATTCTTTTTTTTCTGGTTTTCTTTTTCTTCTCAAATGTGAGCAATTGCATACCCATACTAGGCTAGCATGAGTCTGGAGGGACTAAACTGTAATGAGCACAGAAAAGACATTATAGCCAATTTGATAAGTGAAACAGCACACGAGGAATACATTTACTTGACTGCAGCCTTATTTATAAATTAAAGAAACATACGCACATAATAGATTTAACCACAGATGGCATAAATCAGTCCACTAGATTTAAGTGTCCAAATTACAAGGCACTAAAGGGGAATTTGGGGCACTAGGGCCTGTGGCATGAACAGAGGAGAACTTGCCTCACACTGTCACCACTATCTCCCTCCAGCAACATGGGACTGCAACGTTCTGCTTCCCAGGGAGCAGCACCATGGGATCACCAACCCACACCCTGCCTGGAATGCTGCTGTCAGATTACTCTGGGGGGCTGCAGCCTAGCCTGGGTGCCTGTATCCCCAGGTATCCCTCGGGGTGGGCAGGAATTGCTTGATCCCTAACTTGATGCCAGGGGAGGACCATAGAATCATAAGGCAGGTTAGAATGGTGGAATCAGCTAACTAATTTAGGTGCTGTGTTAGGTTGTAATGGAAAGCAAGTGGGTTAAACTGGTCCTTGAGCCTCAGCAGAATTTCAAGCACATAGAGTCCATCCTTGATTTGATTTAGGCAAGCTAAATCTGCACTCCCACATACTCAGGTAGAAGAAGCAAGTCTTCTACAAACTTGATCCTCTGTCTGAAGAAATCAATGTAAATCATTATGATATTGTGCACACCAGAAGGGAATGCTGCTTTAGCTGCAGTTCTAACAAGTTATAGTGATGAAGAATCCAGGATGATGGATTTTTAGTCCATTTGATATGAACTGGTGCCTTCATACCCAAACAGTGTAAGAAATGCATACTAAGACTTGTATTAATAGATGTTAACACTGACAGAGAAGTCCCTTTTCAGCCTTTTGTCTATGCAAGCTTCCAGTGGAGTTCCACCTCAAAAGACAATTATTGAAAAAAACTTCCAGTGGAGAAAGCATTTAAGCATTCAGCATTGCATGTTGTCTCTAGTTTGAAGTGAGTGCTACGCATTCAGACTGCAGATGCAGCACCCCGGGAGCTGTAGAGAGTACTTGCATGAACAATGCGAACAGGAACTGATGGCCCTTACATGCTGGTAATGATGACTAACAAACGAAGAGGGGTTTTGTGGTTTTTTTTTTTTCCATTTCTTGTGACTGGATGCCGTAGTGATCGGAAGTATAAATAGGCAGACGGCTTACATGTATAGAAATGTTTGTTCTTTATGGCATAAAATATCAGTCCAGCTGAAAAATTCTCTGCACTTCAGCATAATGCTGGCACAGCACATTCATCTACCTATGAGACTAAAATCTTATTTTTTATGAACCAGACTTGGTCTCCTGGGGAGGAGCAATACCTTGGGTTTTAAAGCATTTCCAGGGACAACACCATAATGTCAGAACCCCAACAGATTTCGGGAAGGAAGGATCTCCTAAGAGACTTTAAGGATAAAATCTTCCTTAGAGTAGTTTGGAACTGCAAGGTTTGGGGATTTGCTGACAGAATCTCAGCAAAGTGCTACATAGAAATATTACACTTGTCATTTTTCATCAGTAATGCCCTAAAGGGAAATTCCATTTATCAGGCCTGTTCACAGGAGAGTTTATGTCCTGTCTAATGAACAAAAAAAAAAAAGGATTTGTTTTTCTATTTTAATTTTTGTGTTAGCTGTAAAGTTAAATTGTATTAATTATTTACTGTGTTTCTGAGAGCTGGAGTACCTTAGGAAATTAATTACCCTGGAGTTATTGCTGCTCTCTGTGTGATAAGTATAATATTCAGTATGCTGATGAGACCAGACACAGCCTTGCTCCCTGCCTTAGTGAATTCGGCAAGATGATTAAAATGCAAGAGCTTGCAGTCTCCTCAGCTGTGACCAGTATGTGAAAGCACATCTGTAGGTGTGGAGAGGTAGGAAACAGACAGCTTTGGACATGACTTGGCGCGGTTCAGTTGTGGGACAGGTCTGTGTGCTGGCGATGCAGCTCAGCAAAGGCTGAGCCAGGTCACCGGGTGCAAGAACACTGAGCTCAGAAATCCAAATTGCTCTGTTACTAATCCCTTCCTGTCAGCTTCTGTGGAGAAATGCACAGCCTGAAGCTGTGGCCTTCCCTGGTTAACCTTCCCCCAGCTTTGTATGCTGAGCATGACACCATATGGTATGGTGTATCCCTGTGGTCAGCTGGGGTCAGCTGTCCTTCTGCATGCCCAGCCTGCTCTCTGATGGCATGGGGTGAGGAGCAGAAAAGGCCTTGATGCTGTTTAAGTGCTGCTCAGCAATAATGAAAACATCTCCGTTTTGTCAACACAGTTTTCAGCAAAAATCCAAACCACAGGCCCATGCTAACTGCTGTGAAGAAAAGCGACTCTACTCCAGCCAAAACCAGGTAATCTGTGAAGCCCCTCACACAAAGACACTGTGTGTGCTAAAGTTTTCATGGCTCACAAATGAGACCAGATGAATTCTTAGAATCAAACATGAAGGACAGTTGTGAAGGAAGACAACTGCATTTAAGTGACAAAGAAATCTGTCAAAGTGTTCTGTCAAAGTATCACTGTATGATGTCCTTAAATTCTCCCTAGGCACCCACAGATGGCTACTGCCAGGGAGCAGACAGAGACAGATCTCTGATATGCCCTGGCACAACTGGTATTTTCTCCTCATGTGATGACCTTGTCCATCTGCTGTAATTCTTGTCTGTAATCTGCCCACTGACAGGAAATTATGAGGGCAGAAATGTCTTGGTATTGTTTATAAAATCGGGGGAATTTAATGGTTGGAATTCCTAGGCATGAGAAATACATGAGAAAATACAAATAACAATGTTGAGAGAAATGGTAAGAGGGTAAGTGTCGCAGCACACACATTCTTCTTAGCTGGTGCCCATACAGTTGTGCCAGCTCCATTTCTGCCTAAATGACTTTCCAATGTACAGTATGCTGTGGTTCCATACTCAGCAACTGTGTTGCATGAGGTGTTGTAAAGGATTAGTTTAAACAGAAAGCAGAGCACATTCCTCTTCTAAGCCTGCAGAATTTATTTTTTTCCTAGGGCTGTTAATCCGCTGCTGCTACTGGTTGAGAAATGGTAAGGGAAACCCTTTGCCCTTGCCTTTGCCTTTGCCTGATAAAACTGATTTATACCCAAGGGTTGCTCCCTGGATCAGAGGGGATGTTTTGCAGGCATATCTGGAATCAGAATTACAGAATGTAATTGTGTTAATTCCACTTGTCCTTCTTATGGCATTTTTCACCTGATGCATTGAGAACACAGTTCTCCCAAATGGTTTTAAAACACTAAAGTGACTAAGTGAAACATCTCCAGGTGTCTAAAACCTAAACCGTGCAGCAGTCCAGAAAAATGAAACACAGTATCTTGCATTATCCAACTGCACCATCCTGTCAGTTGCTATGTGTACCACCAATTCAACAGCCAAGCTGAAGTAACCTCGTAGGAGCTGGCTATCGTGGGACTCCATATGGCCCTTCCTCCTTCTTGCAGCACATAACCTAAATATGTAACAACTCATTCACCACCACACTGAGAATCTGTTACTAGAGTGACACGATTGCTGGGGAAAAAAAGGCAGCTTGGGGACTTTTGCATAATGTTCCCCTCTGAATTTCAGGCTCTCCAAAAAAAAGGTTTTATTTCAGCATGTCTCATGGTATGAAATAAGTA
Organism: Gymnorhina tibicen; assembly: GCA_013399875.1. Lineage (NCBI taxonomy): Eukaryota > Metazoa > Chordata > Aves > Passeriformes > Artamidae > Gymnorhina > Gymnorhina tibicen. The sequence goes on from VXAZ01000594.1 coordinate 206,307, forward strand.
AGTCACAGGAGGATGTGCCTTCATAACTCTACACCTTAAAAATAATAGAGGCCACTCTTCAGGAAATAAATTTTCACTTGTGGAAAGAGACAGTTTATCAGCCTTCCCTCCTGCCCTAAGGTCAACTTCATCCACTGAATTGTATTAAAGAGAAAAATAAGCTTCAGATTTTTTTGGCTGATGAGATACAGGAGAAAAGGCAGAAGGCATTTCAAAAAGCGAAACTGAAAAAAGTAGAGTGATCAGTGCCTCCCACCGCAGGTGCACACTCGTCATTTGTGTGCCGCAGGGTAAGAGTGAGTCAGAAGTGCTTTCAATTTACTGTATTTGATTTCACTTCTGAGAGTAACAATCTGTTCAGGGACTCAAACTGTGATGCTGGAAGTATGTCAGATTTTGGGTTTGCATTCATGAAGGATTTGGAGAAGAGAACAATACCGTACTCATCCTAGCAGTGTACTCACAACAGCCTACTACAATTGTCTGTTTGGCACAGGATTTCAAATGCAGTAATTCTTAAGGTAAAATGTTTCATGAACAATTCATTTGCTTGGGCCAAAATGTGACGTTCCTAATGTAATTTGGAATCAGGGGAGTGGATAATGACAGGGCCTGCAGGGCGTAAGATAACCTGAAGAATCTTTATGGCTGGTATACTGCTGAGCAATCTTCAGACAAATCATTAAAGATGAATGATAACTAGTTGAAGAGAACAAGGATTCCAGTAAATGTTGATGTATCAGCCAGAGGAGTTCAGCTGACGTCTTTTCCTCAAGTATCCTGTCGTTTGAGAAAGAACTGTTCTGTGAATCACAGAATCCTTTAGGTTGGAAAAGACCTGTAAGGTCAAGTCTAAGCTTTGACTGATCATCACCTTGTCTATCAGCAGGTGGAAAGTCCTTGAAAGTGCATACATTTTTTTAACTCCCTGGAGAACTGGATGGATATGCAGAATTCAACATTACCAGGCTTTCTTTATCTGCAGCATCCAAGTTTGAATCAACAGTTCCACAGACAACAGGTTAGTACAGGAATTACAACACACTTTACAGCCTTTTTCTCTCAAGGCAGCTAAATGACTGAGAGTTGTTCAATCTGCTTTCTGTGAGGTATAAAAATATGATGCTATTAGATCTCATTAATGAGCTGCTGAGAGCCACAGTCCACAGTAACCAAGATCTCCATTTTCCCAGGCAGTAAATCAGCACTACTCCATTAAGTTTAAAGGGCTCCAGCTAATTTATACCAGCTGAGGATATCATGCTGTAAACTTAGGCTCCCACAGTGTATGGGTTACTTCATTTATCACAGAATCACAGCTGTCTCCAGCTGGCAGAGAGCACCTATTCAGATCCTTGACACTGCACAATAAAGCACAGTAAAGACAGGAAATGAATAAGAACATGAGGCCCTTGTGGGACTGTATGGTGCACGTACATTTTCTGAAATCATATGGACTTTGGTCAGGCTGCTCATGATTCGGCCACTGTGCTTGGGGATGGGGTAAAAGAGATTAAAATCTCTGTAGGATCTTAAGTTATATATAATGCATGATATATCTAACATAATTATAGGACAGTAAATACTATGCTAGTCCATTTGTGCAGTCTTTGAAATCTGTCAGAAGTTTAGGATAGAGTATAATAAATTTTAAAATGCAATATCGCAACCTTTCTGGCTGTTGTAAACCTGAAATGAAGGATCATATTAAAACTTCAGCTGAATGAGAAAGCATTTCTCATTGGGCTTTTTGTTCTCCTGTAGCTTTTTCAGAGTAATTTAATTATGCTCAGAAGAGAAACAAGGAATAATTCCAAATTTATATAAATAACAATTATTTCTACTGAATTAGGGCATTTCTACCTTAGATAGTAAATTTTTCTACTTTCTAGACTTTAGTGGAACTCCTGCTTTTAAATATCAGCAGCTGTACCCTGAAGGAGAAAGCCTTAATGGAATTCAGAAGTCTTTGTATAGACCATTTAAACATCCGCGAAAGAATACAAACATACACGTTGGCCAACCAAAAATCTGTCTTTTTTTTCCACTCTGCCTAAGTTTCAGAAACCGGTTCCTAACAGAGCTGTTGATACTTCTGTACCCATTCTCACCTTTCCAGTAGAGCTGGTACCTGCTGCTTTGGTCATCTGTGAGAACAGGGAGATACTACCTGGATGGGAGGCTCTCTAAGTAGGCTAAAAAGTTAATAAACTGAGCCACTTCGGCCATATCCTTGGTATTGGTTACATAGAATACATACAACCCAACTACTGGGAAGTTAGTTAAGAGAATAACGAAAGGTTCAGGCTGTGAGGAGGAGAGAACTATTTCTTTCACTCTGTTTTTTTTTTAAGGGAAGCAACAGAAAAAAGTTGTCCAATTTTCTAAGAGTTTTGAAGGCTGAGATTTGTGAGCAGAAAAAAAGGTGAATCTTGACAAAGGGGTGGGGAGGGTGTAAGACATATCTACGTGTGGAGTTCCTACTAGGCAGCTCTTTGTTTGAAAAATGAGAAAGTGGAGTGGTTGGTATCTACAAAACCAAGGTTTTCGACAGAGGGACTAAAAGCACTTTACAGATGATAGTAGCAGGGAAGACAGAAAACTTACAAGGAATAATGCAACAAAAATAATCCATTAAGAAAATACTACGTGGTACACAGCATCTGTGACCTTAGTGTATCCCCAGGAAGCTTAGTAACCAATCTCCGGTTCTTAAGTCTAACACCAGTAGGCGGACTGTCCTCAAGGGGCAAATCTATTCTAAGCTCCAGAGGTTCCATCACAAAAGGAAAGAGAGGATCTTGCTGCAGCTGCAGGTAGATTCCCTGCTTGAACAGCAGATGGTTGTGAGACACAATCTTAGTCATTATCTCATTACCAGTTCTGTTCATTAAAATACAGCTGCATCAATACAACTACGGAAAATCCATTATTTGATTGTGCTATGGACTCTTTTGGCCTGGTGCTGAAAACTTCTTTTCCAACTTTAGTTTCTGATGCTTCCTTCAGTACTGTGGCTGCTTTGGTTCCCATTTTGCCTGTTACATTTTGACCAAAAGTATGCTATTCTATGGACACTTTAAAAATTACCAGAAGTCTGCAAAACTTCAAGGGCACTATTGTCATGTTTTTGCTGGGGCAATGTAACTTGGGAAAATCCTAACATGGATATGCAACTCTCTCCCTCCCCTCCGGCTCTGGGAGGAAATATTTTAATATTGCTGAGGGCTCTGGCGTTTGGAATGATGCCTGAAGGCTTCACTTTGTGGCTCTAAGGATTGTGATATGCAGTTCAGTTAACAGACCTAGTCCTGAGTACGGAAAACATGACTAATATGATAATGAAAAAAGCATTTTTTTCAAGAATGTTATGACTGTATATTTTACCTGAATGTTATTTATTTTATTATACTCTGTTCCCAGTAGACTGGAAATTCTTCAGGGTAGGATCACTTTTCCTGTTTCTATTCATTATTTAGTACAATGCAGCCCTTACTTTTACAGCGGATTTGGGTTATGCTAAAATGTCAGTAACACTAAAATAAAGGTGATATTCTTATATTCATTTTCCCTGCTATTGTGCAATAAGTTGCGCACTCAGTTGTCTACATGTCCTAACTACCTAATTGCTGATTTCTGTCTTGGAGTGAGCCTCTTCAAATTTACAGACTTCAGATATGCCCCAAATAAAAATGTACAGTGGCCAGACAGCACATAGCAACATTAAAGTGATAGGAGGTGACAAAACACCAATAATTTTTATTGAGGAAGATTGTAATGATTAATGCTGAATCGGATAGGAAAAGCAACTGTGCCCTGCCACAAAATTCTCAGTGATATAACTTCATTTCTTATTAAGAGGAATTCCAGTGTGATTTCTCAGCTCAGACTGAGATATTCTCTACTTGCTGTGGGAGTAAAAGCTGTACTCTGACCTCGGTCACTGCGACAGGAGTTCCCTGCTGGCTTGCCCTCTGCATAACTTCGTCAAATGTGAATTTCTCATGTGAGATCTCCCATTCAGGAGCTTTTTGGACATGTTATTGAGTCTAATTAAAGCATAAAAGGACTGGCAAGACAGGGAAATAAATGAGAGGAAAAAGCGCATCCTGTCTTTTCCGGTTCTCTGTCAGCTGCTAGTAGGAATGGGAACGGCCACTGGCTGTTCAGTGATTAGACAGTACCCCAAACAGACAGACTGTACAGCCCACAAGTTCTGTTTCAGGTTGTATCACTAATGCAGATCTATCCTGACTCATGACATTAGCACCTAAGATTTCATGCAGCCACTAGTGCTCAGATTCTTGCTGCTGTTTCCACAGTTTGAACCACGCAGTTCAACCCTCATTTCTGGTGCCCAGTTTGCTGCCCTTGCAGACAGACAAAAATATGTGAAGGCACTGGACCTTGCCTGTCTGAGGCTACAGGTGCTGGAGGTGTGGCACAGATTACCAAATATTATTATTATATTTACAAGGCAACAAAAGGCTAAACACTTAATGCTGCACAAGAATGTCTGATAGCTATATAGATAAATTGGATTGATCGAGTTCTGTAAGACAGATATTGACTTTAGCTATATAAATATGTGGTAGGCAAAACGGCTCAATAACTTTAAAAATAGCTCTGTACAAACGCCGTATAGTCTTTCTTTGCTTTCTTTGACAGCCACAGGCTGTGACCTTAAGACTAAGAGTCAGTTGTAACATTCTTTTCTTGCATGTGATGCATCCACAGAATTAAGTTTCAAGACCAGAAGAATTGTTAGTGATCAGCTTTTGTAACTTGATAGCAGCTGGATGAAACTCCGCTAAGGAATAGGGGCTCACTGTGCTTTCTTAACATTTATAAATCTTTTGTTTGGGATACTTTTCAGTTCTCTATGTAAATAGCTGTAAAACTATGATCTGCAGAGGAGGATGAACAATTTAGATTACTTGATATAAACTTCAGAATCTCTTTTCCTGTTTTCTGCTCCGGTTTTCACTATGGTCAATTGTGGAGTAAAAAATGTTATTATTGTTACTATTGTGGTTTGGCCATCACTGTAAAAAAGCAAGTCAGCAGCATAATTTCTTTTATCTGTGATGGTGTTTCAACACTCCAGCATTCACCAGAAGGTGCAATAATGGGCACTGACAGCAGAGACCCTGAAGGTTTGACTGCCAAATCACATCACTGGAGTGATGAGATGAAGTTTACAACAGAGGAAATAACTACTTTTTGCAGCTACAATTTGGGTTTTTTTTTTTACCAGCCTTCTATTTTCTTGGTAGAAAAATGCCTTTTTAGACAAGAAATTATAGACTGCAGAAAACATCTGCTAGTAAGCTGATTAATTAAAGACTACATTCCCTGAAAGCAACAGTTGTGTCAGTCAGACTGGAAATGAGAGAATATAGAAAGTATGGCTGAAATGCTGGGGGATATAATAGATGGTAGATATAATTGATGTTAGTAAAAGTTTCTGAGAGGCCTGGACCTACTTGAGCAAGCCATGGTGTAGCAACAGGCCAAAAAAATTGGAGGCTCTTCATTCTTAGTAATCCAAGGAAGTTTAATTCATTAAGACACAAATGACATAAAAGCTATCGTGGGTGTACAAGCATGTGATGTTCCCCAGTCAACTGCCAGCCAGCCAGCCAGACACCTAAGGCAGGTGTGTTACGTCCCTGTGCTAAGTGTAACATTCCCTGGGTCTCACTGAAAGAGCCATGGCAGAGATTTTAAATCTTGCCCCTTGTACTGTGCCTGCTCAGATAACCTCTGGGGACTGCTGCTTTTCCCCAGGCAGAAGTGAGAAACCAAAATGCCATCCCAGGCCCCCTGCCTGCAGGTAGAAGCAGCATGGAAAGCCCTAAGCCCCATAGGGAGGTCCCATCGTGGAGCATCTCCTGCCTCTGCCTTGAAGTGTACCAAGAACCAAGCCCTTATTGCACCTACTCAGTATTCCAGGGTTGGTTTAGGGGAACCTAATGAAATCGCTTGAAATTGCACTTGTTGTGTGGAGTCAGCCATGAGGATCTGTGTTCTGCACCTTCTTGGGCACCAAGTCACAGAGTGTGTTATTAACACAGCCAGCGCTGCCGTCATGCTTGTATCTTTAATGGCATGCTTGGATGGTTCTTCAGGAATTGCAATTTCTCACCAGGTGTCTTGGTAATTATGAAATAATAATGCTGGAAGATTTATGGCTCATGAGGTCAATAATAGTTGCAATCCCTTTTCAGACCTTTCCCAGGCTGCTGCTGAAGGGCTGAGGGCCACTGAAACCCCAAAACAGGTTGTGTGTAGCCATACTGCGATGAGCCAAAGATCTGTATGCACTCTCTAACCTTTCTCTCGTGATAGTTTATTGGATGATTTCTGTCTATTTGGTTCTTTCTGTCTGTATTCAGGTGGATAAGTGGTTTCACAAGTGGAAACCCCTCACACACTTCCTCACCTGTCAGGGGATACCCGTCCCACTCTGTGAGGAGGAAAGTGCCTCCTTGAGGGATTGAGATTTGCAATAGCAAAACAGCTCATGAACTTTCTGCTTCAAGGTCCTATTTGCCATCTTTGAATTCCTTGAGGTGGAAACTGCCTGGAGAGCCTGTTTTTTATTCAGCTTCATGGTACAGTGTTTGGCCTCCGTCATTACCAGTTACAGGACCAAAACCCCTCTGGTTAAAAAAGTAAAACCTCAGTTTAGTAACACGACCCCCTTTCAGCTTGTCTAACAAAGACATGTAATCACAAGAGACTTGAGCTGGTACAGAACAAGCGCTTGAAAAAGAATCTACAAATAGAGGAACAATGGTCCTGTTTCAATTCAATAAAACAATAACTTATTATTTTTAAAACATAATCTACAATTAAAATAGTAGAAACCAAAATAAGATTGTCTCCTTATTACAAGTAACTCTTGGTGAATCCTATGCCATAGAAACAAATATTTATTTAAATCACAGAAAAGAAACCCTACATATTAATTTCTATATGCATAAAATATGTTAGTACATATGGTGTGTGGTGAAAAAGGAGTTGAAAATGGCCTAACAAGGATCTATCCTCAGATGCAGAATTAAGCCTACAGATTAATACTCAAGCATAAGAGCTAGTTGTTCAGAGGAATTATTACAGGCTGCCATATAGCTAAGGTACAACTCTGAGCCTGGGAAAAGCCATTAATGTGAAAGACAATGGAAATGCTAAACTAGGAATTTATTATCTCCTGATTTTCTTTCCCCTCTTTCTTAAGGCTGGAAACAGAATATTAATGCGATATAAGAGAACAAACTGAAAGAGGCGAGACAGAAAAACCTCTTTCCAGCTGTTCTAACAACACTAATTTACTCACTTGTCTGCTTGGCTCCCCTTAAATGGAATGCTCAGCATTACGTTTGAGTGTGACATAACCACGCTCTGTGTGTGTGTGTGTGTACGTGTGCATGTGCACGTGGAGAGGGCACATTTTGGCAGCAGCATCACACTGCAATTTCTTGATTTTATTGGCAGCTGGAGCGTAACATTGCCTTTTAAGTAGATTTTCTTGCATTTAATTTGTTGGATTAGCATAACTAAAATGGTGGTCATAGGCCAGGAAAACACTGTTTCTCTGTCTTCTTTTCTTTATTGGCTTCCCCTCTGACAGTATTATATTTCCCTGTCTGCCAGCTGGGTGACAGACTGCCTGATGAAAATTTATCATGTTGCTTTCCATGGTGGACACAACAATGTGTCATGAAGAAAGTATCCATGATGTCATAGTTTTAGACTCTGGTAGATGTACAGCACAAGAAAATAAAAGCTATAAAGCAGCTATTTCTCTGTGCAAATTTCCTTGCTCCTGCTGGTGGCTGACATTGTTATATTTATTAATTTTCTTCCATTAAGACATGTTACTCTGTTACGTACCAAAAATTAAATAATATTCTTTTCTTAAACCAGTAATTTGCCCTGTTTCATGAGTCTTCATATTCAAGTATAGGGGTTTTTTTGGAAGCCCTGAACTAACATGGTTCTTTATGCTTGTTAAATAGACATATCACCCAAATCAGTTCATGTTTCACAATAGTACTGGATCTACATATGCATCTGAATACATCAGGAGATAAAATGTTGCTTCCAATGATTTTTTTAGGGGTTTTTTTTGCTCTTTTTAAGTAACACAGGTAATTCTATGCATTTAAATATTTAAACCTATGAAGATGCCCTTTTTCACTCAGGGCCGTTTGCATCTTAGAATGTCACTACTGAAATATGTCATATATGTTTTCTTCACGTAATTTCAAGTAAGAGAATTCCTTCTGGCATTTGACACCATGTGGTAAAACTAGATTTCTCAACCCAAAAAACTGAAGAGAACTCTCTTTCGTTTCTTAAAGGCAGAGCAAAATTATCCTTGAAGAGGAAGGGGTATTCTAAACTCAGGGTGTGTCCTTGAAGCTTCATTGGTTTCTTAAGCTGGTATAATTGTAGCAAACCCTATCAACTCAAGAAGATTAAATTGTTATGCAATAAATATACACTCCAGACCTTTACAGCATCACAGAGATTTTCCCCTTGTGCAAAGACTGCTGTTTCCTGCACAGAGCAGTCAACAAGCTACCTGACAATTGAGATAGAAGACTTTTGCTGTAAAATTTAACCAGTTCATCTCAGTAATATCTTCATTACCACTACCATCTAGGCTATTCTGATCCTGGAGATTTTTCTCCTGTAAAATGTGTCCTGCTAAACTTAGTTGACTGTTACTTTCAGGCTATTTCTTTGGCTATGAAGCTGCTACTTTGAGGAAACCAGGTTTCAGTCCCAGGGCTCCAGCTTCCTGTGGATGTTTGAAGAAGGATTGTGCTCCAGATTCCACACAATCATATCTCACACGTAGGGTCTCAGACAGAGAAAATCATATTCTTATGCTGTTATAATGGAAAAGATATCTACCTCTGAAGCAGTAACCAATAAAAAAAATTCCTAATACATATTATTTCTTTTTGTAATCCATGCCATTCCTTTTACCCCTTTATCTAAAGCTAATAATTTTGTTTTGATTTTGTTGAAAACAGGGCAAACTTTCATAAACATTCAGAAAAAAAAAATTGTTCCACCCAGTGTGTGCACAATGCTACACCTAATATCGATTGTTTCGATTGTTATGCCTGGGTACAGTCAGGAATAGATCTCAGTATGGGCCTCTCCTTTAGTTGCATGAAGTGAATTTTAATTATTGGTAGTAAGGATGGGAATGACAATACGGCAAAATCTGCAGCTTGTTTTACATCAAACAAGCTATTCTGTTTTGCCTCTTGTATAATCGATTGTCTGTACACAAAAGATAAAAAAAAAGCTGGTCAAGGGTTTAGTGCTGTTCAACTACCATTTGGCATGCCCATTAAATTACTGCACAAAGCAGACAACAATGCAGATTCAAGCCCTGAGTCTTGTGTTAACTTGACTGCATAAATGGGTCTCCAAGTTTAAAAACAGTTGAACAAAAGAGCCACCATGGAGTGATTAAGATTTATTTGGGTGCTGGAGTGCACAGCTGCTGCAGGGAGGAGGGGGAGAGACAGCACACATCCTCAGGGCTCGCCTGTGCTTGGCACTGGTCCCAGCTGCAAGGGAAGGAACTGAGCAACTGTACAACCTTTGTGATCCTTTGCTTCTTCAGGGCTGTTGCAATTCCCCAGCACGAACAGGATCAGTCACACATGGGACCACTCAGCAAAGGGTCTGCCAGGCTGCAGCAGTGCTCTCGTTAAGTGTGGTCTCCTGCACCATCACACTCCAAATTCGTTCAGATTTCTCCCGCAGGCACATCTGTGCCTCTTTTTTGTTACTGCAGAAGGGCCAGGAGATAGAAGCCAGGTGGGGAGTGGTCTGCCAGCTTACCAGTGAAATTTGTTTCTTCAGCACACTAACTTGAATGCTCAGCACTACTTGCAGAGCAAAAAAAAAAAAAAAGCCTTTGATTGCTTTGATATCGTCAACAATACAGGGGTGACATAGCCTCCAGCAGAAAGATGTCTTTCTTCTTACATTACTGACTCTGATGTCTTGCTTCCTATGTAACTGATTATCCCTGACTGCTCATGTTTGCTAATGACTTCAGGAGTCTGTTGAGAAGAAAGATCAGCACTGTAGAAACTAAAAATGAAAGCATCATGAGGCAATATTAACACAGAAATTAAACATTTCTTTGTGACTGTTTTAAAAAAGACCAATTGCAGTGGAAAAATGCCTACTTCCAGGGAGCAGGCAGTGCAGGATTGGAACTAAAACAGGCAAAGTCAGGGAACCATTGACATATTCAGCACTACAGCTTTAGCAAAGATCTAACAAATTACTGATTTTTTTTTTTAATGCCACTAGGCAGTTTTCTAATAGCACATTTTATTCAACTGTCCTCCTTTAATGCAGTAAAGGATAGGCAGATTGGTGCAGTACATCCAGATTCTATGTCAGTCCTCCGTCCTAAAGACAAAAGGGTACAGTGTTACAGGCTGGGATAAGTTGATTTTTATTTTTCGTCTTTGGGATGAATAAGCTAATCAGCCCAAGATACTTCCCTTTTTCTTCCCTTTAACTTACACTTTTTATAAGTTCTCCACTTCTTTGGGACACACGGTTTAGCACTATCACAATGTAAATGTCACAATCACAGCAATGCATCACAATTTTGTTAAGTTTAAGAGAAATATTGATTTAAAAAATATTCTTAATGACATAGTCCTATAAGACTGAATGGAATCATCTGAAGGTAAGCAACACTACATCCTTAAGGCCGTTTCTCACACTATTAGCTCGATGCTTTTGAAAATGTATTTATGCTGTTAATGCATGACCAGTACAGTAGGCATGTGTATGACACTTCCAAACAACACAAAGTAAATCCAGATTATTTTTGAATTTCCCATGTAACCTGAACGCATGAACCAATATGAGTCTTGGAGCTACTGACTGAGGCTGTGAATTAAAAAAAATTCAGTCTTAAGCATGTCAGCATATAAGGCTCACTGAGTCAGGTCCTGAAATACATTTATTTTCATCAAAAGAATTATGCTAGTTGTGCGAAAGAACTCACTCTTACTCACTCTGATGGCTGACATCTGCATTTGGGTCCATTTCTCTTTTCAAAGAACAATGCCTTGTTTTATGTCCTTGTACCAGAAAGCCTTGTCAACTCATTGCTAAAAGAAACTAGCATCATAAACATGTGTTAATCAAAACTGAGTGATAAAGTCTGATCTAAGTTGCAAACTCAAAACTTGCCTAGACAAGCAACCTGATTAGCTTTGAAAGGAGCCCTGCTCTGAGCAGTAGACTGTACAAAATTACCTCCAAGGATTTTTCCACGGCTATTTGAAATCCAGTTAATGACACAATATTTGGTGCTTATTCTGTTTCTTTCAAACATGCTGTTTGCATCTCAGACTAGTGCAGTATGTCTTGCAGAATGAACATAGACACAGTTTATGTGGTTGGATTAAACTTCATATATACATAATTTCTGTTTTCTCTCTCCTTTTGCACAGCATGTTTAATGCAAGATCTTACAATTAACAGAGAAGTAAATGTCCTTACGGTGCACATCTGTGGTTTAGGAAGGGTACTCCCCAATTCAGTGCTCCCACCAAGACTCCAAACCCCACTGCCACTCACTCACTCCCCTCCTTCCCCTCCTGCTTCCCGCTCCAGCAAGATGGAGAGGAGAATCAGAGGCACAAAAGGTGAAAATCATGGGCTGAAGTAAGAACATTTTACTGGAAACAGCAATGAGGTAAGAAAATGAACAGTAACAACAACAATATTAATAACAAAATGTATAAGACAAAGAAACTATTTACACAAAAAGCCCATGAGGAATCCTGACCAGCTCTTCCTCACCATGCTTTCTTCCAATGAGAAATCTCACCCTTCTTGGAAGCAAGAGTCTCTTTGCCTGCCCCTGGCAGTGATCTGAGGTGATATGGAATAACATTAGGGTCTGGCCACACCCCTTCTCAGCTATTGTCAAAGATAAACCTTGTCCGTGGCCAAAAGCAGGACAATCACCTACACTGCGTACTGGAAAAACCACAGCAGCAGAACATAGAACAACTCACCTCAGATATTTGCTAAAATTTGGTTAAATGATGGCACTGGGCATCTTTAAATGAAATCTGCTTATACACATGTGCTTCTGAGAATGAGCATGCACCCATCATTCCCCTAGAGCTTTACAGGCTCTAGTTTATATTTGCAATAGCCCCATGACTTGGTACAAGTGGGAAAGCTGAGGCATAGAAGAGGCTTGCTTCATTTGAATGAAGCAGGAAACAAATAGCAGAATGAGTGCAACACACTTTCCACTTACTTACCACATGAGTTATTTAATAGCCTTCCGTACATACCTAACCCGAAGGCAGCTGCAACTCCTTACAAAGCACAGGACTATATTGTCTAGTTCTAAGGTCCACAAAGCTTAAACAATCAAACATGATGGACCGGCACACAGAAACTCTGGAGTGCCAAGGGATCCTGTGACAACTCCTCTTTGTGGCTAACTGTCAGCTTGTGTGCTTAAGATAAATTGCTGAGTGAGGCGTTTTCTCCTGTGCCAGGCTGAGGATTTCTCTGAGTTTTGTTTCCTCTCTCAGGAACATTGTACTAAGTAAACTGGGCTCTTTGTCAGTATACTGCTCTGTGTACTGCTTTTAAAAGCAAACTGTAAGTTCCTAGCAAGTCAAGCTATAAATTTGCCAAGCTGAAAAGACATTGATTCGATTTCCTTACTATTTCTAACAAATACTGAGAACCAAAATTAAATCACTGGTAATGTATATTCTCTGCTACTCCCTGGTTATGCCTTTTTAATCATCATCATTTTAAGAGCTGAGCTGTGCCTAGCTGGCCTTCTGGACTTTCATATATAGTCAAACTAGAGAATGGTATTTAATGCAGCTCATAAATTAACAGCTTGTACTGAGAAGGATTCCCTGCTAGAAGAATTAATATGGCAGCTTCACCTTTGATTTACACTGATTTTACGCTCTTGTTTTTAATGTATTACTCTACTTCTAAAATTAATTTTTGAAAATCTTAACTAACACAGGATGTCCTTCTGCCTGATTATTAGTCCTTGATGCTTTGTTTCAACAGATGGATGAGGCATTGCACACTGCCCTCAAATGATAACTGGAGCCTTTCCATAAGCCCCAGACTTGCTGGCAGGGACTCCTCCTTCAAAGAGCACCTAAGGATGTTGCTGCAGGCCTAATGGAGGCGTCCCAGACTTTGTGTGCTATTTTGGTTGCCCTACCTTTTGCAACGTGAGCAGTGGGGGGTTTGCAGATCTCACTTTTGTTCCTAGATTTACCCATGCAGTTGCTTCTGATTGCTATGAATTTGGGTCAGGTTTGTTCCTGTGATCTATGGCTAACACTAAAGACCTTATTTTACAGCATCAAGAGTCTTCTAAAAAACAACTGAAAGAGGAAGTGCAGACAAAGGGGAAGTTGCCACATATCTAAGCGCACCAGAAGTATTTTTGCTGTTGGGGATTGGGTTCCTCACAGCAGACCCCTGGCTCAGCCCTGTCTCTTGAGGCAGGATGTGAAGCTTCACTTCTTCCCTACAGGGGAAGCTCTGAAATTAATTAATTGATTTACACAAACTGTGATTATTTCAATTCTTCACTGATTCATTAATGTTATTGTTAGGCTCCTAATGACCAGGCTGGCTGCTTGACTTCCTTCCATTCTGAGGTAATTTAAAGGCAGATTCATTTTCTCAGTTGCCCCTAAAGTACCATGTAAAAAACTGCCTCTTAGTGTTTGTTAAATTAACTAACAGATACTGAAGTGTCAGATGAGGAGAGGAACAAAATGAATGTCAGGTCTAATTATTAATGCTATACTTCACAGCCACTTGCAGAGGCCATACTCTGGAGTGGGTCCTTTTAACTGCTGAACACTGAAAGAAAGTGTTGGGCTAGTTCCTAGTGAAAGTCATGTTTATGCTAAAGAGTCTTCTGCTAGAGATTCTTGATGGTCAACAAGGGACCTTTAGATGGTATCATGTAACTGGGAATGCCCACTGCTTGACTGTGACATTTGAATTACAAAGACAGCTAACAAAATGTTAGGCTTCAGCAGTCAGTGGCTATTTGCATCTGAAACCTAAGATGGTGAAAAATGGCTTGAGTGGTTTTTCTCTCAAATGGATGCACTGTATCAAATACTGAAATGCAGTTCTCATGACACCATTTGAATTATGCTCTCTGTAAGCAAGCAGTTTTACAACTTTTCTTTCTCTGCATTCACTTACATAAATTAAACCAGCAGTGGAGGCTGCCAGAAAGACAACAGGCTAGGAAGAAATAGCTCTTTCTACATGCTACAATCTGCCAGCTACCCACTTCCATCCAAGCAATTGTTCAAACTCTGTTTCTGAGACAAGATAGAGGTATGCTACAGTTACAAAAGCACCAGGTTTTACCTGGTACCAGGAATTTGATAATGTATATGGATCACAAACTAAAACTTACACATAAATTCTACAGACACCATCCTCCCACCCCCTCTGCCCTCAAATGACTTTGAGCTATTCTTCCACCAAAAAAAGTTGGGGGAAAGGGGCAATGGGTTGAATGCTGTCTAATTAAAGACTAATCAGCATTTCTTCCAGTAAAACCAGAATTACCAAGTTACTGCTGCGTGAATATAGCACATGTAACTTGAATTTTGTACTGAGGCTTTATTGATTATTATTTGTAGAAAGTTCATGGGATGAACTTTTTTTACCATTAGAGACACCAGCCAAAAAGTTGGAAACTCACAGTATTTGTCACTTAGAGAGCAGCAGCCACAATACACCGTAGAATTACCAAACCACAATCTAACTTTCTTGAAAGTCTTCATTTAAATGCACATATGAGCTCTTATATATTTAAGGCCCCAAAAAAGGAATAAGCTGTCTAAACCAAACCACCATTTCTCAGCTGGACACATCCACAAAGCAGACATTAGAACATGCAGCACTGGTTCTAGAGGGTTGTGGTGCTGACTGTATTCAATGATTTCCAACTTTCCAAGAGACCTTTCAAAAATACTTTCCACTGGAAAGAAACAAGTGTGCTGAATGTTAAATTAATCTTTTTACACTGCTATCCAGCTATCAACTTTAAATCTATGCACTGACAGGACAATAAAAAATTTCCATGTATTTTGAAGTTTGACTCCAGGAAAGGATGTCTAGGGATGAGGGAAAAAATTACCTAAAAGCTGTCCAGTTTTTCTACAGATGACATCTCTCCAGCAAAAAACCATTTCTATGAAATGTGTTTTTCCCAGTCATTTGTCTTGATTTAATGCTTAGTGTTTCTTATATTCAAGCAATTTATTACATACCAAAGAGTATGTTAGTGAAGTTAGCCTTCAGTTACTGGTTTAGGTTGTTGGGATGGGGAGGAAGTTTCATGCATGATATGAAGCATTTTCCACTGCTTGACAGCGGTGTGGAAGTGTCCCAGCCAGGGCTGTGCAAGAATTAAGACCATCAATCATTCTTTCCACAGGCAGTCTTTATTTTAGAAGTTCAACAGCCTGGATATTCAGCAGCCTAACTGATTGCACAGCCTGTCTGTCCCCCTCCCTGCTCTAAAGAATTTTTCATTTGATATGGGCAGATTTCAAAGCCCCTTCAGGTGAGGAAAAGCAAAAACCAGCAAGCCAGGAATGTATTAAATTGGATTTTGCACTTCAACAGAGCAGACAGAAATTTCCAAACACCTTCCAGTAAGTGACAATACCAAGTACTGTTGTGAGCCAGCTCATAGAAGGAATAGGAGCACATTTCTTCACGGACATACTGTGCCATATCTACAGAAAGTACTGGCAGGCCTCCACTTACATCTAGGTTGTGAAGTGAAGAGTGCTTCTGTAGCTGGATGCTTTTTTCCTTTATCTGAGGACTCCCACACTATTTCTTCCAGCCTAAGTCTTTGTTTCCATACTTCTTCTCTTATCTAGCAAGAATCAGCACTTACATAAAAACAGATAAATGGATCTTCACTGTTTCAGGAAAGATCTGATTGGAAAAAAGGTATGTTCATTAAAAATGTTGGCAAATACAAGCTGGATTGGAAAAGGCATATTGTAGCTAGCTGTAGAGTAACAAGATGCAGAAGGGGAAGAAAAATCACATGAGCAGCATCAATTCCCTTTATGTTAATTTCCTTCTGAGCAATAATGTAAAATATTTACAGCGCTGTAAAAACAACAGCAGATCAAATAGGAGGCAGAATATTATGTGGGAACAGAGGGAGTGTATTAAGAGAAATTTGAATGTTTATAAAGGGAAAAAAAAAGCCAGATTCAAATTTAGCTTTGCGCTCACACTGGCTAGCAGACACTGAACAGAGATAGGCAGTATTTAGAACCACAGGGCTTATATATTCTTCTGTGAAGCAAAAACGATACCATTACCTTGAATACTACCTCAATAACCAACTAAAGCCATATTTTTATAAGCAGAAAATTCTTCAGGAGGAATGTAAAGTCAACTCAACAGTGAAATCTGACCAAAGAGGTTATTAATATCCCATTGCTCTGGGATACCACAAGACTGCAGCAGAGGAGCTGAGACAGGGATGATTACTGAGAATTCCTTTAGTGGACACCAGTCCACTAAATGCTGCTGTGGACACCAGCCACAGGGTGCTGCTGCAGGAGTGCTCAGTACAGCTATAGCACCTTCATTAGATGCCAAAAGAGTCATATGACAAGGAGTAAAACCGTCAAACATTTCCAAATGGCAGGGGAAAAAAACAAACTCTTCAAAGAGAGAAAGGTATTTGCCAATGCAAATTGGATCTGTTTTTACAGAAGGAATCCCTGACTACTCTGCAAGCCTGTTGTGGAAGTAAATAATGATTTCATAACAAAAAAATGAAGAGGGGCAGGAAAGAATAAACCTAGTGAGACTAAAAACCAAACAACACTTGCAAATAAGTACAGGCCATTTTATATCATCTCCTGCTACTGCCTTATATTCCCCACTCTTGCCTCCTGCTACATGAAGCCATAGAAGTTCTATCTGGTAGAACATTAAATCTCCTCTAGACTACAGCAACTAATTTTGTGTATCAAGGCACTATTCTTCGTTCAGCACATCTGAGTAAAGTCAGAAAAATTCCTAGAGCCCACAGTGTCTGTAAAAACTCTCTCAGGTTCCCAAAATAGATTTAAGTTGCTACTTCAAATAAATATTAACCTCAGGAAGAAATGTCTTGACTGGTCTTACTGGTCTCCTTATCCCATTTGGTACGATACTGGTAAGAGCAATGAACCTCAGCAAAAAAGTAGAGCTGTTCTTCTGTACAAAGACTGGGAAGGCAGAGCATTTTACCCGTAATTAGCTGCCATGTGAATTTATAATCAACTTTCTGACTGAGAATTATGTTTTGTTTCTTCATATTTGAACACAAGTAATTCAGAGTATCCAGAGTTAGATGTCTAACTGAAAAAGTTGACTTCTACCCCATAACTAATGAACCTCACATATTAGGCAGCTATGAAAGGCACTTTATCCCAAAAAGTACATGGTAAAATAGATACAGTATTGCTAGCCAGAAAGTTTAGAGGCCCCCTTACATCCTAATCTTTGCAAGACAATTTAGTCCACATGAGTTCCAGGTATCTTAAATGTCTGCAGTAGAGAGTTGCCAGCGATAGTTGCTTAGAAGCTTCAACTCCCCAAAGAGTTGTGAACTTGCTAGAAACAACTTATTTTAAAAAATATCTGCATAGATTGGCAGCTGTCCTCATCTGTTAATAAAGGAGTCAACAATAAAAGAAGACTATTAAGAGAACAGACCCCTGCTGTAACTGCAGTGAGAACAGGCATTAGAAGCAAGCCCAGGAACTGATCCAAGTTCTGACTCGAGGATTTTAATTGTTACTATTTTAGAGACAGGATTGATTGCGAATGATTTAAGAAGTCATCACTAAAGATTATTGCTTCTTCCAAACTATGTCTTAGCCTTGAAACTGCATCCCTCCCACCACAAGCAACTTTTTCTTACCTTGAAGGGGGAAGGATTACCAAGAGTCAGGTAGGACCTCATACTGCAAAAGTTGTGGGGAGTAACTGCCACCAGCCTGACACTGCAAGGACCTCACACTCACGTGGCAGACCACACTCTGACCTGTCTCCATCTCCCATGTCTGTCAATGCTGCCTCTCAAAACCTTGCAGTAGTAGCTGAGTAATTTTAGCCAGTGTCAGTCCTAATTTAGGAGATCAGCTGGGCTTCTGTGATAGGAGACTCACTCTGTCCATTACTCTGTGCAGACTATTGGTCTCAAGAACAAACATGTCACCTAGCAAGCGTCTTAGCTGCCTAGAATACTGCTGAAGTAACTGAAGAAATACTTCATGATCTGGCTGGCAGTGGTAGTGCAGCCTATTAAAGCCTTCAGCTTAGGAGATATGCCATTTTACTTCAGTGCTAACATAATAATCAAGAACAATACTTTAGCTGCTTGACTCGTTTTATTTTTATCCCCTCGGCTGCATTTGAGTTTTACAGTGGTTTCTTAAAGATCAGTCATTCTCGTAGACCTCTAAGAGGTAACAGACAAGATTGAAACAATCATACATACAAAATTACTCATGTTTATAAATTTTTGGCAATCATAGTAACCCGTTTTTTCCTATTGCCATTGCCCCAATCATTGAAAAAGAGTGTGTACAATAATTTACATCTGAAGTATTTCAAAGTGCTTGACAGTGATTTTCCAATAACTATTTACAAGTGGCCTATTGACATATGTACAGGTGTTACAAGTTGTGGCTGGATATGGCTTTCTATGGAAAGTGCTTTATATTTGGTCAGTGATGTTACTGACTAACCAACCCAAGGGTTACTGATAAAACTGTAACCACTAACAGCTGAATTGTTGTGGACAGGTATTTACAGAGTTGCTAAGATGTATAAAATAGCTATTTACACAAGTGTTCCATAAATACAGAAAGTATCTTCTTTCTTCCAAGAATGGAGGAAGTCCTTCAGCCACAAACCTGGTTACTATCCCCAAAGAGTGTAAGACACAAGTAAACTGAAAGTGATTGCTGACCCAGTGCTCACGCCATATCATCATCTGTGCTGACAACAGATATCTGTAAAAAAGTAAGTAGAAGTTAGCCACAATTGCACTAATAAAAGACATAAAACAACACACATCATTGCTAATCCTGCAGGCTAGTGACCACATTTAGCACAGATTACTCCATTCCAGGTACAGACACTGGTTACCTACTACAACTTTAACCTTGATTATAGGGTAAAGTTGTCAGCTGATTCAGCCTAGTAGTTTGTCTGCAGCCAGCAGCTTTCAAAAAGAGACCTCTCATAAATTTAACTCAGGTATCATTTGGCAGTCTTTCTACTCCAATTATTAACCTAGAGCCCCAGACATGTTAATAGGTTTACTTACTGCAGGGTAGGTGTGTCCTACTGAACCGCTGTGTCTTCCAATATCAATTGTGAGATCCTCTTCTGTGGTTTTTAGGTAAACGGGATTATCAAAATTCATGCTTTTCATGTTCTTGTGCTGCCAGTTACGCCACATGAAGTAGCCAGCTGCTGCAGCCATCATCAGTAATACTGCAGGGAGACAAAGAGATTGCACACATGGAGTAGAGTAAGGTCAAGCTCCTAAGAGTGGCTTGTCCCACCACATAGGGTCCAAAAGGCTAGTAAATGCTGTACTCACCAGCAGGAAGAATGATCCAAGCTGCTGATGTTCTTCCAGCTGCAGTTACTTCAGAGGTTGTGCCACTGGTGCTGAATCCTGCATGAGAGTTTGATGCAATGAGCTTGCATACTGGCAGATTGTCATATGCAAGCATTTACCAAACCCAGAAGCTCCTGTTTGATAAGTTTCTCAGTAGCACACTGCTAGAATAGCCTAACATGCTTCATCCTGTGTTAGTTGGAAGCTTTCTTTATTTCTTGCCTTCCCTGAGCACTCCTGGGATTTCATGGAACCTATAGGTTCTACACTGTCATATGTAAACTAATTCTGTTTAACACATGCTCCAGCTGTTACACTACACAAATGATCTGGCCTGTGTTCTCTACTTGCATGCAAAGAAGAAAACTTCCAAGTAGGCTAGTTGGTCAGTTTGCATTTAATTTCTGTAATGTTTAGCAGTGTTAGTTATTGGGACCAGTACCTCCAGGAACTAGTCCAACAGTTGGAGATTTTTCTGTTGTGCTGGTATCTTTAGCCTCAGTGTAAGCCACAGTTGTTCCAGTACCTGAAACTAATTATAGATCAAGAACTAATTATAGATCAGTTAATCCTGAAGTTTTGCAATGGCTTTGCTATGAGAGCCATGGTAGTGAAGGTTTAGCAGATGGCAAAAATGATCATGCAGCTTGTTAGCTTCACTGGGATCACTGACATTAGCTATTTCACTAGCACACCCTCAACAGAGAGCTCTTGATGAAAAGTAGTTCCAAGAACAAGGCCAGACAGTTAATCAGGAATGAATTACAGGTATTTAAAGTCACAACAATCATAAGCCATCCCATCCCTCATATAAGGTTTTCTGAGTGAGGTTTCAGTTTTACAGGTTTACTGGTTAGCTATAGCCTTTGATACCAATAGCAACGTTTCAGAGCAGCCAGCTGAGGCCAGCATCCTTGCCTTCAGCACTCTGTGGCAGTCAGAATCAACATGCAATAGAGCAGGTGGCACCTTGGAGTTTCTAGTTCCACTCCACTGGACAAAGCAAGCTTGCTGCATAGTCAGTGCTGACAACAGTAGCACAGCAGCATGTTCATCTGGACCAAAAAGGAGGTACAAACTTCCTTGGACAGCAACATTAGCTGATCACCTTTTTAACATTGTGTATTTATATGTACAGCCATGTTAGTTTATATCCTGTTTTATAAGAGGCTGATTATGTTTTGTCCTTGTGCTTGCTGTCTGCAGAAAGCCATGGAGGTACGAAGTCTTGTTGCAAATGATGATGATGCAGAAGCAAAGCATGGACTTTGAACAGCGCCTGCAGACTTTGAGGGCCATGTTAATGCATAAGACCCTCTTCTTCAAGATTAATTAAATCAGATTAATTCTAACAAAGCTGTCAGCCTATACCACTGTATTTCCTTCCCACTAACAGGTTCAATACTCCCCTACTCCTTCCCCATTCATCCTGGGAAAGATCTCAGTTGTGTTACAGTACCTGTACATCTCAGACCATCCTCCTGCAAGAAGTACCCAGCAGGACACGCACAGGTGTACTTTGGAGAATGTTCATTTATCTGAGGAGCAGGCAGGCACAGGTAGCTACAGCCTCCATTTGCCATGGTCTCTTCACACCAGTTTCTACCTGTTGGTAGAGCAATTACAGAGTGAACAGGAGTGAGCCTTCATGCTCCAGGTGTGTAGCAGAAGCATTTGCTCAGTAATTGTTTTAGCAGAATTACTTCTCTGAGCTGCTGATAGATTTATACCTGCTCTGCCCAAGAAAGAGCAATTGCAACTAGACCTCTCAACCCCCATGGGGCTGCCTATGTTGGAAGCTCCAAGCAGAACTAGAAATGGCTGCTGTACAGTGAAGGGATACCATTTGCCACCATCCAGGCAGGGCAGGCTTCTTACAAGTATACACTGACTTAACTATAAACTGTACTGAAATTACCTGAAGGCTGAACAAGTTCATGATACACAATGATGTCCTGTGCATCATTGAGGTTGTTCACTAGGGTAACCAACTCGTTTCCAGTAAATTTGTTGGCACCGTAGACTGCCTCATTCTCTCCATCAATCCAGTACACACGGTCCTAGAAGACAATGTCATTGCATCCCATTACCACCATGATGCTATCAGCCCCATCATTCCTGCCACATAGCAGCAAGAAGAGGATCTTTGACAATGATTGTAGAAAGTCACTCTTACCTCAAAAATGGTTAGAGCAAGAGGATGGGGAAGGAACATATGTGACTTCAGCACAATTCTACGATCCTGGCCATTCAAGTCCACACTTGACAGCATGTGTAGTTTAGAATCCAGCCAGTACAGGCGGCTTTTTACAAGATCTAGGAGGGGGAAAACACCAAACATATTTAGTGTCCACATGGAGAAAACCTCCAAAGCTTGCTGCAAGATTTGAAACAACCACAGGTTTGAGAATGGTGGCAGTGTTGCCCTAGTTTCTTACCATTCCAGGATACAGAGGGCTGCTGCAGAGATGCCTATGCAGCCTGTGTCTCAAGTATAATACAGAGCAGTTTAAGAAAAGTTACTATTTCAGTATCTGAGAAATGCTGGTGCCTGTTGCAGTGTCTTCAGGCATGCAGAAACTTCCCTTTCTCAGAAGCTGAAAATAGTTCTTGGAAGAATGACCTTAGCTTTTGTAGCAAAAATATTGCTAAAGCTCCAGAACACCTCTGGCACAGAGACAAGTTCAACATACCTAGAGCAATTCCATTAGGCCATTGGATTTCTGTTGTCACAAGCTGCTGTCTGTCAAATCCATTCATTCCTGCTTTTTCAATTTTTGCTGGCTCACCCCAGTCTGACCAGTACATAAAGCTGTGAAGCAGAATTTATGTTGTATGATGCACTATAGTATTGTGTAGTATCACTCTTTATTATGACCAATAACTAACAAAGGCTACCTAAGTCAGTTATCAGAACATGTAGTTGGTAGGTCTGCTCTTTCAAAAAAAAAAACCAGGACAAATACTCACCCAGAGACAGGATCTAGAGCAACAGAAGCTGGCTCCTTCAGCTCAGAGAGAAACAAAACCTTTCTTTTTGTGCCATCTAGGCTAGCCACTGAAATGGTCTTTGCAGTTGAGTCAGACCAGTAGATGTTCTTATAAACCCAGTCAACAGCAATGCCTGCAGGGCTGTGTATGTTGTCAAGGATTCTGACGTGTGTTCCAACTTTATCACGGGTATCAATAGAGGCACTGGAAGACAAGAATTACTTGCTTTCAACCACTTCCTCTGCAGATACTATCCCTTGGCATACCTCAGCAAATATTGCACAGGATTTCAGGCAGAAGATGCATGTGGGACATTCCACAGAGTGCCTTTCGTACAATTGTAGCAGCAGTTACTACAAAGTGCAATAGGCATACACCTTGCTAGCTGTGGGAACTCACATCAACTGTACTTTGTCTTTAGGACACCAGGAATCTAGTTCTCATTACCAGAGACTAGAGAAAGACCTTGGGTAAAACATGGGATGGTTTAGGGAAGCACACTAGGTTCAGAAGCTAAGCTCATTTACCTGAAGATTGCTTTTTGGCTGAAGTCTGCCCAGTAAAGCTTTTGCTCAGCAATATCAGCATCTAGAGCTACAGAGTTTCTTAGCTGCTCTACAAGCTGAATGTATTCTTTCCTCTCAAGGCCGATCTTCCTAATATCCCGGCGGTTGGTGAAAATTAGACTTGGTTCTTTCCCTGTGAAAAGAGTTTAAATGTTATCTGTTTCTATCTTCAAGATATCCAGTCCCATACTTTTCTTCTACAAAAAGGTTTAAGAGTCATCATATTTAGTATTTGCCATTCCACACTTGGTAGCAGATGCTGACAGAGGTCTTGGCTGTACCATACCTCATCCTTTTTTCCCTCCACAACCTGATGGGGAGGATCCTCCTGCCCAGGGAGCTGACACAAGCAGTTTTTGTTGCATAGCTTAAAGTACCGTATCATGGCACCATTCAAAGCGTTAATAGTGATCAGATCTGTACAAGTTACATCAGTAACACTACAACAGCCAGTGTAAAAACCACAGTAGTAAAAACAGTGCCTCCCTTGCTGACTCATTTTGAAGTGAGGATAGAAAAGTCTTATTTCAACACTCACCAACTGCCTTGCACACCCCAGTAGCAAGATCCATCTGATAGCCACGGCTACATTCACATTTGTAGCCCCCTTTCAGGTTGATGCAGATCTGACTACAGATGCCAGGGTTCTGACATTCATCAATATCTGTAAAAACAACAATATAGTTTATGCTCACCTCCAATACCACCAGTAGAGTCCATGTTAAACTACTAGATACTTGCCTCCACAGGTTCTCCTGTCCAGAAGCTCAAACCCAGCTGGACAGTCACATTCATAGCCAATAATGAGATCTCTGCAGATATGAGAGCATCCGCCGTTGTTCACCAGACATTCATTTATGTCTAGAAAACAGAATTAATCACTTCTGAGAAGGCATGCATATTTAGTCTTATAGTTTTAGTCATGCACTTTACCAGGTACACATTCATTTTCTGACGATGCCTGCCACATCTGATAAACTGTTCTGGTACTCAAAGTCATATGTAAGAGATCCCCCTCAAATTCATGTTTGCCCAGCTACCAGGACCATCTCTGTGCTACAAGCAAGCAGCAGTAAAGATTGAGGCTCCTGAAGTTTCAGGGTTTCTAATGCATTCAAGTGCCTTCTGACCACAGAGGAATCATCCTAACAGCCAGTTTGGCTAGGATAAAACTAGCCTATTAACTAGGTTGGTCTCAGTTGTAAGTTTGCCACCAAGAAATGCCAATGGGCATTCCAGCTGACATCTGACAACTCAGAGGCTATATCCAAGTATATTTAGTAGTCAACATCGTGCAAATAGTTTGTTCACTTACTACACTCCTTGAGGGGCTCATCACTCCAGTCTTTGCAGTCTCTCTGCTGGTTACACACTTTATTGATATCTATGCATTCTCCACTTCTGCACTTGAATTTGCCAGGTCCAGAGCACTGAATAACTGACATAATGAAGATTGTGTGGGTGACTACCAGCTTCAACAGATATTCTGCAAAGACTTTTTTCTTGCTTAGTTCCACACTTACCATTGTTACAGTTTGCTTCATCTGTGCCATCCAGACAATCTCTCACACCATTGCACTGCCTACTCCCGTGGATGCAGTTCCCATCTTCACATCTGAACTGGTCAGGTCTGCAGGTCTGAGAAGCTGAGGACATAGCCATTACAGACTTTTACTCCTGAGGTTTACTGAAGCAAAGGAAATAAAAGAGGAGTCAAGCAATACCTCCTAGAGAAGGACAAAGTGAACTTACGGCAGTTGATTTCATCACTTCCGTCCTTGCAGTCAGGATCCCTGTCACAGCGCCATTTTTTGTGGATACATTCACCTGAGCCACACTGCACCTCACTGGCAGAGCACTTCACAGGAGGTGCAGGCTGGCGGCCACATTGCTCTAGAGACTCATCTGAGTTGTCGGAGCAGTCCGCATCATCATCACACACCCAGTTGAGGGGGATGCAAATCGAGCTCTTGCACTGGAACTCATGAACTCCACAGGTAGGAGGTGCACACTCCAGCTCATCACTACCATCACTGCAGTCATCTTGACCATTGCAGACAAAGCTCTTGGAAATACATTGCCCACTGCTGCATGTGAAGTCTGCTGGACTACAAGTCACATTGCCTGGGGTAACAGGAGTAAAAGAGATTAGTACATTGTCATAAGAAGGCTGACTTTTGTGTGAAGGTATTTTGTTTTGCAGGTTTTTTATCAGCTGTTAGCTGACAGAAGATCAGCATTCTGTATAAGGCAATAAGGAAGCCTAAATGACCACCTAGAGGACATTTGGCTTCCACAGACCATTCTCCTTGCCTCTGGGTATTATGATAGGCATCAGATTTGAACTATTGAGTGAAAAAAACCTTCTGAAGTAGCTAGGCTGTCCTGCACTTCAGATTGCAAGCCTTTCAGAAAACAGGCTCTAACCCTGTGAACCAAAGACAGGAGGTAAGAGAATTGCTAACTCAAGAGTATAGACTAAGATTAAGGTAGTCTAATGGTCAGCATGTACTTTAGCTTGAAATTGAAGTGTTTTGTGCTGGTCCCTAGGACAGCAGTGGCCCATTTGCCTGGACCAGTGGGGATAACAGATAAAGATCCTGCCCGAGTTGATCCTGTGGTTAAGCACACCCATGCAATTTATGTCAGTACAAATTATGCTGGTTTAATAGCAATGTAGCTAGCAGCTCAGTACACCTAGGCTGATAGTTTTATCAGCTTCATTAGAAACACTGTCTGGAGATTTACTTGTAGATTAAGGCATTTGTTTGCTGAGTAAGATGGCAACTCCACAGGCACATAGCAAAAGTTTAAAAATCTGTGTCTCATTAGGCCATCCAGGTAAGGTGGTTCTGATGGAAGCCAGCCCTGTGGCTTTGGTTACAGCAAATATATCTCAGACAACTCATATGTACGCAAATTCTTTTGAATAAGCCAGGAATGTTACACTCTAATGCTGCAGTGGCATCTCTACTTGTGTACAAGCCTGAAGTTGCCCCCACCTTGCCACCAAAACACCAGAAATCCTGCTTTACAGATATTTCAGGATAGGGCTATAAAGTAGATTTTATGCCCTTAGCTAAAAGTTGCTACTACACTTTCAGGAGACAATTTGTTAATGTAAGCAGCAAATTCAGAAACTCTCCAGAGAACAAATTCCGACAGTTGGCTTGCCAGGTGACTAAGGCTACCTATGGCTACTGCCAAAACTAGCAGAGAAGAAAGACACACATTAAATAGCTTACATTATTGTAGCTCTTAACTTAGCAGGATAGAGGAGTGTCAGAAAAAGTTTGCTTTAAGTGGCTGCAAAACAAGACGAAGAGATATTGCTACTATGAGAGATATTGATACTATGAAAATCTTCCCAGGTGTACTGCCCAGCTAGCTCCTTTCCAGACAAGTAAATTTCAAATAGAGTTATGCAGCCACCATTTCTCTCCTTACCACAATTCTGTTCATCTTCTTCACTGTCACAGTCTTTTTCACCATCACATTTCCAGGACACTGGGATACACTGAGTTGACTGAGGACCACAGCTGATTTCATTTACCCGGCATGTTCTCGTATCTATTGAAAAAAAGTTTAAATTCAATCTAAGACCTACTGGTCTTGGGTTTCAGCATTTGTCCTGAAAACTGAGACTGAAAGGCTTCAGGTCTGGACAAAGCTGCAATTATTTAGATGCCAACATCTGTATAAATTAATGGAAAAGGCTATGCTATTCTGTGGTGTTCAGTAAAAAAAGATGCTTCCAATTCCTGATAGATTAGTATTTTAAGGGTACCTTTGTAGTGGTAGCTTTGTGATTGCACACCAGTTACACTGTAGCAGCTTGAGCTACAAGTAGTAGTAGGGAGGAGTAATGCCAAAGTGCACTAGGACTCTGGGCTGAAGTATTCCCCACTGTGGATCCTATTGACACAGGGAAATGACACTTCCTGGATCTATATTCCTTGATGGGTTACAACACTTCAGACCAGAGTTGTTAATCCTGAGACCTCACAGTCAAGCCTCTGCACTGCTGCTTCCCACACCCAACATGTAGTCAGATACTCAGTCCTTACACTAGCTCTGGTAGTATTGGGATGGCATGTGCAAAGTAGCTGCCTTGGAGAACAGCAATCACTTGGTGGACAAGCCACAGTGATAGTCAGGCCTGCCACGTTCTGCTTGCTGCTTCTGGCTGTAAGTATAACCTTGTACTTGCTATCTCTTACCAGTAAAAGTACAGAGCACCCACTCAGTTCTGCATCTTTTTAAGCAGTGAAAAGTCTCCTCAAGACCCTGACAGGGCCGAGCACTTAGGAAGGTGCTCCTCAAGACGAGTTCATCCTTCCTTTAGGAGGAGAGTCTTGCAAGCAGGCAAGAAGTCAAAATGCTCCTCCCCACAGGCTTGCCTACGCCACCATGCCAGGTTCACTTACGGCACAGTTCAGAACTCTCATCAGACCCATCCTCACAGTCCGGATCCCCATCACACTGCCATCTGTTAGGCACACACTGACCACTGAGGCACACAAAATCAGATTCGGCACATGTCTTCTTCACTGCAAGGGAGAAAAATACACTTATTTAGGGACCAGAGCTTAGCTTGTTTATAACTGACAGGGACCAGCTTTGTTGCCCTAGGATAGTAATTCAGTATCCTTGGTTCGTGGATGTCTGGTGTCCCCCACCAACCTAGTAAACAGTGCTGTTGAACACTTCCTACAGAGTTATTCTGTGCACAGAGAAACATTTATATTCATCTAATCAGGCACTGAAGGACCACTATGGCCAAGGAGACTAAACAGGTTAGTCTATATTAGCAGGCTGCTTCAAACAGACTTGAGTTAAAATAAGGTTTGTTGATATTAGTATTTAGGTTTTGAACTGAGTTTATAGTCCAGGCATTTGATTTGTCATTACAGAAGCACGGTACTATGTAACTCTAGGGTAATACCTTAGGACTGCCTGAGGAGACTGGCAGTTCAACCACACCAGTGATGGATACAGAGTATGTTTTGCCTCATCTCCAAGTAAATCTAGTCATCTATCTTGGCTTCTGTGTCTGCTCAAAGCATGGGTTGGCAGCCAAAGCTAGACTTAATGTTTATAGGAGACTCAGTAGAATCACTTTCACGTATAAAACAAGGCTTTTAACCATGGAATAGGCAGCAGCAGAGTGCTAATAGCAAACATTTTCTATTATGTATTCAAGAAACAACTGAGAACAGGCTTATATTCTGTTCTTGTCAGTCATCACTCTCACAAGTGAAGAATTTTGGTCACAAGCTTTGTCTCAGTTGCCAATTCCAGGAGAGTTAGATAACACTCAGGAAAATACAGCTGCCTCAGGTGGATACAAGGAATAAAAAGTGATTGTTCTAAGGAATTTTTCTTTGTATTCCGACTGCCAGAAGTGCTGGACAGGATAAGCATCTGTCCAGCGATCCGCTCTTAAGTCCCCACTTCCAGTTAGGAAGTACTACTACTATAGAGGTATTATTTTGATTACTTACCACAAGCACTCTCGTCACTGCCATCTAAACAGTCTTCATCACCATCACACTTCCAGATTTGAGGAATACAGCGTCCGTTACCACATGCAAATTGCGATTCCTCACATTTTGCTCTTGCGCCTTCAATGAAAAAAGGAGCCTAAGCCTCGATACTGTTAAGCAATACTTTCTTGCTTTCCCCACTGATCAAGAAGCTACCCAGCTTATTAAACAGCTTAACATCAACATGAAACCAGATCTGAGCTCCAAATCTTTGCAGCCACCTTATTCAACCCTGAAAGTAGAGCCAAAAGCTTTCCTCTCACAGTACAAGGGTAGAGTTTAAGCACCATAGCAGTCCACCTGCCAAACAGCAGCAAACAGTGTCATTCTTACTCAGTTTTCCTCTTCAAGACAGGGTCAAGTCTGCAAAAACATGTGCCCACAATGACTCTGCTGTCTCACACCTAGCACTGCATTCTCAAAACTCTTCAAACTTTAAGCAAACTGGGTTTACATTTGATTAATGTCAAGCTGGATTAGCATTTCAATGCTCTGCTGCTAACACATTACAGCAGAATCCCCAAGATATCTGTAAAGGTAGCTTACATAACTGCTTTGTAGCTGAGGAAGTTTTCATGCTTTATGTTACTCCTCAAACAGTGGCACCCAGAGACATTCCTTGGTATACACTAAAAGAAGTGTGATGCTAAAAGAGAAAAGTAATTTATCACTTCCTTCTGGAATCAAGTCCATTGTCTCAGAACTGGTTAAGTCTTGATTTGTTAGTACACTTGAGAAAGGTACTGCTTTCTGCAAGATCCTCAGAGTGCATTTTCCAGAGTACCTTCAACTCTACAGCTGTATGACCCCATCCCTCAAGGGGACATGCTTTGCCTTGGAAGCCCTGTTACAACTGTCACTAAAAGCAGCAGCCTGCATCTTCAGCAGCTAAGCCAGAGCTGTTCCACTTAATGCACGTAGGCAAGTGTGTGAGACTGTGCATCAGTATTGGCTGCACATGACTACAGCATGATGCAAGACTCCTGATCCTTCTTGGTTTATTGCATCATTTAGTGAGGGTGCTTTGTCCTGGCATTCCAGAGTTCAAAGGGCACCAAACTTTAGTAGAGTATTATTCCCTATTTTATATCCTCTCTGCATGATGTGCAAAATGCAAGACAGTTTCCAAGTAGAAGGAAAGTACTCAGCCATTTTACATTATATTGGCTAACCACCATGCATGAGGCACTCACAAATGCTGGACAGTGCAAGCAAAAACAATATGAGCAATTCTATCTGCTGAATGTCCCATGTAAATTCATGATCAAAGAGGAGAAACAGCATCTTACTGACTTCTGCTAATGTTTTAGTATTCTTACTGGCAGAGTAAAGCAGTAGCCCACTTGTAAGAGCAAAGTTAACAACTTTTTTCATGGGAACTGTGTTCAAAAAGTACCAAAAATCAGAACATCAGCTCTTGTGTTTACTGTTTCCATCCCCTGTTTGCTTTTCTGTTTGGGAATTACATCAGTTTGTGCTTTCTAGTAGTGTGGTTTTGTAAAGCTGCTACTACTACTTGGTCATGAGCTGTCAATCAATTAGCTTGCCTTGTGCTAGACAGCACACCCTAGCCACCTGAGAGTGGGAGTAGATGCCACAATCAGTAGCTTGTTCTAAGCCTGATACCTTCTAGTCCAGCAGCCTCTAAAAGAAGGTTAGAGTTGTGAGCCCTGGTTACATATTTCAGGTTTTAGTGTATTACAACATAAAATATGCAACAACTGACTCCTGCTAGTTTTGGGACTTTCTCATCCAGGCATTCAGAGTGAGAACAGTCAACCTTTCCCAAAATAGCACACAGAGATATTAGACTAATCCTGCCACTAAGGAGATCCCAAAATAACTCCATGGTCCTTAGTTACTCTATTTCAAGCTAGAATAACCAGAAAAGGCTTGCTAAGGCAGCCTAGTACATTGTGACTTACAAATGTGACATCATTTTGACCAAATGCTACAGGGAAGCTACAGACAAGGCTAACAGAAACAACAGATGAACTTGTAGTAACGACTATAACTTTACAATTACAATCCTAACAACAAGCCATTCCAAGAAGATATCATTGCTTCTGCAGCCAAGTGAAATGTCCAAGCAAATAAATCAACAAAACCTAACACCCACACAGGTGCACAAAGGTAAAGGTCAGCATCTGCTACTGCTCCTGAGATGTCTATCAGACTCTGATGGCCACTTGAAATGAGCTCCAGTTAAGATGAAGGTTAGTTACAGCCAATAGGTTTGATCCCATCTTACACCAAACACAGTTCTACAATGCCAGGTAATCATTTAGTTAGGCACTACCAGTCTAATCCACTGCTATTTGAGCAATGGAGTCATACCTCAGTTGCACCTTCAGTCACTAGACACCTAATGATTTTTGGATCAGCATTAATTAGCCATTAATTCAAAGCTTCTCTTTATGTGCTACTTATACAGTAGAAGCACCTTCACACATCTTCTCTTCCTAGGAATACAGCTTAAGCTAAAAAATGTAGAGAACCAGTAACATCAGAGCCTGTGACTGCTGACACATACTATTTTACTATTCCCCAGGTAACTACCTACTAGAAATTGGCTCATAAGCAGCAGTGGGTGTAGGGTGAAGGAGCACAGTTACACTGACTACCCAAGTTAAACTACCTTTCTCCGTATCTCTGCTATCACTGTTAGTCTCAGCCCCTTAAGCAAGTTGCCAGATTACTTGTCTGGGCAGCTTCAAACATGTGACACTTGTGTACTGTCATCTGACACCAAGTCCCAGAAAAGCTTCCAACCGTGATTGGGAAACCTTGCAAGAGCTCACATAAGAACTAGCTTAGACTTTTCCCAGACCCTGGCAATTGCAACTACTAGAAGAGAGCTGATGGGGGCCACTAACTGAAATCGAAGGAACAATCAGAATAACTTGGTTAGCTAGTCTACTAATTACCCTCCACTGCGTGTCTTCTGTAATGATTTCTGAGCACAGTGCAGTAGCATGTTCAGTGCCAGTCAGCTTGTTCCTTCATTCTACAGCTGTTTAACCATGTCTGTTGTGGGCCAGGCATGGGAGCAACCTACACGACTGGGAGATGAGAGGTAACTAGGCAGATATTTCTCCTCTCTCCCTTTGTATGAGGACTGGATACAACAACGTGCTGGCAGGGCTCTACCCGACAGACCCGGTGTCTGAACTATAGCACACAGTTATAGGAAACACCACCAAGATCAGACACTAGGGCCTACTTTAGGACAATAGTCGGGAGATTGAAGAACCATACGACAATGCAGACCTCAACTGCGCACCTCCTACTTGGGAGAGTAGGCTGAAACTCAGCTCCTCAAGGAAGAGAGGAGTTAGCCAAATGACTACTACCTCCACTTAAGAGTAAAATATTTTTAAATGACCATCCTAGTGGCTCAGTGTGCAGTACCCCTGCCACAGGGGCAACAGCTTCTACGCCGGGAGGCAGCCCTGGAGCTGGCCACGATCAGCGCTACTGGCGAGCGCCCAGCCCCGGCAGCAGGGACCCGGCGCCGGCAGGACGCAGCCTTTCCACCAGGTGGAGATTCCTCGTGGTGGTTACCCCGGGCCCTGAACTAGAGCCATGCCAACACCGCTGGATAACACAAAGCCTAAGTTGCACCGCAGTTTGACAGCACATTTAACGCCGCAAGCTTCCCAGGCGCTCCTCTTTCCCACTCCACAACAGAGCCCCAGTCCTCCCCGACCCTCCCGCTTTAAACCCAGCCACTCAGACCCTCCCCTTTACCATCGATCAGGAAGCCGGATCCCTCCCGCAGCGGCCCCTGGGAGATGTGCTGCCCGGGGCTCGGTCCCCCCTCACGGCTGCCGGCGCCCCGGGCCCCGGGGGGAAG
>VXAZ01000596.1:9442-22571 GCA_013399875.1 Gymnorhina tibicen
CCCTTATCCCCGGGGTCTGTTGGGGGTTGGGGGTGGGTCACTGGGTGTTGGTCCCCCCCTCACACATTTAGAAGCACATTAGAAGGGTGTTTCAGTCCCCCCAGTCCGCCGTGGGTGGGTTTGGAGGGATCCTGCCCCCTGGGGGTGTGTTTTGGGGGGTCGCTGCCCCCAGGGGCAGCTGTGGGGGTTGGGGCATGCTGGGGGGTTCTGGGGAACCCCCTCAGATTTTGGGACGCAGGCGGCAGAGGCCTTCACCGTGCGGCTGCTGGAGGACGCGTACCTGTGCTCGCTGCACGCCCGCCGAGTCACCCTGTTCCCCAAGGATCTGCAGCTGGCCCGGCGCCTGCGGGGGCTCGAGGGGGGGGGCATCTGAATGGGGACCCCCTGAGCCCCTGCACAGAGACCCACTCCCCAGGACCCCCACCCTGGGGCTCTCTCCTGACAATCTCGCGTCCCTCATCTTACTGGGAGCTCCTATGGGACCATCATGCTGAAACCCCCCCATGGAGTCCCCCACGCTGGGGCCCTATCTTGACATACCTAATCAGACTTGGGATCCCCCTCCCCAAGACCCCCCACAGAGACCCACCCCACAGACTCCCCCCTATTGGAACCCCATCTCAGGATCCCCAACAACCCCTCCGGAGACCCATCTCAGGGTGAAGGGCCCCTTCCTTACTCCAGCACCCCTCAGATTATTGAAGACCCCTACTCATGATCCCCTTGGGGCCCCCTCACCAGAATGCCACCCCCAGGGGAACCTACCCAGGATCTCCATCCCACTGGGGGCCCTCCCAGTTCTGCCACACCTCAATAAATGAATTAATTAATTTTTTGAACCCCTAAGTGCTGTTGCCAGGGAGGATGGAGGGGATTTGAGGGTGAGGCACCCCAGCAGGGAACTCTGGAGGGGAGGAGAACCCACAGGGAGGGGGGCTCTGGGGGTATTTTGGGTGAGGGCACCCACGATGGGGGCCAGGAAGGTCTTGGGGCCTAAGGGGTCCCATTTGTGGTGGTGGGGGGTCACCTAGCAGGCGGCCCTTAGGGGGCTCGCTTTATGAGCGGGGTCAGGGCTCTAGGGGCGGTGCTTAGGGGTGGTTTGAAAGTGGGCAGGGCTGCCTGGGGGCAGGGCCTAGAAGCCCGAGATCGATACTGGAGGAGCCCGTGAGGTTGCTCCCGCCCATGGGCGTGGCTCTGGGGGCGGGGCTTTGCCAGGGTCCCCTCTGGGGGCGGGGCTTAGGGCCACCCCCGGGAGGCGGGGCTCGCGGGGGGTCCGGGCTGCTGTTCCCGCCGCTGCCGCTCGGGGCGCTGCTGAGCGGGGCGGGGCCCGGGGGCGCTGCGCCGGCAGGGGGCGCTGCAGCTGGGGCGCACCCCGGAACGGGCCCTCCCCAGCCCCGCCCTGGGACCCCAAATCCCCTCAAACCTGCCCATCCCTGCCATCCCTGGGGTACCCTCTGAGCCCCCCCAAACCTCAGGGACCCCAAATACCCCCCTAAAATCCCCACTCAGGCCCCCCCACCTGTTTTGGGATACCCCCAGTTTTGGGGTCCCCTCAGCCCTCTTTTTTCCCCAGATGTGCTGGTGCTGAGCTTGGTGGGGAATATTTTTGTTACTCAGCCTTCAAAGCAAGTTAACAACTCAAATGGTGGACAGGATGGAAAACTGCTTTGACTAAAGCCCGCTCTCTAACGACCCTATAAACAGCAGTACATCTGATGATGAGGAAATCACATTACAACTCCTAATTAGAGATGAAACCTTTGATGATAGTCAGGGTCTGCAAACTGTTACTAAAACAGTGCGGTACACAGCAGCCAAGATAGCAAAGTTCCAGGAAAAGTATAGCAGACTTTCATGGGAATCAGAAACCGGGTATGTTTAGAGGGAGTCTCTGGCAGGGACTGATTGAATCATTTGTCTGAGGCAGAGGTCCAAGGCTTCTGGGGGTCAGAAATACTTTTAATGGTGGGTGACCAGAGAAAACTGTGGTCTTTAACTCAGAGTGCTGCCTATTGGGCAGGAGGTTGGATCCATCAGAGAGGGGTGATTCGCTTAGGATCGAGACCCGACCATAGATCATGGGACAGAGAGTGTACAGAAGGCAGCATGTTTGCAACTGATGAATGACAGAAGTTCCAGGACAGCCCTCACCTACATCACTGGTTATTCAAGTATGTGGCTCCCACGGCTATAGGTTTGCTGGACGTGATAAAACACTGCGGCAGAATTACAGGATCGCTTGAGGCAAGTGTTAACCCTGCAGAGAGGAAGACAAGGGAAAAGACCCTTAACGTGGGGAGAGAGATCTTAGGGGCTAATTAGCTATGGCAGAAGGATGGGTTTCACTGAACGATTAGTAAACAGAACAACAATCAGGAGATTGAAATCGCAGCAAGGATGCGGACTGCCCAAAAGGGAGCAGCAGAGTCACAGTGCCCGATGGAATGCGGTGTGAACAAAAGGCTTGCAGAAAGGAATTTCTCGGGAACTGATAAATTATCCACTGCTGTTCTGGAGAATGCAGTACAGTGCCTGGGGAAAAGGAAAGTTGCACTCCCTTGTGTTAAGAACCAATTATTATTATTATTATTAAGGTTCTTTAGAAATTCCTCTGCCCAAATTAAGGTGCAAACGAGACCGTATGCCAGTGACAATAATATGGCTTTTATTGATGGTGGATATGAGAGAGAGAGAGAGAGAAAGAAATAAGTAAAAAGTAGGTGGGGGGGACAGAAAGAAAGTGACAGGGACAGAATAAGGAAAATATCACCACTCCATGGATCCCAACAATGTTCTGTTGATCCTCTCCAGCTGCTCTTCTTGGCGGTGAAGGTCCCCCCAAAGAAAGCATAGAATCCGATGGGTAGATGTGCCCAAGCTGGGCAGGCATGTCCGGGCATGTCCCCCTGGGGGAGGGGGCAGCCTCTTACAGCAGTCTCTGGGTCTGCTGCATCACTGCAGTCCTGTGGGGCAAAGCCTCTCACGTGGGGCTGGGGGTCCCACAGCTGGGCCAGTTTGTGTAATCAGAGGATGGGTCTGATTTATTGCCTCTCACCAGAGGTTACATCATGCACCCAAAAACCTCCTCCTCCCCCCTCGGTTGGGGGGAGTCTGTATAAACCTGGCTTCTGTGAGCTGTGCTCTCCCCCCCACCCCAAATTCAGCTGGGATCGCAGCTGGAGGCTTTGGCCTATTGTGGATGCACACCTTTCCTTCAGCCTGAGGTGACTGAACAATAGGTTTCCTTTAATCTAATCAGCAGTTTTCAAGGAGGTTTCTGTGGCTCTAGCTTCTTTAAAACTTTATA
Organism: Gymnorhina tibicen; assembly: GCA_013399875.1. Classification (NCBI taxonomy): domain Eukaryota; kingdom Metazoa; phylum Chordata; class Aves; order Passeriformes; family Artamidae; genus Gymnorhina; species Gymnorhina tibicen. The sequence continues at coordinate 12,750 of VXAZ01000596.1, forward strand.
TCAATGTTTGAGGCATAAACTATTTTCAGTCTCTGACACCTTGCCACAGGCAGGATAAAGATGTTGGAGTTGGAGCTCCTGAGAGACCTATCATCACTATGGCCCCACAGGCTAATGTTGTTAATTGGAGTCTTAGGAACAACTTTCCCCATCCTCAGTAAGTGAGCTGGGGGTTGGTGGCTGCAAACATTTAAGGAGGCTCACCAAAAATAAGACTGACACAGAAAAAGAGGTATCAAAGTCATCACTGGCTTCTGAGATGGAGACAGGAGAAAAACTGAGAATCCAAGTTGATAAACCTGTGACTGAGAAAGATCATCTTAGGACCCTACTTGCTTCAGCAGAGTGTAAGGAAAAACAATTATTTGAGAATTTGAATAGGGAAAATTATAGAAAAGAGAAGCAATCTGAGAGAGGAAATAGGAAGAAAGCAGCTGAATTATCTCTGTTATTGAGAATTGAACAGTTGCAGAAACAGTTACAGGAAGAAAAGGAGAAAAGATGAAAAGGCAGAGGTGATGCTTAAGCAAGCTACCAATTCACCCTGGCTTGTACAGAGTCCATTCAGGTGGCTGATTTGCAAAAGCGTTCCAGGCACAAGCCAGGTGAGACTGAAATCCAACAAGTGGAACCCTATCAATACATACGTACTAATGACCCATACATCCGGATCCCAGTTGGTTCTTGTCAACAATTACATTTCTAATAGATACAGGAGCACAACACTCAATACTAACGAAGCAGGATGCCAAGAAGCTGGGTGTATGACCCAGATGCCAAGAGTTAAAATCACTGAGTAAACGGAGCAAATGTTATTTGCCAAGCTGCTAAGGTAATTTATGGCTCCTGGATGAGAAGTGGATGTTGGCTACTTGCTTTGCCATCAGACATCACAATGAAAATATTTGGGGTTTTGATGTTCTGAACGATCAAATCTGTTGTCTGCCTGACGGCAGTGTGTCAATGTTAATGTTCGAACATTAACCTGAACCCTAAAAGGAGTCCAGAGACTGTGCTCACTTCACATGGCACCTGCACTCCCCGATCCAAGGACTGCTAGTGTATCCCAGTGCTGGATTTTTGCTGCAGGGAGAAGTGGAATTTCTGAAGTTCTGGCCAATTTGGCCCCACTAACAGCTGAGGTACCCAATACTGCAAACCTAACAGCCACAATGTGCTTGGGCATTGATGGGGCAGTGAGAGATTTAGAGAAAAAGGTACTAACACTCAGTCACACTCCTCCTGTCTGAGATAGCGGCCAGTGATCGTTTTAACACACTCCAGTCTCTTAGAGGTTGCCAGTGTTTAGCCAACGTTTGCTGTTGTCATTGCCGTTATGTCACAGATCACAGAATATTCTGAGTTGAAAGGGACCCACAAGTATTAACAAGTCCAGCCTTTAAGTGAATGGGCCATACAGAGATTGAACCCAGGCATTATTAGCACCATGCTCAGACCCACTGAGCCAGTCTCAGGGTCTGGCTCATGAAAGAGCTGAACAGACAGTTGTGGCTTATGGTTTATTCCAGGCAGCTGAATGCCAATACCACACCTACAATCACTGCTGTGCTAAACTTTGCAGAACTGATAACTCAAATTAGGAGAGCGCCCTACTCATGGAGGACAACTCAAATTGCAGGAGACACTCCTGAAAATGGGGGGAAACAGCAACAGCAGTGGGCAAGCACTTCATGAAGTACAAGCTGAGACTCCTTTTGAGGAATGTCAAGGCCTAACATCATGAAAGACCAAAGAAGTCTTCACTATTCAACTCAACTGCATTTAAAGAGACAGAACAGAGAGATTCTGCGTGGGAAAAAGGACTTTTGTCATTAGTCTGAGCGATTAAACTTGAGCCACTAAGGGGTAACCTGTCCAGGCAAACGCTGCCGAGACTTGTATTGTTTTTTCTTTCCAGGAATGGTATCAGTAATGATACCAGCACACCCCCACTGAAGATCAAGTTAACCATTGAAGGACAGCTTATCCCTCTTGCAGGAACAATCATTGCCAGCAGAAACCAAATGTGGTTCACACATAAACAAATTCAACCCACAGGGTGGAGTCACTCCTTTTATTTAAGCTACTAAGTATGGTAACTTAGTATATGCATTCTCTACATCACACATGCTTGTCAGTTGAGTGCAATTAATTGAAATTTACCCATTACCCAAATGTAGATAACACTTCCAATATTATGTCCAAGGATTGCTCCTACACAAAAGGTGCCACGATAGTGAGGTCTTGGCTGGCCTTTATCTCCCCTGGGCAGCTTCTCATCAGCACCTGAAACCCTGGGGCTACATGCTTTCCTTCCCATGGTAAAGCACTCTCATTTTCTTTCGGGAGCTCTGTCCATTGGAGGTAAAGGCCAGCAAGACCTGTCTGTCCACATTTTGTGTGGGAGCGATCTGTGGATGTATTCAATATTGCAGGTGGTATCCAGATTTCAGTGGTGAGCTCCTTAAAGATGACTGAAGTAATTTTATAGGGGAAGGAAAACACCTAGACCCAGGGTTCAAAGTGCAGATTACATGCTGCCTCGGGGAGGTAGAATCCAGCAATAGTTTTTTGACCTGACACATATTGTGTGGAAGCAATCCTTGGATATATTTAATATTGGAATGTTGTATCCAAAGTAAGGTGATGGACTCCTGAAGAGGATTAAAGTGCTTTTCTATGGGAAGGAAAGGACATAACCTACTGTTTCTTGTGCAGATATGCTTCCTAGGGGAAGTAAAGGCCACAAAAACATTTCTGCCCTGGGTCATTTTGTGTTAGATAATCACTGGAAGTATTCAATATTGGAGTGTGGCTCCAGTGCTGCAACTGTGCTCCTGAACATGAATGACAGTACCTTTCCTTGGGAAGGCAAACACATAATCCTGCTGGTGGTATTCAGGTGACTGCAAAGTGAAGGTAAAAGACAGCAACAGCCTTCTGTTCTCACATTTTCTATGTGGGAGCAATCCTTTGACATTCAATTTTGGAGCTTGAATCCAAATGAACTCGGGCCCTGAACGTGAATGACAGTACCTTTCCTAGAAAAGTGAAACTCCTAGTCCTAATGTTGGTGCTACAGATGATCATCTGCCCCGTAGAGAGATATGCCAGCAAGACCTTTCCGTCCTGGAGCCTTTGTATGGGAGCAATCCTTGGACATACTCAGTACCGGAGGTTGTATACAAAACTGTGTGTTTGACTCCTGAAATGTGCTTCTACATGGGAAGGAAGGCAGCTAGCCACAGATTATAAAGTGGAGAGGGGAGGAAAATGCCAGCAAGACTTCTCTGCCCTAGTCTGTTTGGTGTAAGAGCAATCCCTGGATGTATTCAATACTGGAACTCGGCTCCAAATGCCAGAACTAGGTTCTTCAGTGTGAATGACAGTACCTATTCTTGTGAAGGGAAACACCTAGTTGGACTGATGGTGCTGCAGGTAATCATCTGCCCAGGAAAGGAAAAGGCAAACAAGACCTATCTCTCCAGGTACCTATTCTGTTGGAGCAATCCTTGGATATATTCAGTAGTAGAGATGGTTTCCAAATTTCTCATATGTGCTCCTGAAAGGGAATGACGCTGCTTTTCCTTGGAAAATAAATCACCTAGTCACAGTGTTTCCGGACAAAAATGTTTTGCTGGCCTTCACCTCCACCTGGCAGACGATCATCTGCAGCACCAACAGTAGGACAAGATGTTTCTCCTCCCAAGGAAATATGCTTTCACTCATTTTCTGAGCCCAACCTCCTAAATTTGGTGCCAAGCTCAAAATTTGGATACATCCAAGGATTGCGCCCACACAAAATGTTCCAGGACAGAAAGGTCTTTACCTCCCCTGGGCAGCCTCTCATCTGCCCCTGAAACACTGGTTACCTGAGGCATCGTGGGCCCACCGAGCCAGAAATAACTCACCCTTGTGTGGCCAGTGCAGACCCCCCGAGACACTTTAACCCTGGCAGCCCCACCCCCTGTCTGTTGTTGCGCCGCTCTTCAGTGCCCGACTCTTGGGTACGTGAGCATCCACAGGAGGGACTTTCACAGCCAACTTCTCCACCCGGGCAGCGATCTCTCGCCCCAGTCCAGCAGCCCAGATGGGTTTCCCTCTGCGCAGCCAACTGTCCTTTTTCCATCGTTCCAGCCACCCCACAGAGTGTTTGCCCCCATCCATGAGTCAGTGCAGAGGCAGAGTGTTGGCCACTTCTCTCGTTCAGCCATATCCAAAGCCAGCTAGATGGCTTTAAGCTTTAAGCTCTACAACCCGACTGGATCCACCTTGTCCTTCAGTGGCTCCCACAACTTGTCATGTAGGACTCCAACAGCAGCTTTCCACTTTTGATGCATCCCTACAATATGGCAGGAACCATCAGTAAAGAGAGAGTGTCGCTTTNTGTTGGCCACTTCTCTCGTTCAGCCATATCCAAAGCCAGCTAGATGGCTTTAAGCTTTAAGCTCTACAACCCGACTGGATCCACCTTGTCCTTCAGTGGCTCCCACAACTTGTCATGTAGGACTCCAACAGCAGCTTTCCACTTTTGATGCATCCCTACAATATGGCAGGCACCATCCGTCAAAAGANCAGTAAAGAGAGAGTGTCGCTTTTCATTTTCTAGTAGCTGGGGCCTCCTCAGCACATGCCACCTTCACCTCCTCCTCTTCTGATGATAATTCAAAATTTGTGCCTCTGGGCAATGACTTCCAAGATCCCTGGACTTTCCCTTTGAACATCCAGCCCAGCACTGGCAGTCAAGGGCCAGCGAAAGCTGTGCTTTGGTGCCAATCACTTCTGAAACAGATGGAACCTCCCCATAAGCTGCCAGTATCTGCAGTGTGGTGAAGGGGCTGGCCTCAGATCCTTTGTATCCCAGACTCAAGAACCATAGGGTTGTCCTCAAACCTCCCGAGGTCCCTTCTGCCAGAGGCTCCAGGATGGACCATTCTCCCTGGCTGCAGTGTGGAGCACATTTTCCACATCTTGTCCTGCCCTGACTGGTTCAAGGGCTACTGTAGGAACAATCTCCTGTTTAATTTGTTCAGAGGCTTGTTGCTGTTAAGGACACCACTTGAAATCAATCTTCTTCCATGTCACATGATAGAGAGGGTTTACAATCTGACTGCAGTCTGGAGTATGCATTCTCCAAAATACCACAGTGGCAGGAAAGCCTGTGCTTCCTTCCTGCTGGTCAGCAGGGACATGGCTGCTATTTTGCTGACCACATCCACTGGAATCTGAAAATGTTCATCTTGCTATTTTACTTGTAAAAACTGAATTTCCTAGGCAGCTCCCCTGACCTTACTTTGTTTTATGGCAAAACCAGCCTTCAGGAGGATCTGGATTATCTTCTCCCCTTTCTCAAAAGCTTCCTCTGCTGTGGCACCACTTTGCTGCCTTGGACTCCAGCTCATCCTGAAGTTCCAGCATATCCAACATGGCAGCACTCACTGATGGTGTGACTTCAGGCTGTGACAGTCCACTGTCAGTGTCCACTCTCCACTGGGCTCAGGCACGGGCCATGTGGGGCTATTGAAGGGTGAGCGAGTCTTGCTGAGCACGCCCAGCCCTCCAGTTCATGGATCATCTCATGGATGGGGTCCTGAAGTCCCAGTTGGTGCCATGTTGCCAATGGGACACTTGTGCTGGCCATCGGTGCCTGCTGTTCTTCAACCCTCAGCAGTCCCAGAGCAGAAGGGTCCTCTGAAAGACCCAGCAAGGGATTCAGCTGTCTTAATTTCTTCTGCCTAATTCCACAGCAGCTCTCCCAAAGCCCAGTGATGTCCTTTTGGGTCCTTGAAATACCTCTCCTGAGGTGATCTATGCCAAGGATACACGGAGCCTCTAGGCCAGTCACAATGGAGTGGCTTTGCCCTTCATTCCCAGTCAGGAGCACTTCAGCTTCCAGTACAGTCCCTGCTGGGACCCCCCATCATCCCAGAAATAGAGATGGATTCTGTCCCTACATATCTCAATGGCACCAGTGTCAACTAAAGCCCTGTGCTCCTGTGGCTCTGCTGTGCCACACCATGGATGTACACAGTCCAAGAGACCCCACTGTCCTTTTTCCCACAGCTGGCTGGAGCCAGGGCCCCTCTAGTTCTGGTCACAGTACTCATTGCTCAGTTCTCGTAAACATGACCTGGAGGTCCCTTCCAGAGGATCAGAAGTAACATCAGCCCTTCAGTTCTGCCTGAGGACTTGCCCACTGGAAACTGGAGGGGCATTTTTCCTTGAAGAGTTTTCTGNTAACCCTGGCAGCCCCACCCCCTGTCTGTTGTTGCGCCGCTCTTCAGTGCCCGACTCTTGGGTACGTGAGCATCCACAGGAGGGACTTTCACAGCCAACTTCTCCACCCGGGCAGCGATCTCTCGCCCCAGTCCAGCAGCCCAGATGGGTTTCCCTCTGCGCAGCCAACTGTCCTTTTTCCATCGTTCCAGCCACCCCACAGAGTGTTTGCCACCATCCATGAGTCAGTGCAGAGGCAGAGTGTTGGCCACTTCTCTCGTTCAGCCATATCCAAAGCCAGCTAGATGGCTTTAAGCTTTAAGCTCTACAACCCGACTGGATCCACCTTGTCCTTCAGTGGCTCCCACAACTTGTCATGTAGGACTCCAACAGCAGCTTTCCACTTTTGATGCATCCCTACAATATGGCAGGAACCATCAGTAAAGAGAGAGTGTCGCTTTTCATTTTCTAGTAGCTGGGGCCTCCTCAGCACATGCCACCTTCACCTCCTCCTCTTCTGATGATAATTCAAAATTTGTGCCTCTGGGCAATGACTTCCAAGATCCCTGGACTTTCCCTTTGAACATCCAGCCCAGCACTGGCAGTCAAGGGCCAGCGAAAGCTGTGCTTTGGTGCCAATCACTTCTGAAACAGATGGAACCTCCCCATAAGCTGCCAGTATCTGCAGTGTGGTGAAGGGGCTGGCCTCAGATCCTTTGTATCCCAGACTCAAGAACCATAGGGTTGTCCTCAAACCTCCCGAGGTCCCTTCTGCCAGAGGCTCCAGGATGGACCAATCTCCCTGGCTGCAGTGTGGAGCACATTTTCCACATCTTGTCCTGCCCTGACTGGTTCAAGGGCTACTGTAGGAACAATCTCCTGTTTAATTTGTTCAGAGGCTTGTTGCTGTTAAGGACACCACTTGAAATCAATCTTCTTCCATGTCACATGATAGAGAGGGTTTACAATCTGACTGCAGTCTGGAGTATGCATTCTCCAAAATACCACAGTGGCAGGAAAGCCTGTGCTTCCTTCCTGCTGGTCAGCAGGGACATGGCTGCTATTTTGCTGACCACATCCACTGGAATCTGAANACATTTTCCACATCTTGTCCTGCCCTGACTGGTTCAAGGGCTACTGTAGGAACAATCTCCTGTTTAATTTGTTCAGAGGCTTGTTGCTGTTAAGGACACCACTTGAAATCAATCTTCTTCCATGTCACATGATAGAGAGGGTTTACAATCTGACTGCAGTCTGGAGTATGCATTCTCCAAAATACCACAGTGGCAGGAAAGCCTGTGCTTCCTTCCTGCTGGTCAGCAGGGACATGGCTGCTATTTTGCTGACCACATCCACTGGAATCTGAAAATGTTCATCTTGCTATTTTACTTGTAAAAACTGAATTTCCTAGGCAGCTCCCCTGACCTTACTTTGTTTTATGGCAAAACCAGCCTTCAGGAGGATCTGGATTATCTTCTCCCCTTTCTCAAAAGCTTCCTCTGCTGTGGCACCACTTTGCTGCCTTGGACTCCAGCTCATCCTGAAGTTCCAGCATATCCAACATGGCAGCACTCACTGATGGTGTGACTTCAGGCTGTGACAGTCCACTGTCAGTGTCCACTCTCCACTGGGCTCAGGCACGGGCCATGTGGGGCTATTGAAGGGTGAGCGAGTCTTGCTGAGCACGCCCAGCCCTCCAGTTCATGGATCATCTCATGGATGGGGTCCTGAAGTCCCAGTTGGTGCCATGTTGCCAATGGGACACTTGTGCTGGCCATCGGTGCCTGCTGTTCTTCAACCCTCAGCAGTCCCAGAGCAGAAGGGTCCTCTGAAAGACCCAGCAAGGGATTCAGCTGTCTTAATTTCTTCTGCCTAATTCCACAGCAGCTCTCCCAAAGCCCAGTGATGTCCTTTTGGGTCCTTGAAATACCTCTCCTGAGGTGATCTATGCCAAGGATACACGGAGCCTCTAGGCCAGTCACAATGGAGTGGCTTTGCCCTTCATTCCCAGTCAGGAGCACTTCAGCTTCCAGTACAGTCCCTGCTGGGACCCCCCATCATCCCAGAAATAGAGATGGATTCTGTCCCTACATATCTCAATGGCACCAGTGTCAACTAAAGCCCTGTGCTCCTGTGGCTCTGCTGTGCCACACCACGGATGTACACAGTCCAAGAGACCCCACTGTCCTTTTTCCCACAGCTGGCTGGAGCCAGGGCCCCTCTAGTTCTGGTCACAGTACTCATTGCTCAGTTCTCGTAAACATGACCTGGAGGTCCCTTCCAGAGGATCAGAAGTAACATCAGCCCTTCAGTTCTGCCTGAGGACTTGCCCACTGGAAACTGGAGGGGCATTTTTCCTTGAAGAGTTTTCTGCCTGGAAGACCGTTGTGAGACCCCTGTGAGACCTTCATGAGACCCTTGTGTGAGAGAGACCCCTGTGTGAGAGACCTCAAGCACCCTCCAGCTACCTCCAGGACTCACCAGAGGGCATAAGCCCCAAGGAAGGGCAGGTAGAAGCAGTGGTACTCAGGGACAATGGTGACAGTGATGGCGATGGCATCACAGAACCAGCTGAAGCAGCACAATGAGCCCATACCCCACAGGGGGCCTGTAGGTGTACACCACCTGACTGGGTCAAAAAACTGCCTCCCCCCCCAAAAATAAACCCCACAAACCCAAACACCATCCAAATACCCCATACCCCTCCAAATGCCCTCCATATTCCCCAAACACAGCTGGGCATGGGGGTCTAACCTGAACCTCACAATTATAAAGCACCTGATGGGGGGTCAAAGAACTGCCCCTCCCAAAAAAAGTACCTCCCTGTGGTCAAAGAACTGCCCCTGCATCCCAAAATACCCTCCCCAAATACCCACATATCCTCCCCAAACTGCACAAATACAGGTGGGCACGGGGGTCTCGCCTGGGCTTTGTAGGTGAGCAGGGTGATGTGGGCGATGCTGTACAGGGTCATGTACACAGAGAGCCAGATGGAGCTCCCCAGTCTGATGTGGCCCCTCAGGGCACAAACCCTGCGGGTACCCCATAGAGACCCCCAAACCTACCCCATAGACCCCCCAAATGCTCTATAGGGACCCCCGACTGCCCCATAGTGACCCACAGCTGCCCCCTGTGCCCCCCAGCCCTAACCCTAACCCATACCCCCCTTGGTACCTGTGATGGAAAAGCACTTGCCCAGCAGGATGAGCGTGAGGAGGAAGATGAGGAAGCTGATGGGGGGGACCGGCTGGTGCAGGGGCATGGGGAGGGCTGGGCACCCCCCTTCATCACACCCCCCACACGAGGGTCTGGGCACCCCATGTATGTCACATCCCCACATGAGGATCTGTGCCCACCCCCATACCTCCTGTACTCCCCCAAGCCCCTCATCACCTCCCATGACCTCACAGTGCCCCTGTGCCCCCTATAACCCCTATGCTTCCCTGTGAAAGCCCCTCCAAACCCACCCAGAACCCCCAGCCCCACCAAACCCCAGTATGCCACTCAGACCTCGACACTTCCCAACCCCTGAAGACCCCCCAAATCCCAATATAACTTCCCCAGACCCCAATGCTCTCCAGTCCCCGCAGCTGCCCAGCCCCCCCA
>VXAZ01000596.1:23299-42909 GCA_013399875.1 Gymnorhina tibicen
CGGCACAGTCCCTGCAGCCCCGCCCCCCATAATCCCCCAAGCCCCCGCTATGCCCCCCAGTCCCCAGCCCCAGATACGCGCCCCCGTCCCGGGCACCCCCGGCCCGCAGCCGCCCAGGCCCCGACAGGGCCCGCCCTGAGCGCCGGCCCCGCCCCCGGAAAGGCCCCGCCCCCACGGACCACGCCCCGAGCGAGCCACATCCGGTATAGGCCACGCCCCCGGCCAGGCCCCGCCTCCTGCGGCGCACTGGGGCCGCGCCTCTGTCCCGTTACAACGCAGTATGGCCCGGTATGGCCCGGTATGGCCCGCTGTCACTCAGTACAGTCCAGTATAACTCAATAGAACCCAGCAGAGCCAGTAGAGACCAATACAGTGCAGTATAGCCCAGTACAAGACAGTATAACCCAGTACAGCCCAGTATTTCCCCCGAAGGAACCAAAACCAGGTGGTTCAGTCTGCAGGAGGGGAAGAGGAACAAAGAGCGGCACGTGGCAGCGGGGCGAGGGGGCGGGGGGCAGAGGCCTGGGTGTCCCAGGGACCCCCCAGACTCCGGGGGGCTGCACGGGGGAGGTGACCCAGCTGTGTGGCCTCGTACCCCTCCAGCCCCCCGGGGACCCCTAAATCCGTCCAGGCAGGGGCCTCCCCCACCCACGTCACAGGGAGGTGGGTAGGGCAGTGGTGACACAAAGCGATACCCCAAACTTCCCTTTTCTAACCCCAAAATCGCCCAAAGCAGACGCGGTGGCACGGTGGGAACCTGATGGGGAGCTGGGGGGGTCCCTAAAACCCCTGGGGACTGGGGGCGAGGGGTTCTTGAGGTGTGTGGAGATTCTTTGGCCCTGAGGGAGGTCCCTGGGCCCTGACGGGGGTCCTGGGCATGTGTCTCCCTGGACTGTGTGGATGGGGGGGTCTCTGGGCCCTGAAGGGCATCCCTAGAGTGTGTGTGTGGGTCGCTGAGGTGTGGATGAGGGGTCTCTGGGCTCTGAGTGGGAATCCTGGCATTCTGGTGAGGGTCTCTGGGGTGTGAATGAGGGGTCTCTGGGCCCTGAGTGGGGACTCTGGGGTTCTGGGGGTCTCTGGGGTGTGGATGAGGGATCCCTGGGCCCTGAGTGGGGTCTCTGTGATGGTGGTGGGGTCCCTGGGTTGTGAGGGGGATCCCTAGGGTGGTGTGGGGAGAGTCCCTGAGCCCAAAGTGTGGTCCCTGGGCCTCGAAAGGGGTCTCTGGGGTACCAAGGACATGCCTCATCCCACTCTCTCCCCCGCTGCATCCAGGATCTCCCAGGATGTGCACCCCGCTGCTGGTGATGCTGGTGACATTGGTGATGCTGCCTGCAGGGGTCTTTCCCTATGGCTTCCGCAACTGCATCCAGGCGCCGTGGGACCCTGGGCTGTTCCGCTGCATCCAGCGCTACCTGAGCACCGTGGGGGCTGCAGTGGATGACCTCCCCTCCACTGCCACATCCCTCAACCTCTCCGTCAACACCTTGCGCCAGGTGCCCCGCCGTGCCTTTGCCCATCTGCCATGGCTCTACACCCTTGATTTGACCCACAACCAGCTGGAACTCCTGGCCCCGGGGGCTTTCTGGGGGCTGTCAGCACTAGCCCACCTAGACCTGGCCCACAACAACATGTCAGTGCTGGTCACAGGTGCGTTCACCGGGCTGGGCAACCTGAGCACACTGCGGCTGGACCACAACCCGCTGCAGAAGGTGGCCCCCAGGGCTTTCTGGCCACTGGCCACACTCGGCACGCTCTGGCTGCGGGGCGGCCGGCTCAGCGCAATGGAGCCCGTGGCCATGGCTGTGGGGCATCTGACACACCTGGACCTGCTTGACCTGTGTGGCAACATGCTGTCGACACTGGGCCCAGGGCTGCCGCCCACGCTGAGGGTCCTGCGCCTCTGCAACAACTCCCTGGGAACTCTTTCAGGGGCAACCCCTGGGGTGATGCCCCCAGGGCTGCGTGTGCTCGACCTGTCCTACAACAACATCTCGGACCCCGCGCCGCTCGCTCGCCTGTGCCTGCACAACCTGACACACCTGCACCTGGCTGGGAACCCGCTGGACGTGGTGCAGCTGCTGCGCATGGCTGGAGTCTCCCCGCGCCATGTGGACGTCTCAGGGCTGCAGGTGGGCACAAGGGGCTTGGAGTACCTGTGCCAGCAGCTGACAGGGCCGCGGCCGCAGAGGCTGCGGCTGCAGCGCGTGGGGCTCACAGCAATGCCCGACGGGGCTCTGGCCAAGTGTCCGGTGCTGAGCGCCCTGGATGTGTCTGGGAACCGGCTGCGGCACTTGGGCTGCGTAGGGCGGCTGCTGAGCCAGGAGCAGCACGCGGCACTAGGCGAGCTGGTGGCTGAGCACAACCTGCTGCGGCGGCTGCCATCGTGCCACGGGACCCCCGTCCTGCACCGGCTCCACAACGTGTCCCTGCGCTTCAACCGCATCCTAGTGGCTGGTGCGGGTGCCTTTGATAATGCACCAGCGCTGCGGCAGCTGCGGCTGGATGTGAATGGGCTGGCATGGCTGGACCGTGCAGCGCTGCGTGGACTCCACGACCTGCGGCACCTGCGCCTTGACAACAACCTGCTCACTGACCTCCTGTCCGGCTCCTTTGCTGACCTGCGCCAGCTGGAAGACCTCAACCTGCGCAACAACCGTGTGGCCGTGCTCTTCCCTGGTGCCTTCAAGGGGCTTGACCGCCTGCAGACCCTCGACCTGGGTGGGAACAACCTGCGGCACTTGGCAGCCACGGCGTTCCAGGGCCTCCCGCGGCTTTGCCGGCTCTACCTGGACCGCAACCGGCTGCTGGAGGTGAGTGCGGCCGCATTCCGCCCGGTGCAGGTGACACTGGGCGTGCTGGACTTGCGCGCCAACGCGCTGAGCTACCTGAGCCGACACCTGCGGCAGCTGCCGCCTTTCCGCTACCTGCAGAAGCTCTACGACCTGAAGCTGCAGGCGCAGCAGCCATATGGGATGCGTGTGGTCCCGCAACGCTTCTTCCAGGGCCTCAGTGCCTTGCGCTCGCTCTACCTGTCACAGAACTCGCTCTCGGCCATCCCTGCCGATGCCTTCGATGACCTGGCGCAGCTCCAGTTCCTGACGCTGGCTGACAGCAACGGCGGGATGGGCTACCTGCCCGCCGGCGTCTTCAAGAACCTGAGCCAACTGCGCAGCCTGAACCTGGAGAGTGCAGGATTGCGCAGCCTTGGCCCTGAGGTCTTCGGCAACCTGACGCGACTGAAGGAGCTGCGCCTGGCCAAGAACGAGCTGCGTGCACTGGATGTGACTCTGGCCACACACCTGCCCGCCCTGCGCTATCTGGACCTGCGCAAGTGCCCACTGAGTTGCAGCTGTGCCAATGCCTGGCTGCCTGCCTGGCTGGCACGTGGGCCCGTGCAGGTGGTCTACCTGTATAACTACACCTGTGGTGAGATGGGTGGGGCCTCTGCGTACCTGCACCGCTTCGACACGCATGTGTGCTACCTGGGCATGGGACGGTACCTGTTTGCAGGGACAGCACCGGCTGTGCTGCTGCTGCTGGTGCTGCCGCTGCTGCACCACCGCGGGTACTGGCGGCTGCGCTACCAGCTGTTCCTGCTGCGTGCATGGGCACGCGGGCGCTGGCGGCGGGAGCAGCGGCACTACACCTACGACACCTTTGTGTCCTACAACTCTGGGGATGAGCGGTGGGTGCTGGAGGAGCTGGTGCCTGAGCTGGAGCGCGGAGCCCTGCGGCTCTGCCTGCACCACCGTGACTTTCGGCCTGGCCGCGCCATAGTGGACAACATCGTGGACGCTGTATACAACAGCCGGCACACGGTGTGCGTGGTGAGCCGCGGGTACCTGCGCAGTGAGTGGTGCTCACTGGAGATCCAGATGGCCAGCTATCGCCTCTTTGACGAGCTGCGCGATGTCCTTGTCCTCATCTTCCTCGAGGACATCCCTGAGGCCGAGCTCTCGGCCTTCCACCACATGCGCCGTGTGCTGCTGCGGCGCACACACCTGCGCTGGCCCCCCGAGCCCCCTGCACGGCCCCTCTTCTGGGCAAAGCTCAGGTGTGCCCTGAGTGGGGGTGACGAGGAGGAGGAGGACAGGGAGAGGGGGGGCAGGGAGGAAGGGTGCCCTGGTGCATCTGGGAGCCCTGGGGAAGTTCTCCCTCAGGAAAGCAACTTTCTGGCCCCAAATCACCGGTTTTTGTCTGGGGAAGGTGCCCTGTGGAGTGGGAATGATGGCAGCAAGGAGGAAGAGGAGAAGGAGGAGAGGAAGAGGGGGGGCAGGGAGGGAGGTTGCCCTGACATGACTGGGACCCCTGTGAAGGTTCCCCCTCAGAAAAGCAGTTTTCTGCCCCAAAATCACCAGCTTTTCTCTTGGGAATGTGCTCTGGATAGTGGGGATGAAGGTAACAAGAGGGAGGAAGAGGAGGAGGAGGAGGGAGAAGAGGAGGAGGAGGAGGAAGCAGACGAGGAGGAGAAAGGTTGTGGGGATAGAGAGCAGCTGCTCTAGAGCGACCTCACCCTGGTGTAATGGGGATCCCCGGGGACATTCCCAATCAAAAAAAAAGTGGTTTTGTCCCAAAATCTGTGGTTGTCCTCTGAGAAATGTACAGTTGGGACGATGGTAATGAGGAAAAAGGGGAAGAAGGAGGAGGAAAAGAGGGAGCAAGCTGGACCTCAGTGTTCAGATGCAGCAAATGCTTCATCACTCACTTCCTTTTCCCGGCATTTGCAGACACGTGGGAGCTGCAGCTCTTGCACATCTGGCTCCTCCTGGGCACACGCTGCCGCAGCTCAGTCGGCTGCTTCTGCCTATAGCGGCACCCCCAGGGCTGGGAAATTCCGGCGGGATACGGGAGGCACCCACCAATCCATCCCGCCACGCACCGTCCTGGCCCCCTACTCAGCAGCTCCCGGGCAGGCCTGGCACATCCTACTGCCTCGCTCCCGCCCGATCCTCACCGGCAGCAGGATGTGCCAGGCTTGGCTGGCCAACCGGAGCGTGCTGCAGGTGTCCGGGCCGGCCGGCGCCGCGGGCTCGTGGCCGCGATCACGGGGCTGTGGCAGCTGCCGCCCAGGGAGTCCTTCCGCAAGCGCATCAGCTGCTGTCCCGGAGCGGGATGTGGCTCTGCCCGCTGTGTCCCGAAAGACCGAAGCTCGCTCAGCTCTCAGCGCTGGGGCGCTCGGGGATGTCCCTCGCGGGCTCGTCCCTGGAGAGCCAGAGCCCGGCAGTGCCAGGCCGGGAACAGCCTTTCCTTACCTCCGGCCAGCGGGCGGATGACGCTGTCGAGGGCCAGCAGTGAGCGATTGATGCTGGTCCCTCACACAGCCCCTCTCCCTGTTTTCTCCCAGTCTTTGGTGACCCAGGCTCACTCCAAGCCCTCCGGGTCAGTCAGGCTCACCTTGGCCACACGCAGATTCCCAGCAAAGCCAACAGCAGGGTCAGTCCCACTGCTTCACCTGGATCTGTGAGGGCAGAGGTGGCTGAAACTACGGCTCCACACACCCCTGGGGAGGCTGGTTGGAGCAGCAGCACCAGCTGGACCAGGGCTCTGTGTTTCCCACGGGATGGGTCAGTGGATCACACTGGAAGATGGGGCAGGAGTAGGATAGGAACCTGGCATGCTGTGAGGATGAGCCAAACACCTGGAGATGACACAAGGAGCAAAGCCAGGGAAAAGATCTGGCAGGAAGGGACAGGGTTATGGAAAAGAATCAGCAACTCCCATGCTCAGTGGTGGAGACTGGTACAGCTGGTCTAGTTCCCAAGGGCCTGGAAAAGCATCCAGACACCTGGATTACTCCCCTGCAAGCAGCAACGAGTGAGGCACTAGGTTCAGGCTGAAATGATAGCCAGAGCCTCCATCTGCCCAGGCAGCTGTGACAGCCCTGCAAATTCAGGAAAGTATATAGCTGGAATTGAAATCCACTGGCAAGTTTGCACCAAGAAACCAGGGAGCACCTTGACAGAGCCCTGGGGTGTGTCATTTCCGGCTCAGTGCTGAGGGGGACAGCCCTGGGATGTTGGTCCCAGCAGCTTCCTAGCTCCATTTCCAGCAGTGATCAGAGCAGTACCACAGCCAGCAGCACTCACCTGGAGGATGGCATGGGAGTGGGAGGAGGTGGCATTGGCCTTGGTGTGATGCTGCTGGTTTTTATTGCCCTTGACCAACATCTCCAGGATCTATTCTGGTGAGCGGGCTGGGAGAGAATGGGCACAGAGATCAGCACCCCAGATGAGGCACCTAGACACCCTGACACCAAGCAGCCCCAAGCACTCGGGCTGAGGCATCCTGCAACTCTGCAGGCCCTGTGACAACTTGGGGTCACATCTGCTGCCAGGCAGGAGCTGTGCAGGTGGCACCCTGGGATCTCCACATCCCCTGTGTCCCCAGGACAGGAGAGAGAGGAGTCGAGGGGGAGAGGAGGGAAGGGGAGCTTTCTGCAGCAGCCCCTGTGCCAGGCTGGGCTGGGATGAGGCAAAGCTCATCACTCTCCCTGCTCCCCTTCAGGGCAATTTTTCTCCCTGTTTCAGCCTCTTCAATGCAACAGAGACAAAAGGAGTTCCCAAACCAGCACTGCTCTGATGCAGAGGTCACCCTTGAACCTTCCCCAGAACAAGCTGACAGCCCCATTCCCAGGGGTGCCCGGGGCTGTCCTGCAGAGCAGGGTCCTGCAGCCCAGGGTGCTGTGCTGGGCAGGGACTCTGCTGCCTGCCAGGGGCAGCTCTCAGCCGGCCCGGGGAGCTGCTGCCAGCGCTGGGGGAGATCTGTGGAAGGAGCATCACCCAGGAGGGCAGGGAAGGCTCCTTCTGTTGCCCAGTGGGTGCTGCAGGAATCAGGACTGTTACCAGACCCAGGATCAACCCATGACAGATCCCAAGGAACATTTCAAGAAGTACAGCAAGTCAGGGGTTAGGCGAAAGGGAAAGATCCTGTTCTTTCAATCTTGAGGTCTCATTTTTCTTGGTGGGCAACAGAACATAGAAATTCATAGCTCAGTTTAGGAGGGAGCACTGAAACTCCAAATCTCTTTCTCTCAGAGCTGAGTAACAGAGTGTATCAGAAATCAGCACATAGTGCCTTACAGGCAGCATCAGTGTCACTTTTCCAGCCTCATTCAGATCAGTCTGACATTGCCTCTCTGAGCCCTTGGTTTCTCTTCAGGAGGGCTTGTGTCCTGCTCTGTCCATCACAGCTGCACTTCTGGACTGGGACAGAGGAGAGTTCATAGCTTTGCCCTTTGAAGCAGCACTTCTCTGCTCTCATCACAGTGCAGATACTTGGGGATTTATTTTTTGCAGGGTTTATTTGTGTGAAATCAATGCGAATGCAGCACAAGGGAAAGTGCAGGGAGATGAGAAACAGACTGATGGACACTGCAGCTCTCCTGGCTCTGCTCTAAGCCACAGAGAGCTGAGCCCTTTTCCCTGTCCCGTCTCAAGAATCTTCACATTTTCAGTCAAAAGACTGACAATTTCTACCCCTAAAAAGAACATGTCCCAGATGTGATGGTGCAAAATAAAAACAACAGACAAAATTGTTCTCAGGACAGTCTAAGCCTCTCTTCTGCAGAGTCAGGAGGGCAGAGATTGAACTTTTCCATTAAAGGTGGGTTACATCCCTTGTGATTGTCAGAGCTGTCACAAACGAGCTCCATGTCCCCACTGCAGCAGAGCAAAGCTGAGTCCTTGGCAGCACGTGGCCAGAGCTCCTGCTCCTCACACCACCCTCAGTCAGCACAAACCAGCAAAAGGAAAGAGATTTAATTTTGCTTGATTTCTTTTGAGTACTGGAGTGGCTTTGTCAGAGGGGGCTGTCCTAATTGTTTCCTGTCCTTTCCTTTTCTGGACAGACCCTGTGCTAAGAAACAGCAAATGCCCAACAGCAGCTCCATCAGCCACTTCCTCCTGCTGGCATGGGCAGACACGCGGCAGCTGCAGCTCCTGCACTTCTGCCTCTTGCTGGGCACCTCCCTGGCTGCCCTCCTGGGCAACGGCCTCATCATCAGCGCCGTAGCCTGCGGCCAGCACCTGCACAGCCCCATGTTCTTCTTCCTGCTCAACCTGGCCCTCACCGACCTGGGCTCCATCTGCACCACTGTCCCCAAAGCCATGCACAATTCCCTCTGGGACACCACGCACATCTCCTACTCAGCATGTGCTGCACAGGTCTTTTTCTTCCTGTTCTTCATTTCAGCAAAGTATTTCCTCCTCACGGTCATGTGCTACGACCGCTACGTGTCCATCTGCAAACCCCTGCACTACGGGACCCTCCTGGGCAGCAGAGCTTGTGCCCACATGGCAGCAGCTGCCTGGGCCAGTGGCTTTCTCACTGCTCTGCTGCACACGGCCAATACATTGCCCCCCTTCATCTCCTCCCCATCCCTGGATCTGGCCCTGTCAGTTCTGTACTCGGTGGTGCCTCCAGCCCTGAACCCCCTCATCTACAGCCTGAGGAACCAGGAGCTCAAGGCTGCCCTGTGGAGACTGATGAATGGATGATTTCAGAAACATTAAAATGCTTGCCAATTTCTGCAAATCACTTGTAATAAAATTAATCTTTGATTGTTCTTGGTGGCTTGGTTCTGGGATTTTTTCCCCTTTGCTTTACTTTTATAATATTGTCCTCAAAGAAAGGCCATTGTTGGTGCCCTTTCTCATTTTGTTTCTCTCCCCCTTGGCTGTGGCCCCAGACTGTGTCAGAGAGGAGCTGTGCTCTCGGTGCCTTTAGATGAACTAAAGGATCTCCCAGCAAAGTTTCCAGCAGAGATCCCCCTTTTGTTCCCTCCTCTGGAGCTGCAGCAGCAATGTCTGTGTGCAGAGCTGGGGCAGATCAGGGGGGCACAGCAGCTGTGCCCGGGAGCAGCAGCCCTTGGTGTTGCCAGTGCTGCTCCCGTGGCCCTGCCCCGCTGCCCTCCTGCCCCTCGTGTTGCTGTAGGGCCCGAGTGCTCTCGGGGTCGCTCCCAGCCCTGGGCTGGCAGTGCCGGGGCTGCAGCAGGGACAGCCCATGGGCACTGCTGGGGCAGCGCTGACGCCTCAGGGCAGGGCCTGGGGGCTCCAGGCTCCTTGCCCAGGCTCTCTCCAGAACACGCCCAGGGCAGTGCCCAGCAGAGAAAAGCCCCGTGAGCAGCCCCAGGGTGGCCGTGGGCAGGCTGGGGGCAAACAGCATGGCTGGTGCTCTGCAAGGTCCCTGGGGGAGCCGGGAAGGAGCAGCAGAGCAGGGGCTGATCCATCCCCACTGCGCTGGACACCCCAGGGCAGCGTCCCCGAGCGTCCTCATGCACCTGCCAGCAACATCCCCCCTCTGCAGCCCTGGCCTGTCCCCAGCTCCGAGAGCTGCTGGATCCTTGCGGGCACAGCCACGGCAGCACTGGCTCAGGAGCCCCTGTTTGCACTGCACAGCCCAGGCGTGAGCACCCCCGGGGTGCTGGTGTGGGGAGAGGAACCTGAGTGAGCACAAATGCCATCAGCCCCTGGGGCCAGCAAGGCCTGGGGGACAGCAGGGAAACCCCTCAGGTTTGTCGTGGCCTCTGAAGGCAGCCACAAAGTTTGTTCCCAGGAGCTGTGAGTGTCCTGTCCCACTGCAGACGTTGTTGCTCGGAGCCAGGGCTGCCTGGCAGCCACCCCCAAACAGCCCTGAGCCTTTCCTTGGCTTCACCTTTGCTTTCTTTCCTCTTTGCTGCTCCACATTCCTTCCTCTTGCCCATCCCTGTCCCCTGCCCTGCAAACAGCCCATCCCTGTTGGCCCTTTCCTCTCTGGCCCCACTCCCCATTTCAGTTCCTGGGCTGGCACCATGGGAACGTCCCTTGGGGAGCAGGATCATCCTACAAGTGCTTCAGGAATTGTCTGCAGGGCCCTGCAGTGCCTCGTGCTGTTCCCTTGCCAGAGGCCCCCCAGGCCAGGGGGGCACATCTGGGCTGGTGTGTCTGGGTGTGGGGCTCCCTGCTGTGGGGCAGTGAGGAGGAGCTGCAGAGGCTCTGCAGGACTGACAGGATGGGCCTTGGGGCCTGGGGGAGCAGCTGAGGGCCCTGGGCTGCTGCACCTTCTGAAGAGGAGGCCCAGGGCTCATCCTGCAACTGCTTGAAGGATGGTTTCAGAGGATTCTTGGGAGTGGGAAGAAAAGGAAACCTCCACAAAGAGCAGCTTGGAAGGCTCAGACTGTAGATCAGGAAAAAGAAAAGTCCCTCCAAGGGTAGAATTTTGGTGCAGGTCTCCCAGTGTGAGACTGGACCACGCCCTGGCTCTGTGTGCCAGGAGCCGGCAGCCAGGAGCCAGGGCAGAGGAGCAGCACGGACAGGGGGGCACAGCCTGCAGGAGAGATGGCCGAGGGCTGGGCAGGGCTGGCAAGGCCAGAGGCACCCAGGGCTTTCTCCCCTGGGCTCTGGCACTGCCTCTGGAGGCCCCACAGGAGGAACTTTCCTTTGAGGGGCTACACTTTGGTTCTCCCTTGCCCCTCCCTGAGGAGGCTGGCAGGGGTTGCAGGTTTATGACATTTGTCCTTCCTCCCCCTCACATCCCACTGCCCCACAAACAGCCCCGAGCCCCCCGGGAGAGACAGGCCCTGCTGTCCCAGGCTGGGCCTTTCTGCTTCCTCCAAGTAAAAAAGTTGCCAGACAGGGGTTAAGAGAATCCAAGAAGGTGGGACAGACAAACTTTGTTCAGACAAACCCACTGCCTGTGTCCCTGATGGCCCAAGACTGATGTCTCAAACAAAGGTTTTCCCTCCAGATCAGGGAAAAGGCTGGGAAAAAGCAGATCCTGCAGAGGTGTGTGATGGCTTCCATCAGGCCAATTCCCCTTGGAAGGCACAACTGGCTCCAACACGCTGGAACAAAGAGCAGGCTGAACAGCATCATGTCATTAGAAGGGGCCATAAACCATCAGTGATCCCCAAAGCACTCCAGACTCATTTCTGAGGCTTTTACCAGACGACTGAGCATGACCCAGAGTGTTGCATCAGACAGGGGAGGTACCTGGGTGTTCCCACCTGCACCTGAACGTGTATTAACCCATGGAACTTTTGCATGACACTGTGGAACTAAGAAGACCACTGTGACATTGTGGGGCCTCGTGGAACTAAGGGTCCCCTCTTGACACTGTGGAAACAAGGATACCCTTGTGACACTCTGGAACCTTATCAAACAATGAGTCCATTGTGACACTGCAGAAACAAGGAGACCGTTGTTACACTACAGAGCCTCATGGAACCATGGAGACCATTATGACACTGTGCGGCTTCATGGAACCACAGGGCCCTTGCGACACTGCATGGCTTCATGGGATCCAGGAGCCATTGTCATGCTGCGAGGCCTCGTATAACCAAGGGTACAATATGATGCTGCGGAACCAAAGAGTCCATGGTGATACTGTGGGGTGCCATGGAGCCAAGGGGTCATTGTGATACTGCAGGGCCTTGTGGAAAAAAAGGGCCATTGTTACAGTGCAGAGTCTCATGGCACAATGGAATCCATTGTGACACTATAGGGTCCTGTGGAACCAATGAGGCCATTTGTGACACTGCACAGCCTCATGGAACCAAGAAGCCATTTTGACACTGCAGGGCTTCACGAAACTCAGGGTTGATTGTGCCACTGCAGGGACTCGTGTAACCAAGGGACCACTGTGACACTGCAAAGCATTATGGAACCATGGAGACCATTATGACACTTTGGAGCCTCATATAACCAAAGGGCCATTGTGGAACTGCAGGGCCTCGTGGAACGAAGGGGATCATAGTGACATTGTGAGGCTCCATGGAAACAAGGTGCCATTGTGACACTGCAGGGCCCAATGAAACCACGAAGTCATGAGACAGTGCAGGGCCCCAAGGTTTTTGTGACACTGCCAGGCCCCATGGAACCGAGGGGCCACTGTGGCACTGCGTAACCACGGAGAATATTGTTACACTGTGGGGCTTCATAGAACCAAGGGGCCCTTGTGACACCGCGAGGCCCAGTGGAACCAAGGATCTATTGTGACACTGCAGGGCATAATGGAGTCAAGGGTATTACTGTGACACTGCAAGGCCTCATAGAACCAAGGGGCAATTGTTACTGTGTGGGACCCCATGGAACCAAGGAGATTATTCTGACACTATGAGGCCTCATGGAACCCAGGGACCATTGTCAGTCTGTGGGACCAAAGGTCTATTGTGACACCGTGGAACGAAGAACACAATTGTGACACTGCTAGGCCTCATGGAACCACTGTGAAACTGTGGGGCCTCAGGTAACAAAGGATTCGTTGCAACACTGTGGGACCAAGGTACCCATTGTTAGACCGCAAGGCTCCATGGAACTGTGGAGCCCAAAGGTACCAAGGAGACCAGTGTGAGACTGAGAGGCCCCAAGGAACCAAGGGGAACCATTGTCACACTGAGGAACTGTTGCTGCTGCGTTTCTCTGCGATGGTAAGGCACGCAGCAGCAACAACGCGGTGGCGGTAAAGGAGGCGGGAAGGCTCTTGCATGGAGACTGCAGCAGGTCTTTATTCCATGCTAACTCCCCAAGGCCTGGGACCAGCCCATGTGATAGCCCCCATAGGCAGAGGGCTGGCACATGGCTAGAGCCCAGAGAGAGAGAAGCTGGTGCCTGCTGAACCCCAAAGCAGAGAGAACAACCATGTCATGGGAGAGTCCCTATCTTGGGGAACAGGGGGGCGGTACAAGGGCGGTGTTAGGATAACAGAGCCAATAGGGAGAACCTGAGGGAGTGGTTTGGACTAGAGATGGGGGAAGGGGAAGCCACATGGAAAAGCAGGCAGGGATATGAATAGGGGTACACCACAAGGAACCTTGTGTAAACTAGGGGCAATTGTGACTCTGTGGGACTCTGTGGAACCAAGGGGCAATTGTGACACTACAGGACCTCGTGGAACCAAGGGTCCTTTCTGACACTGCGGAACTAAGGAGATCCTTATGACACTATGAGACTTTTTCGAATACTGGGTCCATTGTGACACGGCAGGGCCTCATAGTACCAAGGCACCATTGTGACACTGTGGGGCCTCATGGAACCATGGACATCATTTGACATTTTGGGGTCTCGTGGAGGCAAGGGGACCACTGTGAAACTGCAGGGCCCTATGGAATCCAGGAGACCATTGTGACACTGCAAGGCCCCATGGAAATAAAAGGCCATTGTGACACTGTGGGGCCTGTTGTAATCAAGGGTCCACTGTGACACTGCAAAACCAAGGATACCATTGTGAATCTGCAGGGCCTCATGGAACCAAGGGGCCATTTTCACACTGCAGGACCCAATGGAAGCAAGGAAATGAGGAACAGGTCTGGTGGACTTGACCTTCCAGGGGCCGCTTGACAGGTCCAGCTGACCTTGGCATGCCTAGGGCTGCTTCTCATCTGCCCTTAAAACACCAGAGCTCTGTGCTTTCCTTCCTGTGGGAAAGAAGCATCCTTCTCCAGACGCCCATGGCCAAAACTGGGATTCCACCTCCAAAATTCCCTATATCCAAGGAGTGCTCCCAGACAAAACCTATCATTATTGTCAAGTCTGACTGACCTTGGCCTCCTGAGGGCCACCTCTCACCTGCCTTCCAAACACTGGGGCTCCATGCTTTCTTTTTTATGGAAAAGAACCTTCTTGGTTCTTTTTATGGAAA
Organism: Gymnorhina tibicen; assembly: GCA_013399875.1. NCBI lineage: Eukaryota > Metazoa > Chordata > Aves > Passeriformes > Artamidae > Gymnorhina > Gymnorhina tibicen. The sequence continues at coordinate 36,914 of VXAZ01000596.1, forward strand.
AGTGCCTTCTTGTCCAGGCACCCATGGTTGAAATTGGGATTCCACCTCCTAAAATTATGTATATCCAAGGATTGCTCCCAGACAAACTGCATGCCAATACTGTGTCTTTAACTGCTGCTGTTCTAAATTTTTCGGAACTTATAACTCAAATTCAGAAAATGTCCCAATTGTGGATAGCAGCCCTGGATGTGAAAGGTAAGATTTTTCATGGAAGGGGCATATTTTTTACAAGTGAGGTTTTCACTGGAACATAACAAAGCAAAATTTGTGCTTGCCTGAAGGGGAGTGCCATACACCTTTAACAGACTCCCGCAGGAGTATTAACATTCCCCCAGGATCACACTTTGCACTTGCCAGAATTTTACAAACAGTTTCACTCTCTCCAAATAATCTGATTGGAGGAGAGCCCCCTGAAACTGCAGGGGAAGCTGCAATAGTCATGTGGCAAAGCACTTTGTGAAGTAGTGGAGATTCCGCCTGAATCTCAAAACTGTCTTTTTAATTAACACTGCCAGTTGCATTTTCAACCAAGCGTATTTCCTTTAGCTTCTGTCTCAAAGGAACGCTGAATGAACTGCACATGGACGGATGGATTAGGCTACACCAACCTTGAATGGATACAAGGAATACTGTCATTAGTTTTAGCTGTGATACTATTTTTGCTATGCATCATTATCTGAAGACAAATTTTGAGGATGGCAAGTCAACAGGTTGGATTTATTCTATGCCCTGACAATGCAATTCCCCCCAGCTCATAAGAAAGGTGCAGAATGACCATGCTCCCAAGCTTACCTTAAGTACACCACAAGTGTTGGGATTCCACCCAAAGGTAAGGACAATTTGAACCTTGTTGTTGTGGTTGTAAAGGAAGCTGAATTATATCTCAATAATGAGTGGGAATGGGAGAAAATTGATGATGTAGGAATCAAGATCACTCATAACACCCATAACGTTTCTGATATATTGGCACTCCAAGCAATGCCCAGGGAAGGAACAATCAATGGATCTTCTCAGAAAAACCCTCTGAAATTAAAATATACCATATTGATGTTACTAAACCAATTAACAGGAAATCCTGTTACCAGAAATCAGAATCAGACTGTTGGTACAATTTCACTTTTACATAACCTATGCTTCACATCTTGTTCACAGGGAAAACTAGGCATAGGACCATAATTTGATTTTTTAGTTGTAGAACCCAAATAGTGGAATTTGTGTACAACGGGGTGGCCATGGATAGAGGAGTGTCTGCTTTTTGACATGCCTATACCTGGCCTAAATTTATCCACAGTGGCACTGCACAGCAACATCACCTTCTACAAGCAGGAGCGGACCATCATACACGAGAGTGAAAATCAACATCCCATCTCTAAATGGAATTAAAGGAGATATCCTCTTGATAGGATGCCGAGTTCAAAATAACACCAAGTGCATGACAACAGTCTTACACATTGTTCTGAACTACGTTGAAGGAAAAGGTGGTGTAAATTATGCCAAAGGGAAAAACAACATATATACCTGCTCTTTTAAGCACGAGTGCTAGCACACTCCTTTAGAATACTCCATCCAACATTTGCCATGTGTGTCTGGACAGACCCCAACTCTTGATTGAGCTTGGGCCTTCAATTCTAAATTGTTGTTGAAGAAACAAATTTAACCACTCGGCCTCCAACAACTCCACCTCCTATCAGACTGTCTCCTCACATCTATAACATTGGCCCTTAATAAAAAATACAGGTCAACAGTAAGTGTTATTTAACCCAACATGGTCTCTCAGATGAGTTAAGCTGTTAATGCAGAATAATGTTTCCACAATCCAACCAGTTTGCTCACCATTCATGAAAACTTATTATGCAGGGTGGTTGTATACATGAGTTCTCACTTCATCCAGGTGAACCAGGATGGATGTGACTGGCATCCTGGGAACAGGATTGGGAGTTTTTAATGGCATAGACTCTGAAGTAGTAATAAACAAACTAGTCACAATTAACAATGACTTAAATAAACTGCAACACTCTCTATGATCCTCCCTTTTGGCTTTGGGAATTAATCAATGGCTTCTGACAGATATACTACCTCAGAGTGAGAGAATTAATAAAAAGGACCATTAATTGATCATAGATGCACTCAGTGTAGTCAGACTAATATCTCTTTGGCATTTAGTTGTATTCAAGCTCATCTGTGGATGCAATTGATGACAGCTGCAGTCATAGGGGAAGGAAAAGAAGGCACCGTACCCACTGAAATTTGAAAGGTAATTTGGGACAATGAAATTAAATTTGAAAGGAAATTCCAATCCTGGTGGTACCTAGTCAGTTTTACCTATGACCCTGTGCTGGTTTGAACCTGAGTTGATGGACAGTTGTATAGATCAATAACACTTCTCAAAATTTACCTATTTAAACCGCATAGAGGTGCGGGCACTCTCTCTTGCTTCCGGCTTTCGGACAGGTAGCTAGGCTGCACGCTCGGCCGGGCTGGGCCTGGCCGGGTCTGGCTGCTGGGCCCAGGCAGGGCCGGGGCCACGGCCCCCCCAGCTCCATGCAGGCTGGGATGGCTCCCCTGTCCCCTCCTCCGGTGCGGCCGATGAACTGAAACTTTACACCGAGACTACACAGAGACCGGCCGCTGTCCTGCAAGGATCGTGTGACCAGCTAACTGGGTTCAGGGCCCAGGCCCGGGTGAGAGTGACTCCTTCAGCGGTGTAAATTCTCCAGAAGAGATTAAATCTGCAAACATCAATCTTCTCCCAGGTCAGAAGAAAAGAGAAAGGTAAAGACATGTGAATAGACACCATAATAGTGACACCAGAAGTCAATGAAGAAGAAAGAGCTAAAACCCAGGAGGAGATAGAGGAGATGTTTAAACCTGAAAGCTGAAACTCCTTTGTAAAGCTATGGTGAGGGACTATGATACATGAGAGAACCCCTTGTAATTTCATGATAAGCATGGGGGGGTGGAGCGTTCAAACTAGCCACGAGCAAAGATGCCTGTGCTGAAATAAGTAAATGTTGAAGTAGCTGTGATCCACTGAGAGACCTGAACAGAGAGATAGTGATGAAATGAAGACCCTTGCTCCCAGGAAAAAGACCTCTGTTCCTAGAGATGAAGATGATCCCAGAGGTAGAAGAAGAAAACCTTTACTCTTGAACAACTCATCCTTAAAATAGTATCCTATTCGCTAAAATAGAACACTCGGAAACAGTTGTGGGAAAAGCTGTAAGTCGAGGGAAGGGACTGTTTCACATGCCAGCAGAAAAGCACCCCGGGCGGCTGTTGTGCTGTGACATTGGAAGCCACGAGAGAACTATTTCTTGTGGAGAATCCCATAGCATGGGCAAAAGAGACTCCTCTCCCTAAGTGAATTGATGAAAGACTATTATAGAGGTAGTAAACTGACTGCAATAATCCCAAATTCATGTCTTTATGTTATAACTGGGAGGAGGGAGGAGAATGGGGGGAAGAAAAGTACTCTGAGGTTTATTCTAACCCTTATTATTCCTTTTTCTTTTAGTTCTGTTAATAAACTTCTTTATATTCTTTGAAGTTTAGAGCCTGCTTTACATTTTCTCCTAATTCTTATCTCACAGAAGGTAAGAAATGCGAACAAAACGACTACACTTAATTGGTGTTTCTACCTGGTTTTGAACTGAACCCGCTACAGACCCCATCAGCAGCACAGCCACAGCTTTCATGTTAAAAATATGCAATGTTTTGGTATATGAAATATACCAGATCATTGCGTTAGGTTTAAATCACGATGGGACTGTACTCTATCCTCTGGAGCATAGATTATAGGCCCGAAAAGATGGAAATCAATGGCAAACTGTCGATATCGACACAAGCATTGTGTGGGAGCAACAAGGACTCGTTTGCAAAAGTAACACCATCAAGGCCCAAGACATTTGTCTTGACAGAGTAAAATGTTTGTCATTTTGAGATTCATCCCAGTGAAAACCTGGAAACAGTGTATATTGGTAAAGGATGTATTTGCATGAGAACCTCTTGCAATTTTTTATTTGTAGATAACCTTACTGTAGATACAAGTAATCACTCTAATATTTATACTTGTTTACAGGATGAGATTTTAGTTATCTAGCTCCTGTTATATCCTATCATTTTTTGCAATCTAACTACACTGATTCAAGATTTACAGCCTACACCAGTTGTTATGAACCTCACGCTAAAGGAACTGTTACAACACGCAGACCTGAGACACTTGCTGAAACAAGGTCAAGAGAATGGACAGAAGACTTTGGTTACTGTCCATCGTGACATGGAAGACATACATCGTGTGATGGAGCGGGTGAAGAAAGATGGAGAACACTGATGGTGAGACACTCCTTTTGGATGGTCACCTACAGCTACTGAAATTTTCAGCTGAATGCTTCACTCTGTTGGCATTTTATTGATAACAACCCTTTTGCTTTTTGTTCTAATAATTGCATTGTATGTTTAAAGTTTGTATGATTACGAAACAATTAACTTACTGACTACCCCCACTAATACTAAACAACCTCTGCACTACAACTGTACTAAACCATCCACACAGTCCCAAAGCATGAAATCTTCTCAAACTCTGGATATTGTGAAGTTTGAGTGACCATAGTCACGGGGTGGATAATGTGGGAAAATGACTGGAAACCCTGTAGACAGGTAACTGAAGATATAATTAGAGGAAACTGAGGAGTTATATTGGCATCTTAACAGGAGTTATAACTGTACAGAAATTATAGGGTAAATCACAGCCGCTGCTCCCTGGATGGAATGCAGTTGGCAGGACCTGAAACCTATTCCAAAATGATTCCCCATCCACACACACCTGCTGAAGGGGATGGAATGGAGGGTGGGACAGAGTGGAGACACCGTGGCCGGACTCTGTGGGAATCCTTGCAGGGAAGGAAACTCGATGGTGCTTTGCAGCTGATAAACCACATTCCACCTGTCAGCCAGGTGAGACAGAGGAAGATGTCCTGCTGCAGAGCCAGCAACCGTGGCAAAATCCCTCTCCTTAGAAAAACTTGCTTCATTAAAGCCTAATATTACACCTCCATCCCAAAGGTACCCATCCCCCAGGTACGACTGCCCCGTCACTGGGCATGAGCTCTGTGTTCTTTTTGACTGTATTTTTAAAAGCAGAGAATTTTACACCCATCAGTAACATAGGTATATATTGACTTGAGTTACCCAAGCTCCACCTAAACACAAGGAAATTGTATAAAAGTAAGTTGAGGATGGGTTAAAAGTTGGGGAAGACTCCATCATAACTGCTGGGATCAGTCAAGAGGCTGAACCGGTCTTCTCCCTCATAAGGACACCTATTGAGTAACAATTATACTCTGTGCGTGCTGAACATTTTCTTGGGAATTAAAGCTTGTAGTTATATTTCTTCAAGTATATTTTTGCAATCAGACACTATCACCAACAACCTTCAAACCTGAACTAGTCACNTGGGGAAGACTCCATCATAACTGCTGGGATCAGTCAAGAGGCTGAACCGGTCTTCTCCCTCATAAGGACACCTATTGAGTAACAATTATACTCTGTGCGTGCTGAACATTTTCTTGGGAATTAAAGCTTGTAGTTATATTTCTTCAAGTATATTTTTGCAATCAGACACTATCACCAACAACCTTCAAACCTGAACTAGTCACAATTTTATATTAATAATGAGAGTTATTCCATTACCTGTCAAGTGCAAATCCTTCCCAGGTGCTGGCAGTTGCTGGAAGCAGGGAACACACTCCAATAAAGGGGAAGAGCTGCTGAGGGCTCTCCCTTGTTCTGCTGGTGCCTCCCTGACTCAGTCGAACACCCCCTGATCCAGGAGGGTGGCTCAGTGCAGAGTTCCCCTAATGGGATGCTGACACACAGGTTGGGCACAAGGGTCTCAGCTTTCCCAGGTCACTGACTAAAGGTCGAGTAAACCTCCCCACACTAAGGGTGGAGGAAGCCTCTCCTTTTCAAGTGACAGTCACTGGGAATAGCTCAGCAGA
>VXAZ01000597.1:0-10562 GCA_013399875.1 Gymnorhina tibicen
TACAGTCACCCCAAGACATTAGTTAATAGCAGGGTAGCTACTGCAGTTCAACCTTCATAAACAATCATATGCTTTTGTGCTGGTTTTGGCTGGGGTAGAGTCCATTTTCTTCCCGGTGGCTGGTATGGAGCTGTGTTTTGGATCTGTGCTGAACACAGGGTTGATAATATAGAGATATTTTTGTTATTGCTGAGCAGGGCTTGCACAGAGCCAAGGCCTTTTCTGGTCCTCGTATGGCCACAATGGCAAGGAGGCTGGGGGTGCATGGAAGGTTGGGAGGAGACACAGCCAGGACAGGTTACCCCAACTGATCAAAGGGATATTCCAGACCATATTACATCATGCTCAGTATATAAAGTGGGGGGAAGGAGGAGGAACAGGGGGACATTGGAAGTGATGCCGTTTGTCTTCCCAAGTCACTGTTGCACATGATGGGGCCTTGCTCCCCTGAAGATACCTGAACACCTGCCTGCCCATGGGAAACAGTGAATGAATTCCTTGTTTGGCTGCGCAGTGCTTGATTGCTGGCTGGGGTTAAACCACAACAGCTTTCTATTAAATATCACAGCTCCTTAGATATATTATTTATTAAATTAAACACAAGATATTAAAAGCATTATTTCCAGGTTTCCATTTCTTACAATAAAATGCACTGAACTGTGTCTAGGTTAGTTTCACAGCTATGCAACTGCCTTCCTGTATGAGTTTCAGCAATCATATTCTTCACCATTTCTCTTCCTATTTCCCTTGATTAAACTGTATATGTATTGTTGAAGAAAATACAGCAAAAAAAAATCCTTCTTTCTTACCATATGTATAGCATTAGAAGAAGCACAATAAGCTAATATAAACTTCTAGAATAGAGAGTCCTGCAAACAGTAGAGATCTGTAATGCAGCAAATATAGCAAATTAATTCTGAAACTTAGGTGGTCACTGATGCATTTCACAATGTCCTGCTTCCAGCCAGGATAGAGTTAATTTTTGAAGTAGCCATTAGGTGGCATGGCTAAGACAGGGAGGTTATTCCATACCACTTCTCGTCATTGCTAGGAGCAGGGGAAAGGGACTGTCGCTTCCAAGGGGGGGTTCCTTTGATAGCATAGGGTTAAAATGTTTTAAAATTGTAGTAGCTTAGATAGGCTTTGAATAAGCATTGTTTCTGTTAAATCTTGTGACTCCACACCTGTGTACAGGTAGTACAGTTACACTGCGTTATAGGTATACAATGATTGTTCGGAAATTACATATTGTATAATCAACAGGAATTATGAGGATATTGTGGGAGAGGGGCTTGAAGTATATGCCTGAATGATTACAATAGAACCTGAATACCATGCTTGATCGATTACCATAGTACAATGTGTAGTTAATGATTAACCTATGATTCTATAGCGGTTATGTAAGGGAAGAGTATAAAACTGTTTCACCCCAAGCCCATGTCGGAATCAGATTTGGGTCTGTACCCCGATTCCCAGAGCTCTTCAATAAAAGCACCTGCATATAATCATACCGTGATTATGTGTTCCTACGCTAACACCTTCAGGTCAAGAAAACATGGCAGGGGAGCTGTCTGGTATTATTTCTTGCTGGGGGCTTTCCATGTAATTAATTTCTTTCGTACACTTTTGTTATTAACATCATAGTTGTTACTGTTCATTTTCTTATCTCATTGCTGTTTCCAGTAAACTGGTCTTATCTCAACCCATGATCTTTGCCTTTTGTGCCTCCAATTGGACAGGGGGGAAGAGGGAGCGTCACATGGGTGTGGTTTTTTAGTGCAAGGACTAAATCGGAGAATACTATTGCTAATCAATGACACACAATCAATCACATTCCAGAGTATCACAAACATATATTACCTACTTACTTATCTACTTTCAGGAATGTCTTGGGTTACAATGTAAGATGTGACCAAAAGTATGTATTCTATCACCATCTGTTAAAACCAGGTGGGGCAATATTCTTTATCTCTTCCATGACACATCCCTAATAACTCCCTCCAGAGGGATATCTTTCTGTTAATGAGCCATCTAGCCTCACTACATGACTCATAAAATTACATCATCCCATTGTGAGATGCTCTGCCCAGGGGGAGGAGCCAAGCATTCCTACCTGGATATAATCTGAGGTTTGGAACACGACAGTCAGCCCTACCTACTGGATTCCCAGAGGACAAGAGCTACCACTGGACTTTCAGGTGAAGACCAGACCCTTCTACAGGATCACCGCTTCAACAGAACCACTTCATTTGGACTGCTACCACCACCCTGACTAACAGGGTGTCAGGTTGTATCCTGACTCTGTCAGTGTTCTTGTACGATTGTATTTATTTTCATTTTACTGTCAAATTATAATTCTGATTTGCGATCTCCCCCTGGTTTGTTTTCAAACTAGTACAAGGAGCCTATGATAGGTAAAGACATTACACCAGGAAACTGAAGAACTTATTTCTCACAAGTGAAGAAAGCAATTTTGACTCAAACTTAAATAAGGCGGGGGGGGGGAAAGCCACACATGCAACAGGCAAACTACTTTTCAAGTAACAATTTCTGTGAAATGCTCAATCATGTAATGTGGTTCCACTCTGGATAATTAATATTAATACTTTAACCCATCAGCATTAACAAACCTAATCCAAATCAGGCATAGGTCAATGACGGGATTTTTCAAACTAACCAAGCTACATGACGAACAACTCACGTTGGCTTGAAGTCACAGACAGGAATCTAACGTAACATGAATAATGCTTGTCCTTAGGGCCTCTAGTAATACATCACAAATGGGAGTAAGGTAAATTTCCACACCCCAATTGCACTCAAATCCTTTAACAAATTCCAAAGTATACTAGGCTACCTATAAAATCTAAAAAGACCATGACATAAATAAATAAAACATACTTGGTCTCTTATACTTAATTCCCTTCTTCTTACAATTATTTTATTCTTCATAATTAGTTTGAAGAATACCATTACACTAACATTAGTTTCAAACAAAAATAATCAAGTGTAGATCTTTACAAAAATGTTTAATCTTCTGAATACAACAGTCACAATGAGTTCAATATTAAAGGAAGCTGTATACTTTAAGAACACAGCCCAAAGGTGTAAAACAGCAAACCACTGTTTCATGTCAGTTGCTATCATTCCCATACATAATATGGATGCCACAGAATTTCTGACTATCATATGAATGCTTTACAGCCTCATTTCCATCAACTGAAGACACACTTCTAAGTTATGCTGCAAAATCACCTGCACACAGATCATTTTTATTACCATGGGGAAGCAGAAAGGAGAGATTCTAGTATTATTAATATTCCTAGAACAAACAAAATAATACCTACAAAATTAACATGCAACTAGATCTTCTAGCATGCTCTCTTGGGTAGAGAGAGGGGGAGCATCCTCAGACCTACAGTGCTATTTCTACACTGAAATAGGTGCATCTTAGTTAACACACATAAGTTGATGTTGCATGAAAAAAGAATGCACATAACACAACAAACAATCTAAAAAACCTTTTGTTGTTGAGTAACTAAAGGCAGGCAGAAACTTAGGAATACTGATGGTTTAGGTCAGGGTGATACTGAAATTTTTTTTCTGTTTTGTAGTCAACACTGGAAGAATCCTGCTCTTAGAGTAATATGAGTCCTCCACTGTGTTTTTAATAACTTATAACCCTGGGTCAAAAAAGGTTGAAAGAAATCAGAGCACACAAATACTTTTGCTTTTATTTGAAAGGTTTTTTTGCTTTGGTTGGTTTGGTTATGGTGGTTTATGTTGCTTTGTTTTTTCTCTTTTTTTTTTTTCTTTTTTTTTTTTTTCATTGGGAGTGCATTAAAATTAACTTTTCCCCAAGGCTGCAATTTCTGAACCTATTACAAAAAAATCCCAAACATATTGGCTTTATGCAATGTTTGAGTTCTAAATGCAGTTCACCTCATTAGATGCAGAAGATACTATCTCATTTTTCCTACATGGATCAAAGCATGCCCCAGCAGAACTAAAAGTATTATATTCTTTCTTCAATGGACAAGTCCAAGCAGTTATACCCAGGGTCTTCAACGGAAGCTCTCCCTCCAACTATATATACAGAGGAAAGTGAAAATTGACATGGGCCTTCACTAGTTTCCCCCCCATATATTACTTTGCACAGCTACAGCCCAAAACCATTTATTTTGCCTTACTCAGTGTTGGAACCATCTTATTAGGCACCTCTCCCATAACTTTTCACAAACTTAAGAATCAAAGTCTCTAAGAATTTAAGTCCCTTTCTCATCCCCTGCCCCTTTCAAGCCAGCTAGTCAGACATTTAATAAGTCTTGATCCACACCCCTAAAAAAAGGAATTCTGAGCTATGCATATTCTTGCACAGCTTTCAGCATGCATTGCTTCCTCAGCTAACCCCAGGATATGCAATACCCTGAACTCACAAATGTTTCTGGCTACTGAAAAAACATACATTCATCCTATTTTGACAATGTCAAAAATTGCAATGTTTTTGGATTTTCAGTGAAAAAAACCTGCATCATAAAGGAACAAACAAAACTTATTCCAAGATACTGCCTTAGAAGACAGTAGCCAAGTTCCCTTGACCTAGCTAAATAGGAATTAAGAGTCCATATTTTGGGTTTCCAAGACTGTCCTGATCTAATATTTACAGACAAAATGACTGCCCAGAGAATTATGACATGCAAAGACGTGAGGGTTAGAATCAATTGCCATAACTCTGATTCTTTTACTCTATTGAAACCTAACAGTGCTTTTTCTCAGCATCTCATCTGCATGCTAGCATCGTAATCCCCTTCAGCCAGGATTTCAGGAGACCAAGCCCTATGCTATCATGATATTCAGATAGCGTCATAAAATTGATACAGATTATGATGTAAATGGTTACCTTAACCAGGCTCTAAGAGAGTCATCAATTTTACCTGAAACATATTTTCATCTCTGTTACTGCTTTGCTTAGAAGAAGCTGCACCTTTTGAACTTTCACCAGTCTTTTGTTTCTTTACGGGCTTTTCTGGAACTACTTGCTTTTTCCGCTTTGCCTCGGAGCAAGAATAAAAAAAAATTCATGAACCACAACTCATTTTATAAGTTATAAAAAAAGTTTATGCTATAGGTCACAAACTACTATTATGCAATACGCATTATCACCTTCCTCCTGTGAAGGCAGGAATCCAATACTGTACATTTAGACTGGAACAAAAAAAAAAAATCTTCAAATGAGCCTATTTCTGTTCTCAGTGAAGCTTACCATAATAATTTGGCTTTAAAGAGAAATTAAATAGATCAAAATATATTTCAGAAAGCCTACTTTCTTTGTGCAGTAATACTGTTAGTTTTAATTAAAATCTTAAAGTCTGATAGAAGTTTCACTTTCCAGAGAGTGCAATGAAAAATGGGGAACAGCTAACAACTCTGCTAAAAAAAAAAAAGTAGATAAGATAATGAAAAAAAGGATCTGAAAAATCAAATCCAAGAGAATTTTTTTAAATTGAAGTCCAATCTCTGTTCATAGCATGATAAATTAAACGTTTTTAAAACATTCAGGCAATATCATCTGTAAATCAGATTACTTTGCTAGCAGATGCTACAGAGCATGCTACATTTCCACTAATGGTTATATAGTAATCATGCCCACTGTAAAGAAAGAATAATACAAAGATACCAAAAATTATTCTCACCTGCTAGAATCATATTGTAGATAACCTCTTTTAAAGAGAAACAGCTCAAAAAAATATTGGAGGTTGTCATAGAAAAAAAACCAAAACAAAACCAACCACCTTACTGCCCACTGAAGTTGATTGTTAGACTATGTCTTATCAGGAATACATTTCCTGAACAACTAAAAAAACCCCTGACCATTTTCTCTTATATTAAGATTTCACAAAATACCTAATTTGCTAGGTACAACCAAGTCACATTTTCACATTTGAACCAATTCAGTAAATCAGACTCTCTTCACATACTGCACTAAAAGACCCAATGTCTGCATTACCACCTAGCATTTCTTAAAAAGATAAATTGACTGTTGTATTCAATTTGTTTGCAATGACTGACACATCTATACAAATTTATAAATTAAATAACTAGTAAAATAAATGAAAACATTACATTTATGCATTTAAAACAGTTAATGTTAAAATTATCAACTCAAAAACATTCAGGTTGGCTCTGCTTTGAAGTGAGAAACTAGCAGATGGTATTACAGTAAACATAAGATTCTGAAACATAGAATGTGAGCGAGATAAGCAAGTGGCACATGGATGACAAGGCAAGTGGAGGTTTTTGGTTTGGACTTGCAAGTAATCCAGATATCAAAATGAAGGTGGGGGGTGTCCTCAAAATTAGTTCAAATTCTTGCCACCAAAGGCAGCTTATACAGAAGCCTTCTATCACTTGCCACAAAGCAGCAAAGAATTCCAGGAAGCTTGTGGCTAGATATACCATACAGAAAAATGTGAAGCAAAATGCATCTTAAGAAAAAGGTGTACTGCAAAGCAAAAAGCATCCACCCAAACCATAATCTTGGGGGGTGGGTTTTGTTGGGGTTTGGTTTGGGGTTGGGAGGGGGTGTTTGGGGTTTAAGTGTCAGATAAATCATATGGAATGACATGCATGTTGTGACATAACGCTCACCTAATTCCTTAACCCCAGCCTGAAACAAAAGGGTTAATACAGTAATGAACTGCATAAAATGTTCACCTTTTTGTCAACTTCACTATCTGAATCACTAGCAGATGAGCTTGAAGACACAAGTTCCTTTGACTTAGGCATTCTAGGAAGAGAAAGATAACATGAGAACACTATACAAGGAATACGTCCCATTATGGCTAGAAAGCCATCTTCAAACCTGCTTGTAAAGGCTCATCTTATTCAAAACCCTCCTGAAGACTTTCCTGCCTTTTCATATAACCTTTAATACACATTGTAGATGTGATCACAAACATCCTTCCCTCTTATAGCTCTTCCCCTTTTTGCTGTGACTGCCTTATATGCAGTATTTTAGATTCTGAACTGCTTACAAAAGGACAATTTTTCACCAGTTTCATATTCTCCCAGGTATGGTAGATACTATAATGAAAAAAAGGCAATACAAAACTGGTGCCCAGATGAATTCTCAACATAACGTTCATAAATATAAACAATTAAGGCCCCAACACTACACATATTCTTACATCTTGGGGTCCATTCTGGAAATAGCCTCTGGCTCCCCAGGATGTACCTCTGAAGGCCTTTTAAATAAATATCACCTTTATTCCCTTACCCTGTCTCTGTTTCCAGGTTGGCCTTTTAGGCATCATGAGCATTTTGCCTAGTTGAAATTGCGAGTAACAGCTGCATAGTTGTCATAGATGAAGCTAAAGTTCCCATCAGTAATACAAGTCTGAAAATATCTCTGTTACAGAGAACTACAGTGCTGCAATTAATATTTCCATTGCCACTTTACCACATCAGTCACTAGAATCTATTCATTTACTAGACAAGTGGACATTCAACTTTCCTTGAATGCATGCTGCCAGGTGTACTTCTACATCTCTCTAGTACGCAAACATGATTAGATACAGCAGTTGAACATCTTGCCTGCTACTAAAAACTCTAACAAATAAATAGCTCGTTTGTGATTTCAGAATAAAAAGAAGCATCACATGGAGAAACTGTATAAAATAAACTAGCTAGGAAAAGCTAATAAAGTATTAAAGAAACATACCTAAGGAAAGAACAAGGAATAGCAGTGTTTTTAAACTGGCAATGAAATAAACTATGTGCAAAGGAAAAAACAGAGTCTGAATATAATAACGGACCAACGTGGTTCTAAAGTAGAGTAAATTCTGTCGCAATAGTTTGGAGCACAACGATAGAAGCTGTAGCACTGAAAATGAAACAGGGTATGGGAAGCACACATAAACCACACTACAGGATGGAGGCAGGCAAAGGAGAGCTGGAACGGGACAATGCAAAAATAAGCACAGCAATGACATGAAATAGGGAAGCCGAACAAGAAAAGTCTGACATGCGGAGGGCGGGACACCTGCAGAGGACAACTCCAGAGTCCGTATCAGGAAGGGAGAGTAACAATATGGAGGAAGATGGGGGCGGAAACTAAAGGAAAAAGAAATGGGGTGGGTGTCCCCTCGTGAGAAACTAGCAAGCAGAGCGTGACGACACCGAAGCACCGGGGAGAACAAGGGTGGAATGAGACGGGACAAGCGAAGACAAGGGAAAGTAACATGAAAAAGACAAGCGAGTACGAACTAGGAACACCAGACAGGCGGATGCCTGCCGCCATTTTCCTCCCCTCTTCCTCTTTTCTACGGCTCGTGTTGCCCCCCAAGAGAAAGGGCCGAGGGCGCGGCAGGGGGGCGCGGGCAAGAACACCCAGGTCCTCCCAGGGCAGGGTGGCAGCAAGAAGGACGCAGGTTACCGGCGGTGAAGGAAAGACAACACAACACACACACACACACACAAAAAAAAGGTCGGGGGTCGTCAGCAGGCAGGGCCTGCTCCTGGTGCGGGGTGAACGGAGCCGGGCGGTTCCCCACCGCCATTTTCTCCCTCACTCAAATCCTCTTTGCCCCCCCAACATGGCAGCGGCTCCTACTCCCGCTCCAGACCCGCTCCACGGCAGGGCATTCCTCCCGCAGAGCATAGCGGGCACTCGAGGAAAAGGGAAAGCCTCACCACACGGTTACCCAGCGCGCCTCTCCTAAACCACGCTAGGAGATGCCGAGCGCCCTACAGTTGCGGGGGAGGAAAGAGAACACGGCAACAACCCTAGCTAAACACGCAAAAGAACCCAAATGCTCACGTCTCACTTCGCACACAGCTCCTCCACACCACGAAAGAAACAGAAGATATTCATCGCAGAATCACCGCCCCAGCCCTGCACCACGTGGGAGGGAGCAGGGGGAGGTGTTTAAAGGGGACGTGTACCTTTCTAACTCGTTCCTACCTCCCCTGCCCCGGCTAGGACAGGCGCAAAAAACCCCTGGCTTCCACGGGGCTAGTCAGCCGCATCATTCCAATCGAGGGAGCCCTATGGGACCGACGGCAGGGCCCTACCTGGAGCCAGGCCCCGTCGGGACTGCGGCCCCGCTGAAGGGAGGCCTGCACTCCACTTTGGGGGCTGTGAGAGGGGACCGAGGGCCCTTAATATCTAAAAGGAACCCTTAAAAATAAACCTGCAAATAGTTGTTTTCTTTTGCACACAGCAGCGGTTCCTCGATCTCATTTAGAACCGCCCCGCCTGCAGCCGTGCCCCAGGGAAGGAGAGGAAACGCTCTGAAGTGGTGTAGCTGCGTTGACTTTGCATACTGAAACCGCAGCACGCTGAGGCGCTGTTCAGAAAAGTGCCTGTTCCTCTTTCTGTCATCGTGTTGAAAAGAATGAGAAGGAGGTGTCTACAAACAAACTGTGGGCCTGATGGTAGATAAAGCCAGATACTGAGAGGTGAAATAAGCAACGGGAGGAACCATAAATTCCATAGGAATTCCACTGATTGACACAAACTGTTACTCACTCAAGACTCTGCTAAATCCCTGGATTTAGAGAAAAAGAACAGAGACACAAGGAAAAAGAAAAAAGGGGGGGTACACTTTAAAAAGGGGGTTTGTATTCGGCGATTCGGGAAGTCTGTACCTCTCCAGTATGTGATAAACAGCTATTATAGCATTGGCTTTCGCAAGTAGTGAAATGTAAGAAATATTAGGTATTAGAATATGTTAAGAAATATTATGTGTAAACATGTTAAGAATAACTTTGCTATGCAGATATTAACTAGTTAACTTTATAACTGGGGTCAAAGTTACAAGATGCTAATATAGCTTGAGTTATAAGATACCTATATAATTTGAATCATAACTTTTTATACCTATATAATCTGAATCATAACCTTCTATACAATGTAATAGCTAGTATATGGCTAACTAATCGCTTAATGCTTAAATAAACTGAAACTCGCCAGATGGATAATTTCAAAAATAGACAAGTATAGCTAGATAAGGGAAGCTGCAGGATGTGAAGCCAATAACTCACAAGGTAAAGAATTTAAACCGGTTAGACCCAGAAAGACCTAAGAATACCATAACTACGCGTGCTCCAAAGACAAAGTTGAAAAGTTCAAGATATGAAGAGGACTCGAGCCTTCATTGGAGAAGACCCCCGAAGACCCCCACGATCACATTACGCATGCTCTAAAAGGCGGGTTGGGGGAGGAACTACGTTAATCCCTTCTAAAGAAAAAGTAAATGAATTCTCAGAAAAAAACTATGCATATGCATTGTAGTTTATTAATATGCATGAAGTTAAAAGCATATAACCAAGAAGTTTGTGTAAGTGTGTGTGCCTCTGGCTATGAGCTAAGCACCCAGTGCTGTGGGCTTTTGCTTTAAGTGACCTTTGTCCCCTATTGTCCCTTATTAAATTTATAAAACCCCAAAAAGAGGAGTGGGCTTCATTTCTCACAAGTACCTCAGCCAGTGGGGAAAGAGAGGGAAATGCGGCCAGGAAATTAGGATAAAAAGGAGATTGTGCTCTCTAACAATTTGAGAGACCCC
>VXAZ01000598.1:0-36272 GCA_013399875.1 Gymnorhina tibicen
GCTGCAGAGAAGACTACCACACTCTGAATGGGGCGCTGAGACACCCTGGACCCGCTCGCTGATGAAGATAAGATAAAGTNGACCCGCTCGCTGATGAAGATAAGATAAAGTGACTCAGGTCTGGGCTGGGGGAGAAGAATATATTCAGAGTGATCAAGCTTGACACCTCAGGAGTGGAGCTCACGGCACCAGGCCTATCAGCTGCCAGACTTGCACAGACCCTCACACCAAAGGGTGGCAGGAGAGAGGCTTTTGGAGTGTGTTGGAAAAGCCTCTGGTCAGAGGCGCAGTGACCGCCCATCCTCCCCTGTGCAGAGGAGCCCAGCTGAGAGGCCCTGCACCCAGGAAGAAGCTGCATCCACATGAAGGACAGAGGGGGTGACATGGCCCATCAAAGGCCCCCCCCACAAAGCGGTCTCCAGACCCTGCACCAGAGATGATACAACAGATCCTCAGTGTTGCAAGGGACAGGGCAAACCTAGCCCCCTGCAAGGGAGGCACGTGGGTGTTAGCACCTGCCCAAAGTGTATATTAATCCACGGAACTCTTTACTCTTGGGCGTGTGGCGGCGTGGCATGGCAACAGGGGACCCTCACCACCAAGAAGACCAAATGGAGGGGAGCAATAAGATGTCGCTGGGACCCCTGGAAAGATGATATGCTTCCACCTAAACCCTGTCACTCTCTCCATGCCCTCCCACTCCCCCCGCACACCTCTATCTCTATGTCTTTCTTTCCTTCTTTTCTCTTTCTTTCTTTTTGCCTCTGTTACTATTAAATAAAATATATCAATTTTTTGGCTAAAATCTAACCTTGTTTCGTTTTAATCACATTTTTTATGTATATTTTGAACCTTCAAGTTCTTTCTGGTTTATATACAGAGACATAATTTTCTTTGCTCTTCTGGGTTTACACCAGATCGTAACACCTATCCCATACCCTAAATTTTAAGGCCCTAGTGCAGTTATGGTCATGATGGTCTAAAACAATAAGAGAATCAGTGTTCATAAATGTAGCAACTAACACTTGGAAGAAAGGAAACTGAACAACAACTCAGAGGGTTTGGGATATGAAAAATCTTTGTCAGCTGCTTCTCCAGGACATAATGGGGGCAGTTGCATACCCAGGAGTGCCTGTTTTCTCTCCAGTTGCATTACTTTGATAAAAGTTTTCACCTCTTCCTTCCTTGTATCTCAAAGTGGTTGTACACCTTGTTAATTTTTTTGAAGAGTATTACCCAAAAGGTACCTATCAGTAAGAAAATTTTGTGTTCCTATTAGGTGTAAAAGTATTTGAATCTCAGCTAAAACAAAACAGTACTTGTTCTGAACTGAAGACAAGACAGGGAGCTGACACCACATGATAATACCAAGTAAATCACAGAATCAAAGAATATCCTGAGGTGGAAGGTACCCAGAAGGATCACTGAAGTCAAACACCTGGCCCTGCACAGGACAACCCCAAAAATCACACCATGTGCCTGAGAGCATTGTCCAAGTTTTATGTGGGATAGAATGTTGGATTGAAAAGTTGATATGCCATTCCATAAAGATACAGCTGAGATGTATGGGAGTATGAAGAATGTTGTGTTGAAACAGATTATGCCTTACCTTTCCACTTCATTGCATTGCTGAGCTAGCTTGTCTTTAAAGTCATAAAAGTTTGTTCTAGCTGGGTATCTCAGTAGATATCAAGGAGATGAGGGTTCAATAGTGACCTGTTGCACATGTGCACAAGCAGAGTCTCTTTAAAAATGGCAGCATTCCAGAGCCAGATACACATATGAAGTATGTTTTCTTGGATTGAAGGCAGTCCCAGATATTGGGATGCTTCTTCAACAATGCAGGAATCTTAGGCTCTGCTCAAGGAGCCTAATTTTGCTGTCATGTGAGTCACCAGAAGAAGGGAGCAAATCTGCTACTGGAAAGGGAATTGGGCTTGAGGTCAGGTTTATATGAGCTGACTCCAGTTCCAGCAGAGTAGCTGTAAATGAGCATTATAACTGAATGACGGTTTGCAACTGTAATGGATGGTCCCACCTGCTTTGCATTGCAGAGACCCTGTTCCTCACATCATTGTTAAAACTGGTAATAGGCATCTTAATAGACAAAGTAGAGGTTGGCATTTGGAGCAAGAGAGGGAGGTCCCATTGCAGGCTGAACCCCAGTGCTCTCCACCTCCTTACCAGTGTGTGAAAACTGCCAGACACAATTCATTGCTGATTTACTAAGTGAAATGTGTTATTTTTGATACTTCCACCAAGAATGTGTACTTCCAGTATTTTTCCTCTCAGTATAAGTGTTTCTTGGAAATAGCTGTGGTTGCTGTAAATAGAACAAATGCACCAAGACAACCAGATAGAGCAGACTAAGGCAGAGCCTAAGTATGTGATGTTTTTACTGTAGATTTTGCTGACAACTAAAATGTGTACTTTTTCATGACCAAATAAAAAAGGAAAATGTGAGGTCTTCGCTAATATTGCAATCAATGTACTGGAAACATTTTAGTGGAACTTGAATCTTGCAGGGGCTAGCAAATATTCTACACAAGCTGACCACTTTCCTGCATTAACAGACTGGCTGCTGTCCAAACTGAGGCTCCTCTATGAAAATAGACACTGTTTTAAAGAGACCACTCAGCAAATTCTTCATTTTTAATAATTAAATTTTAATAATTAAATAAACAGTGTAGTCAAGAAACACCTTCCCAAATCTTTGCAGTGTTCATGTTACAATAGCAGACAGGAGTGTATGAGGGAAAATTACATTCACAGACACCAGCAATAACTAAACTGGGTTCCTGAACGTACAGTTATTTAAGCAGGAATTTATATTTTGTGTGTTAGATACTAAGGGGGCTCTAATTTTTCCCTAATAAATGGAAAGTCTTGAAGAGTTGTGTTGTTTGTGAAACATGAATTTGACTATGTGTCCTAGACTGAGAATTTATGCATTATTTGGAAAGGGACTGCAGGGGTGGGGGAGGAAAGCAAGGAACAAAAAAGGACAAAAAGAGATTCAGAGGCAGACATTATTCAAAACCACATTCAAGGACACAGCAATAGTAGGTTAGGTATTAATAGGCTGCTGGATAACTTGATTGCTCCAAAATGCCTGTTAAGAAATCACATTTTATTCTTGCCAGAAGTTACTTACTTCCCACAAAGAATGTTTTCCTGAAATTTTTTCTTTACTTTATAATCACTGAAATAAGAAGAAATGAAAACAAAGAAGTAGGAACTTTCCCTTATTGAAGTAGCTGGCAATATCTCCAAAACCGAAAAGTTAAATGCTCAAAAACTGAGAATCTGAACCTGCATTTTTCAGATGAAAGTTCTCTAACCAAGACCCCAATCTGAACGCTTCTTGAATTTTCCACACTTTAAATCTCTAATAATCTGTTAAAGTATCACTTCAAATTACATGTGCAGAAAGATCATAGTGCTCAGCTGTATTGTGCTTTTAAAAAGTGCAAGAGGGAATAATTTTCTGTAAAGACAGATAAATCTCTGTACATCTCACATGAGACAGTTTCTTGTTTTCTCCTTCTTTAGAAAAGCCCTATTTTGCTATAGAGAGCAAATGAATGCCTGTCCAACACATAGTTGTGTCATTTTAAGTAAATCCTCCTCTTAAATGTGAAAGATAAGAATTATAAAAGTGAACTAATTGCAAACAAATTCATGATAGATTTTAAGACCTGATATTTGTTCTAAAAGTCGTAGTGCCAGGGCTAAAGTTACTACTAGAAAACTAGATACTTTGGCATGTATTTGTAAGAGACATTACTAAATCCAAACAGCTCTGGCCAAACTTGGACGCTGCATTAAATGACTTCTTGATGTACTCAAGTTGGCATAAGAAGAAATTCTTCTGGCTGGTTTCAGTGTTAGCTGGGGGAAATGAAAACTGTATGCTAAAGGCAAAAATGTCTGCCCTTGCAGTCAGAGATGCTCTCTTAACTCTTCTTTCCCTGCTCCTTTCCCCGGGTAAAGCTGCCAAACATCAGAGGGAGCACATCGGGTTACAGTGATCTTTCCACAAAGGGAATGAGCTGATAACTATTACAAACTGAAATGTGTTGTGTTGTGTTGTGGGGTAAGGTGTGTTACCATGCAGATGGAAATGCAGCTGTGAGGTGCCAGGGCACGCAGCAGTGAAGGAAAGCAGCCAAGCTGGGCCACGGACAGAAAAGAAGTAGGTCAGTGACAATCTGGTTCCAAAGCAGGCAAGATGGAGTCAAGCAGATCTGCAGGTCAGAATGGAGTCTGCCCAGCTTACGGAAACTGCTGGTCAAAATGGTGCCAGACAGGCAATTTCTCCCTGCTGACATCAGCATTCTTGTCCCCATGGGGAGCGGCAGCTGGAATGGGACACAGGATAGGACAGCAAGGTTTGGGGGCAGCACAGTCCTTCAGAGGTGGCTGGTGGGTGCCTTTGGCACATCTGCTCACACAACTCAATGGCCAGGATTGTTTCCAAATCATTCACAGAGCTAGTCTGAGCTGTTTAAAGAGAAGTAGGATGAGGATGCATGGCCTGCACAAACAAGTGCTAGCACAGTTGCTTGTCTCTTTAGCATAGAAGTATAAATACAAAGAGGAAATAATTTCTTTCCCCAGTTTCTTAGTTTTAGCAATCAATAAGGGAAATGGACCTGCAGTATAAGACAAACCACAGTTTTCTATCTCCAAAACACTCGTACTCCAACAAGCCACAAAACCCTGATACACAGGGATGGATTTGGATCCCAGGTTATGTCCCAAAGAAATAAAAGCTAAATACAAATTTTTCTATGTCTGTATGTTATCCTCAATGCCTTGCACAATAGCTCTAGAAAACTATGACATGCTAAGTGCTAAAGCCGGCCAATCAATCAGTTTACTCCAGGTGACATCAATATAAATGAGATACAGACAAGACTTAACCAAGTCTATCCTACCTGAATGCCAAGAACAATATACTCTTGCATAAATGGGCCGTATGTGAATTCCTTTAAAAGAATAGAAGACCGCAGTCATTCAGAAACATTCAATACTTTGTAAATATCAATGTAGAACAGAGAATACACTGGAAATCAATACTGTCACAAATGTATATTGGAAAGACAGAACTGTAAGTCCAGGGACATAGTTTACTGATGGACTGATGTCCATCATTAGTGGTTGGACTCAATGATCTTAAAGGTCCTTCCCAAAGTAAATTATTCCATTCTATACTAAGTATGTTCACCAAACTGTCTCAAAACAGCTCTAATGTGCTGAGGATATCTGTGGCCAGAGACATGGAAAATGTCAATGGAGTCTTGACACTAATACTTCTGCCAGAGATGAGTGATGGAAGAAGTGAGGAAGCCCAGTAAATTGGAGGTACTTCATTTATTTCCAGGCTTGGAATAAACTGTAGCTTCTCATCTTTATGAGTAACTGGCTGTTGGCAGCTAGTTTAAAGCTGATGGGTCAAGAGTGCCCTAGGATCAAATCTCGCATGCAAGTGCGATCTCATTAAAACAACTCAGCAGACCCAATGTGTATCAGATTGTTCCTATAGAGCAAGAATAAAGGTAGTATTTTCTTGGCTCTTCTTTAATGTCTTCAACACTAATGAAATCCTGCCTGAGGTAGACAAACTGACTCAGCTGAGCAAAGAGCTATCACAGTCCCTCTGAAACCACGAAAATGTTTCTGGCTGGCAAGCCTAGCTAACATAACATCTGGTATGAGAAAGAATCCATCACATAAGCAAAGATGAGGCATGTCACTGCTCAGAGACAGATGGGATCCATTTCCCCACAGACTGTGAAAGCTGTTTTTCAACAATATTTGATTGAGGTCACTAAACTGACAGTGCATCAGACACGACAAATGGTGACCTAGCAGCAGTCTCCCACTCCGTCCCTGCTGCCAGCTCAGCAGGCAAAGTTGCAGCAGGACCACTCTAAGGAGAAAGGGCACATGGGTCCAGCTTGCAGAGCTGTAAGCAATGTGTCAGTAGACTGCAAGGCTGCTCTCTCCCTCTACAGCCAGACACAGAGCAGGATGCTGCTGACTCAGGGATCCACAAGCAGCTTTGCATGGCTTAGCTGGTGTTTGTATTCTAAATCTCTCCACATCTGTTTTGCCCACACAGCAAGGCAGCAATAAATAACCATAGTAAAAATGATGAGCCATTAATCCATCCTGTTCCCGTGTCCTGTCTCACAAGGTGGAACAGGAGAAAGAACCTGATGGGAGAGCATGGTCACAGACATGCAACTGGCTTGGCAAGGGCACCAGTGCGCACTGAGGCTGTCCCAGAGATGGGAAGGGTCAGAGATGGGTAATGACACTGCTCCCATAGTATACTAAACTAGTCAAAGATCAAACAAAGCCCTGATGTTCCATCTAATTCATACTCATTTAAAGAATGTTTCTGTGTGGTTTTGGAAATTAATGCAATGAGCTGAGTTTTGAGAAAGGACATTTTAAAGGACTTTATTGGTCAGGGTTTTATAATAGCACCCAGAAGAGTTATTAAATACAGAACTAAATACAGATTATTCAAAAGGAAGTTTGGCCAGTGATCAATAAAGACTATCAGTTAACATTAAACAAAGGCTGATTTATGCAATTGTTAGCATGGTTTGTGCAATGCTCCAAACAAATGAATAGAAGTCAGAATACAGCTGCCTTTTAAATCCATGCCCCAGATAGGAGACAGACACAGGGGATTTTGTGATTTGATCATGCAGAATAATAGTCAGCTTTTGGCAACTGGATGATATGTTGTTGATTATGTGCACTAGTTGTTGAATGCTTGAGGCGTCCAGGGAGGGAAGAGTTTCCATGTAATTTAGAATATGTATTGAACTGGTATTAGAGAAAATACTTAGGAGAAACAAGACCATCAAAGAGCACAAACAGAAAAAAACACCTGATGAGGAATCTGGGCTTTTCATGTCAGAGCAGATTAAAAGTGCTTGTGCTCTACCAATTGAGAGTCTACAGAGGGAGATTTGAAAAGATGTGTAACACAGATTTGTTTCCATGGAGCCACCCTTATCACACAAAAGGTCTGCAAGCATATTTAGTGTGTAACTTTGGAAACAATACCCCATTACATAAACCAGATGTGCAGTGCAGTAGTACCCTTCCCAAAGCTGTTTCCAAAGCAGCACTGTTCATCTTGGATAATCCACTGCTACACACCTGAGTATCTCTGAAGATTTCATTGCTCTTTGTGGCTACTCTAAGGTACAGCAGCTGCCAAAAGCACCCAGGAGGGCTGCTGTAGCAGAGGCCCCTATAGAATCTACACAATCAGACACTCTCCCCTATGGAGAGGGATGCTGTGTGAGGATGGGGAGTGGGACAGGGGAGGGTTCTTTTGTGTGTTACACCACTGTCACTGCAGCATCTCCATAGCAGCAGTGGGGTGGTTGCACAGCTGCCTGAAACTAAAGCTGGAAACCTGGGCAGAAAAAGGTAAGACAATGCTTGAGCACTAAATGAACTACACAAGGAATTGGGGCATCTCCAAGTTTATCTCAATTAATGTAAGGAATTACGATATTGCATACCTTCACTTTGAATTATGTGTTAATTGCAATGACCAATGTCCATAGCAATAGGCTGCCAGGTGAGGTAATACAGATGCAAGAATGGGTGTGCTTTGAATTATACCTCATAAACACAATCTGATATGAGAGTCAGAGAAATCTTAAATTCAAATTACTTTTGGTTACTGGGATGGAGTTGGTTCTCTTCACAGTAGCTTGTTGTAGTGGGTTCGGTTTGATAAACTGGGCAGAAACACCAATTAAGTGTAGTGGTTTGGTTTGCATGCATTATTTACCCATTTTCCTCTGTGAGATAAGGATTAGGATAAAAGCAAAGCAGGCTCAAAACTTTAAAGAATATAAAGAAAGCTTATTACTAACAGAATTAAAAGTAAAAAGAAATAATAAGAAATTAAAGCAAACTCCCTTTTCTTCCAGCACCCCCATCCATCTCAACAACTCGCGCAAGGGAAAAAAAACAAAACATGAGATTTGGTCAGTGTTACAGTTCTTAAAAGTTTCTCCAATTTGAAAGAAAAAGAGTTTCTTCTGCTATGCCAGGGAATTCTTCACAACTCAGCAATCCGCCCGGTAAATACAATTTGCTGAGGTGGAAAAATATCTCTCCCATGAAATCTCACAGTCCCTTCTGCCAGTCATGGGTCACTATAACATACAGTTTTTAGTCTTTTTTAAGGATGAGTTATTCTGGCCTGAAAACAAAGGCTCTCTCTCTTCTTCAAAATCTCTAAAAGCCTTTCACAGCTTCTATATAACTTGGCATAGACATTCTCTTCTCGCCACAGGCCACATGGATTCCCCATCCCCCTGTGTAAGTCAATGAATTAAAGAGTAAACAGTCTATAATATTACTGTTTTTCCACAGCTTGCTAGAAGAATTTTAAGTTCTGCACTGGAGGCGCCTCCACCCTCTTTTTCCTGCTGCCATCTTGGCTCCGTCCCATGTGACATACTTCCTCTTTCTTTCTGACCTTGGAGTCACCATGTTCTTCTCCCTCACCTGACTTGCTTTCCTTTCCTTTCTTGCTCATTTGGAAGAAAAGAAGGCTTTGTCAGCTGCATATGATGTTCTTTTCGGTTCGGCGTGAGCTGTGCTGGCTGCAGAGAGGGGGCTCCGCTGACCCCCGCCAGCTCCGCGTCCACTGTGTGGAAGAGAGGGGGCCCGCCAGTCCCCAGAAGCTGCGCCGTCTGCTCTCAGCTACATGGCAGCATATAGCTGTTTTCAGATGCCCATGGCACTGGGACAGTTCTCCCGCAGTGACCCGGGAGTCTCAGGAGGGGGGAAGGGGGAAAGGGCCTGGCCCGGGCCCAGGCCGGGGCCCAGAGGCTCCCCGCCACCTCCCAGCAGGAGAGCTGGAACAAAAGGAAAATACCGTGCTTCTGCGCTCATTTAAATATGCAAATTGCAAGAAGCACCAGTGGTCTAAAAGCTTGTCCATCAACCCACTACACTTGTATGGGGCTGTGCTTTGGATTTGTGCTGAAAATGGGGATGATAATACAGAGATATTTTAGTTATTGCTGAGCGGTGCTCACACAGTGTCGAGGCCTTTTCCACTCCTCACCCAACCCCACCAGCGAGGAGGCTGGGGGGCCACAAGGAGATGGGAGGGGACACAGCCAGGACAGCTGCCCACAAGTGACTACAGGGGTATCCCATTCCATATGGCTCAGCATATAAGGCTGGAGGAAGAAGGAGGAAGGNAATGGTGATGATAATACAGAGATATTTTAGTTATTGCTGAGCGGTGCTCACACAGTGTCGAGGCCTTTTCCACTCCTCACCCAACCCCACCAGCGAGGAGGCTGGGGGGCCACAAGGAGATGGGAGGGGACACAGCCAGGACAGCTGCCCACAAGTGACTACAGGGGTATCCCATTCCATATGGCTCAGCATATAAGGCTGGAGGAAGAAGGAGGAAGGGGTGAGAAGTTCAGAGGGGTGGTGTTTGTTTTCCCAAGTCACCACCACATATGTTGGAGCCTTGCTGTACTGAGGATGACTGGACATATTCCTGCCTATGGGAAGCAGTGAATTAATTGTGCAGCTTTTGCTTTCCCTGTTAAACTGTCTGTATCTTAACACATGATTTCATTCACTTTTACTCTTCCTGTTCTCTCACCCATCCTACTTGTGGGGGGAGTGGGCAAGTGGCTGGGTGGGGCTGAGTTACCAGCTGGGGTTCAACCATGACATCCTTCACAAGGACTATTTCAGAAGGGGAGAAAATAGGGTAAGGCTTTATGACATTTCTTTGCCTGTCAAAATGTAATTGAGATTGTATCACAAAGGCTGAGACTCTACAGTGGATGAATCCACAGGACTTCAGGCAGAAGAAAGATAAGTCACACTGTGTTGAAGCCCCACATGGAAATTCTCATTATTTTGGAAGAATAGAGCTTGACACAGTGTCTTCACAAGAGCAGCTGCTTATGCAGAATTGTACTCCTTCCCTGCCACATGTGTAATACTGACAAGATACCTATTCTTTAATCTGGCATTGGCTTCCCATTCTGACTTCCCTTCTTTCCATTTTTAATTGGAATTTCCCTTCCAGTAGGAAATCAGCAGAAAACCTCTCAGTAGCTGGAATAAATAATAAAAGAGGAGGACTAGAAAATTTGAATGTATGGAAGAATAAACTCTCCTTGTGTCTACCTGTTAACAAAAACTGATCTTGCAACAGCCTTCACATCCTGTTCCTGCAACTTAAGTAGGGCATGGACAATACAACAACAGCCATACAAAGTATGGAAATTCTAGTTCAGAAAAGCATTTCACATTTTGTAATCTGACTTTATTTTAAGCTGGATAAAAGCCCAAAAATTCAGGTTTCTTCCGAATAAAATTCCAAAGCATTTTCCAGGCTGTTTGGTTTCAATATAATATACTTTTTTGAAAGCTGTTCCAAAACACAATTTAAAAGTTACATTTTTTCCATTTTTAAACAGTTCCTGTGCACTCTGTTCTCTTTATAAACCATTTTGTTGTAATTGTACATTTCAGAGTCATGATATTCCATGATGTCGCTTCAGCAAGCTATATGCAGGTCTTTTACGTCTCTTCTCATTGCTCCAGATTATCCCAAAATGTAGTTCTCTGCATTTAAAGAGGAAGGGGGCTTTGGGGAGGGGGTGGGTAAGTATTCATTCTTACAATTGTTTTAATATTTTAGAAGTGTCTTTTCTTAGTAAATCTCAGTATAGTATATTTGAATATTCTGGATGGCTGAAATAGAAATATATAATTTTTATTTATGCCACACAAAGAAGCTGCTGCCTTGACAGCCCTGGAGGCAGGAAGATGAGAACTGCCACTGAATGCTCCCAGCTGGGCTCAGCACATCCAGTTCCCAACCGGAAATAAAGGAGCAAATCCCCACTGCAGCCACAAGAGCCCCACATGGTGCAGAGACATTCAGACCTCCTCCAGGCCACAGCAGAGAGCAGCTCCATAGACACTGAGGTGTGATGCTGAGCAGTGTGCAGCTGGTAGGAATTATTTAAGGGCAATTTAGCAAATTAGGCTAATTATTCACATGAATTCACTTACGGTGGTTGGTGTGGCTGGAGGGCCAGAAAAGGGTTTTCCCCACTGGAGTGGGGATCCCAGGCCAGCAACCAGCTAAAGTAGGATGGTGCTTTACAAAGGGTTCCCATCAGAGGGCTCACAGGGGCAAGCAGAGGTACTTGAACAGACAGGTTTGACAGGACTGGCACCCATGATGATAATACCTGTTGCTAGTACAGTGTTGACAGATTTCCACTTGCCAATGTGGTTAGATCCATGGGCGTTTCATCATTCACACCTTTGACATTAGGCTTGTGTTGACGGAAGAATAGGAAATAAATTTGTCCCCGAAAGTATTTCAGAACAATAAAACAGCTGTCCATAAAACCAAAATAGGTGTATTCCCATTTCTAATTAAAATGTGCCTTACCTTTAGACAGGGAATGCTCTAAATGACTGAAGAGCACAAGTCCATGCCACTTCCTGTTCCTGGCAGCATGGCTGGCTGAGGCAAGAGCAGCTGATTGCTGGATGCAAAGGTTTTGTTACCAGAACATCTCCCCTCATTACACTGGTAAGCATGTAATCTACTTAGAGATTTCAGTGATCTCATAGAGGATTTTAGATGGGCTGGGCTGTAGGAAGACTATGACCCAGCAAAGTGTTTACTTTAGCCTGTCTGATGGATTGCACATTCCTGTGAGGTAATCCAGTTAGAATAAAATCCAGCTGGCTCAAATCTTTGCCCTACTAATTAATTCAGTTAATATGTAAAATGAGTAAGGTGAGATTGAGTAATGCTAGGAAAAAAAAAAGGGAAAGAAAGGGGTTCAACACCAGTGATAACAGAACTAGCTAAATAATGTTCTCCCAGTGACAGGTTTTATTCTGTTTGTAGAACTCACTTGCATTTACAAAGTTGCCTAAGTGGTAAATGAATGTTTTTCCTGAGAACTTGGACTTTGGCAGGAAAGGGTACCATCTCGTCACTGGCCACATCCTCTCCCTCCCCACACCTTAGTAAATGAAACAAAATCAGTCAGTTTGCAGTGTTTGCTCCCAGAAAGCAGCCAGGCTGTGCTAGCTGGCAGGAAGCCCAGGGGCCAGTCCCATTTTCACTCTGTGCAGTCGGGTTTGCCCATCCCTAGCAGGCCACATAGGAGTGTTGCACTGTGGCCCATAACATCATGCTGTTTGACCCTGAATGATTTCCTGCTTCCCCCATTAGGCTCCAAATCAAAGGTAAGAATCATTTCACAACATTATTTGTCCTGAAGAAAGAGCTATGCTAGGAAGAAACAAATTTTCAGAAATATAAGGTCTCAAGCTTTGCTTTGCAAGCCCACCCCTTTTCAAGTCTAGGTTCACTACCTCAAACAAACAATTCCACAATATGTCATGCTGAGCTGGAAGCTGCCTGAAATTACTGCACTGAAATTGCTGAGAATAACAATGTACCTGAAATTCCAGCACTCTTCCAGGGCTTAGGTGTTTGCTCCAGGATTCATTTGTAATGCTGCAATTGCTAAAGAAGCAAGAAGTCTTCTGAGGTAAAGCTTTTAATGCAGAACTAAATTTTTGTATGGGGAGACCTGCTCCTAAACAGCATATGGGTTGACAACCAGACCTTGGCCCTTCCAACAAAGAATTCAGTAGGAGAAAAAAGAAATTGTTTTGGCATTCTTGTTCTTGAGGTTATTGAGTATTTTGAAAAGAAGCAATTTAGAAAAATCAAATTAAATATATACCAATATGTTACATGCTGGACACAGGACTCAAAGGCATTCTAAGTTTGACAATGACACTTAATTGGAGGGCAAACAGGCCCTGCAGAGAGAGATCAACAGTTAGAGGGATTGGCAATTACCAATCATATGAAGTTCAATAGGGAAAAGTGCCAGATTCTGCACCTGGGATGGGGCAGCCCGGGATGTACAGACAGACTGGGGAATGAGAGGCTGGAGAGCAGAGCCATGGAAAGGGCCCTGGGGGTCCTGGTCAATGGCAAGTTGAACGTGAGCCAGCAGTGCCCTGGCAGCCAGGAGGGCCAAGCGTGTCCTGGGGGACATCAGGCACAGCATGGCCAGCCGGGCAAGGGAGGGGATTGTCCCCTCTGCTCTGCACTGGGGCGGCCTCACCTCAAGTGCTGGGGGCGCTTTTGGGTGCCACAATATAGGAAAGATACTTTAACTACTAGAGAGAGTCCAAAGGAGGGCAACAAAGATGGTGAAGGGCCTTAAGAGGAAGGTGTATGAGGAGCAGCCAAGGTCACTTGCTCTGTTCAGCCTGGAGAAGAGGAGACTGAGGGGAGACCTCACTGCAGTTACAACTTCCTTGTAAGAGGAAGTGGAGGGGCAGGCACTGATCTCTGCTCTGTGACCAGTGACAGGACCCAAGGGAATGGCCTGAAGTTGTGTCAGGGGAGCTTTAGGTTGGATATCAGGAAAAAGTTCTCCACCCAGAGGGTGGTTGGGCACTGGGACAGGCTCCCCAGGGAAGTGGTTTCAGCACCAAGCCTGACAGATTTCAAGAAGTGTTTGGAAAATGCTCTTGGGCACATGATGTGACTCCTGTGGTGTTCTATGCAGGGCCAGGAGTTGGACTTGATGATCCTTAAGGGTTCCTTCCAACTCAGCATATTCTACAATTCTAGGACATTTTAGTGAATGAGAAATAAGGACAGCACAGTCAGTTGTTACACTCAGTTGAGAACTGATGCATGTCTTCAACCAAGTAGCCACGTCCTTATTCAGTCACTTCTCCTACTGACTTTCAAAAAGGGAATCCTACAGTCCCTCTCCTGCTGATACTGTTATCAGAAGCAAAGTACAAGCATGTGAGCCAGGTCCCTGATACTGTTATGCAGGTCTCCAGCTGGACCTGCTGATAGTCCATGCATCCTTTATGAGGAAACCTGGCTGACTTGGCTGGGGGAAGCAGAGACAGATGGCCATCTGGGACTAGTACATCCTTACAGCTTGTGTGATCCACAGGAACTTGAAGGCTTCCAGGAAAAATGAGCTTTATCACCAAGTAGAAGTTATAAGATCTATCCAATACGTAACTGAGAGAGGGTAGAGTCTGCTAGTAATTGTTTTTGAGAGGTGTGCTTTAAAAATTTCTGTCTTTATTATGCCAGTTACATTATGGATCACAAAATGATGCAGCAGAGCTACATGATGAGGGGTTAACATGATTTGATTAGCATGAATCTGAAATGTACTTTTCAGGGTAATAGATACTAAGAAAGCACTTGCTGAAGGTAAGGTAACCCCCACCACATAGTTCCTCACTTACAGACTCCACATTCATTGCCATTTCCACAAAAATCTGCAAACAAACAAAACCTTATTTTATACTAATGCTTGACCTAAAATAAGAAGAGCTGGTCCCACATTATGCCTTGCAAAGGATCTTTTGCAACCCAACCAATCCCTAATCTTCTCAAATTTACAAAAGTCATTATTCAAAAATACATTCAAGAAAACATGAGGTTTACCACAGAAGAACATATTAGAAAAAACGAAAGCTTCTGTAATCTGATTATTTTAGTTAAGGAAGAATCACTAACCATTTCCTTTCTACTAATCTGTGCAAAACCAATGTGTTCTTTTTTAAGCATTTTGTAAGTTGCAAGAAATCTTCTGTTTGCTTTAAATGGTAGAAACATCTTTTAACACCAAAGCAGTGCATAAATCAAACTCTCACTCTAAATCAAGTAATTGCAAAAGGAGGGGACCCCTATGGGAGTTCAGGTACTCATCTTGCTGGCAAAGGAGGGACTTGTTCCCAGCGTGTAGCAACACAAGGTCTGATCCAATTAAGACCTCTAATATACTTTGTTGCTATGAGTGGTTTCTTGCGTGGTAAGGCACGCTGCAACCTTCCTGAGAGCGCCACAGGGCATTCCTAAGGAAAGCGGGTGATACCTCTTTCCCGCAGCCTTTCGGCAGCCCGAGCCATCTCAGTTCATTGTCGGCTCACAACAGCGCGGTGGCGGTAAAGGAGGCGAGAAGGCTCTCTTACATGGAGACAGCAGCAGGTCTTTATTCCATGCTAACTCCGCAAGGCCTAGGACCAGCATGTGTGCTAGCCCCCATAGGCAGGGGGCTGGCACATGGCCTGGTGCCCAGAGAGAGAGAAGCTGGTGGCTGGCTGAACCCCAAGGCAGAGAAACCCAGCTCATGTCATTCAGAGCCCCTTATCCGGGGTAGAGGGGGGCGGAGAGAGCACATGGCAGGGCATAGGGGGGGGGTACAAGGGCGGTGTTAGGATAACAGAGCCAATAGGGAGAACCTGAGGGAGGGGTTAGGACTGGAGATGGGGGAAGGGGAAGCCCCGGGGAAAGGGCAGGCAGGGATATGGAATAGGGGTACACAACAATACTTGAATAACTTGGTTTTGCCTTGTAAATTAAGATCATCTGCTTTCTGGAGCCTAGATTCACTGAGGATTGACCTAACTGCATACTGCTGGTTAAACTTCCTATCCCTGCTGTTATTGGTCCAGCCCCTCTGAATTCACCTTCCCTCCATCACAGCTCCTGGCAGAGCCCTACTGCTCTGTGCAGAGCAAATAACACAGCTACAACAGCATTGCCAGCTCAGTACCTTAGGTGTAACGTGCCAAACACACCTGGCAATGGAGAGAAAACAGCTGTGATTAAAATCAAGTCATCACTCTCCTCATCCTGCCTCGCTTTCCTCCTTAAATTGTCTCTGCACCAAAGATGACAAAAATATTGGCAAATATTAGACAGCTGGTATGCATAATCCATCCAATTTATTTTGCAGTCTGATTCTGTATGTCTACAGGACCAAAATGAAGATAGAACCATGATATATGCTAAAGCTACACTGTCTCCACCTAGCCACAACGTCACAGTGACATGTGCCTTAGCTCCTGTTAGCAGCATGTGCACCTGGGGCTGACGGGGTGCTTTTCCTTTGGACATATGTCAAAATGTGTCACCACATCTCCACTGCCTTGGTTACCCACAAAAATGGGCTCAACTTGAACAGGCCATAATCATATCTGTTGCCCACTCTGCGTTGTGCCCTTCCAACTTCATATTCACTTCATATAATTTCAGAGGAGGAAAAAGACCTTCAGCTCTTTATTATGGGTTTGTATGGAGCCATGTGCAAGGTTGGAGCATCTCAGCACTGCTAAGTGCAAAGAGGGATTAATTAATAGGCTCAGAACACAGCCATGAACAAAACAGCAGTGTGGTTTTGGAAACACTGTCAACAAGGAAAAAACACAAACAATCAAGCAAAACCTTTTCCTGCTGTGAGGCGTTTATTCACATCGCAAAAATACCAGGGTCTTGAATTCATTATACAAAATGCTTCCCCTTGACAGCCAAGCTGAGAAGGCTGTGCTTTCAGTTTAATCATGTGGGAGTGAGAGAGATGGAGGTCTTCAGTGGTCCCATCATTCTCCTTTATGGTTTGTGTTTTAAGGAAAGATGGATGGAGAACCAAATACAGATGAGAGGATTGTCCCAAGCTCTATAGTCTCCAGAGGCTAGTTGAGAAAGACTGTAACAGCACAGCCAGCACCATGAGACTTTACATATTACCACATTTTTTCTGTTTTCTGAATTCCCATGTTGTACTATAAGTTTCACACTAAGAATTTTAGCAAGGGAATATAGGATGTCCTCATGGTAAATATATAAGTTGTGAATGCAACCAAAAACAAGGATCATATTTTACTACAGTACAGATGAAATGTGTGTGAAGTTCAAATTTTGCAGCTCTCAAGCATAGTTTTTTATATGAGAAGCACTGAAATAGGTACCTATAAAGACTCAGAACTGGAAATTTCCCTTGTAGCTATTCCTTTTAATTGGAAATAGGTTTGCTAGAAATAGTATTAAATACCAAAAAGAATGAAAAGCAGGGACAAAGCCTGAAATGAATAAATCTCTGCTACATAGCAACTAAATCCATAAGGTAGCTTTGCCAAGATATAGTTTACTGTAAGATATTACTGCTTTGTCCAGTAATATGTTTTTAATGCCTCCAGAGTGAGAACTGTGCTATTTACTTGCAAAGTTTTTTATTACACACCATAACAATTCTTACTGTTATGGAAAATATTTGTGTGCATCTGACAAGTCTTCCTTTTATTACAATACTCGATAAAACTTTTCAAGATTCAATGTAACTGAATTACTTCAATATGAATGTGAGAAAAAGTTACTTATAAAGTTTCACAGATTTAAAAGACTTCAAAAGAATACTCGGAGTTGAAGTAAGAAAGAAGAGAAAAAAGATGAAAAGTAGAATATATGAATAACTATAAGAATTCTATAATTTATAAAAATGACCTTACAAAAAGATTGAAATGTTGATCTAAAATGCAATATAACTAATATCGAAGTCATATTACTAGTTCTTAATTAAGGAAAGAACTGGCATACTCAGTAGATTCACATTCAGCCAGGCAATACCAGCATGCTGTGTGACTTCCCTTTAGTACAGCCTCATTACTCTCTTCACCAGTTAATTACATAAAAAACCCTCCCATCTTCCATAATGTTTTTACAGAAGAAGCCAAGTCTAAAGATAAACTTGGCTATCTTTAGATATCTAAAGATAGGCATTCTTTTTGTAAAAGCAATTTTTATTTTCTGTTCTAGTTCTGGGTAAAGTTTGACCTATCACATCAAGTATATGATCTTTGTCATTATTGAAGGAACTATTAACTCCTTGTTTGACTCCTCAAGCGTATTTACTAAACCTTACTGAATAATAGATGTTCAGCAAAAAAAAAAAAGAGTTCATGTGTGTGACTAACTTGGCTGAAAACACCCATACAGTAATCTTACTAAAAATACTAAAAGGTTGAGGTAATTGCAGAGTTGGCTAGAGATCCAGAACTAGAAAATTAGTCATTGATTTATGAAAATACTCTGCCACCCTTAGGGAGAACACATAAAAAGCACATGATTGTTATTTAAAAGACTTTTTTATCCCTGCCCTTTTCCTACACAAGACTACATTGTTTTTAGTGTCAGGACTAGTCTTCCTAGTTCCTATAGCTTGTATTTTTTCCTGAATATCATCCATGATTTTCCTTGTGACCATCTCTCTAGACCTGGCAGCTCCTGTTCTTTTGTGTCAGTCATTCCTGTGTACATTATATCCACAGCAGTTCTTCAGCTTATGACCCTCAGTTATGACCTGAGGGGCAGCCTCAAGTCAGCTTCAGTCCCCTAGCTATTAATTTATTAAAATATGTGCTCACACGTTAAAGCAGTCAAAACCTTCTGGATATTTTACTGGAGAAATTTTGGCAAAGAGTAGTAGCAGTACAACTTGCTGCTGTTTCTAGATACAAGGGCTGCCCCTTGCAAATTTGCCCCTTTCACTTGTGGACAGAAATTTTTGCTGCTGGGCGTGGAAGCAGAGCTCAAGCTGGGGTGAGGAAGCCCTGTAGGGTGGTTGGCACTGCCTATCACAGCAGGGGAGGTGTGGTTTCTTTTACACTGAGGTTGAAAATGGTGGTCACAGTGAGCAATTCTGTCACAAGGAGAGAGAAAGAGAGAGAGAGAGAGACAGAGACAGAGAGGGAGAGAGAGGGTGAGAGAAAGCCCATTAGAACTTATAGCTAACATCGGTTTTAAAGAATAAAATACGTACAGTATTTGTATTTCGTACATACATAATTTTCATAAGCACAACTAAATTGGGTGTTTTTCCACTTGGGCATCTAACAGGTTTGTGCATAAGACAGCAAATATTGTTATCTGTCCAGTAGGTTAAAAATATTGTAGATTTACTTTTTTGAGAATGTGTTCTATACGCAACACCTGAGACTAGAAGGCATTTCTGGCAATTGTCCTGTCCAACCCCTTGCTCTAGGCAGGGTCACATGGAGCAGGTCGTCCAGGGCCCTATTCAGACAGGCTTTGAGTACCTCCAAAGGTGGAGACTCCACAACCTCTCTCAGCAACTTATTACAGTGTTTGACCACCTTCAGGTTAAAAGAGTTACTTTCCTGTGTCTAAATGGAAATTAATGTATTTCAGGTCCTGCCTGTTGCCTCTTGTCTTTCACGGAGCATCACTGAGAAGAGCCAGGAATCCAGCTCCTTGATTCTCCCATCAGATTTTTATCCACATTCATAAAATCCCTCTTGAGTCTTCTCCAGACTGAACAGCCCCAGCTCTGTCAGCTTTGCCTTGTTAATCAGATGTTCTAATTCTTTAATCACCTTCATGGCCCTTTGCTGGACTCCCTCCTGTAGGTAGGTGCATGCCTTTCTTGTACTCAGGAGCCCTAGGGTGGACACAGCACTCCAGATGTGACCCCTTACCAAACTCTGGTTTACAGCAACAACTGTATTCTTCAAACACAGTTCTAGTTCTCATGAAGAGGTCAGTCTGAATGGAGGGATACAGATCTTATGTTATTAAACTGCTTCTAAGTATCAGAGCTGCAAAAACAAACCACATAGCCCTCGGGCATTGTTACGAGATGAGTCAAAGGCTATGCCTATCTGCCAAATGCGAGAGGGCCAGGCGTCAGTCTGAGCGCTGCTGGCGTGATTGGCTGTACTGATTAACTGCTGGCTCACAGCTCTGGTCAGGGCTGCTCCAGCCAGCTCCCTCCAAAGCAGGGCTTGGACACGAGTAGGGAGGTGGCTGACTGCAAGGACCACTCCCAAAAGACAAGTTAAACGGGACTTCAGAGACACCAAACAATTGTGTTAGCTCTTCAGCAGGGAACTCTATTGTTCAAGAACCATTGGCATTACAATTCATAGCACTGCTGGAATATTTGTTCACATCTAGTGTGTGCCAGTTTTAATTTGGAAGCAGAGGGGAAACTTTAAAAAGGCCAGAGTGATGTTACAAAATCTGATATGAGCTGACACACCTGACAGTGAAGGAGGAAAGGAGCTTATACTTCTTAGTCTAGACATGGTTATCGTAACTCACGTCTAGTATCTTACCATCTACTCAAGGAGATTAAATTTTAATTAATTGCTAATTGCTAATGTCTGGTTTATAACTGATAATATTTATTCTCAGAGGAAAATTGAAATTAGATTTATCATTATTCCTTTTTGTATGCCTGTGCATTTACCCAGATGTTCAGGATAAAATCATCTAGACCTGAGATATTTTTAGAATGATGTGTCTTAAGAATGTGTGACAGGCATGGCATATATCTTCTAAAAGATCCTTCACCCAGCTCTTGGTTTTTCAAGATGTTATTTGATACTGAGAGGCTGGAATCAAAATAATGTTGTTGTAACTACATCCACAAGATACAACATCTGCAAATTCCATTTTCTGAATATGCTTTCAGATAGCAGCTCAGTTCTGGCGATTACATCCCATGTCCCAAAGAAAACCATTGCTTTCTACCATTTAAAAAGGCAGGTAGAAATGTTAACAACATCAGGACTCTGCAAAAACAGCAGGTATGAAGTGAATTAAACAGGGAGCCTTCTGGTGAACATGAATGTTGGCGAGGAAGGGAAGTGAGAAACCTTCTTCCTGACATCTGCAGGGAGGGAGGGGATATTTTTGTAACTAAAACCCACAGTTTACAGAACTGCCATTTCTTTTAAGCCAACTGCTGCATGAGTCAACAATTTGAAGGCTCAAGTTTCAAAGAGTACCAGTGTTAGCAAGCTCCTTATCCAAAGGAGCGGTGATTTTGAATCTTCAAAGAGTCAAAACACAAATTCAACACAGAGAAACTTTTTAGTGGCATTTCAAAGAAAGTTTGGGACCTTGCTATGGTGTAAATGCATCTGCCATGCAGAAAAAACAGGAAGGGCAGTGCTTCCCAACTTCGAAGTTTTCAAGATAACAAGTACATTCTAAGTGGAGATAGCTACAAATAAACATCTTTTCTACATCTAGAGAAGCAACTACTTACAACCCCCGGCAGCCAGTAGATTGATTGAATCAATATTTCTTTCTGTGTTGAACCTCTGCCCTTTCAGAGGAGAAGCAGGGCACCATTCAGGCTTGCAGTATTTATCTTCCTTTTTTCCTTGTTTGCATTCCTGAACACAACTGCAAACTCCTGCTTTAAATATGTTCAATCCAAGGAGCAATCACTTAGGATACATCGTTATCGTCCTGTGGATAGCCAGCCAAAACAATTCACACATCAAACAGTCCTCTCAAAACCACTGTGTTTTAATCATCTCCAGTCAAAGAGCCCTGAAGAAGAGGAGGCATGGGCATCCTTCCAACAAAGAGAAAGGTCACTCTTTGAGACTGTCCCTGCTGCATCACTTGGCCAGCAAGGACCAAATATGTGACTGGGTCTGGCTATCAGAAGTTCAGTTTTCATTCAGAAGGAAAATTCCCTGAATTGTTTGCATTCATAAGCAACAGTATTTTAGAAAACATAGAATCATAGGATATTAAGAGTTGGAAGGGACCTTAAAGATCATCTAGCTCCAACTCCCGCTGCCATGGGCAGGGACATCTCCCACTAGACCACGTTCGTCAATTCCTAATCCAACCTGGCCTTGACGCTGCCAGTGATGAGGCATCCACAACTTCGCTGGACAACCTGTTCCAGTGTCTCACCACCCTCACAGTAAAGAATTTATTCCTATATTTAGCCTAAATTTCCCCACTTTCAGTGTGTGCCCATTGCTCCATGTTCTATCCTCAAATGACCAGAAACCCAAGAAAACACTCAGGCAAGGATACGAGCATAGGCACCGCATGATGTTAAAAATGAACGGTCAGCTGGCTCAGGGAGCTGAGCAAACATGCACATTTACAGTGAAAGTTCAGGTTAGATGTACCCACCCAGTAAAAAGACCGATGATTTCATTTGAAACAGGACACAGACACCCACAACAAGCACATATCCAAAATTTATAACTGGAGCATCTGAAGAGCAACAATTGCCAAGGAAACAGAGAATTTGAGGCAAATTTCTATGAACGAGCAATGAAGGAGGTTTAGGAAATAGCAATAGGAAATGAAAAATAAAGATGAAGGGGTACAGTGAAAATGAAGAAAGTTAGCAAGAATGAGAGCTGAAATCCTGCCTTTCCTGCAGGCCAGAGGACTTAGGTCATTGACTCCAGCTGAGCCAAGGAGTTCACTGAAGGAGCACTGTTAGGAGTCCAGGCAAGGTTTGATGTAAAACTGAAAGACTTAGTGTATTAAAAGCCCCAAGGAGAGCAAAGCATTTTAAGACAGAGCAAAGTTCAGCTGTGCTAAGGTTTTTAGGACTAAGAATATAAAAAGCTATTACTGACTTCATCTCTATAATCTGCTGACACACTAGAGGGAGCTGAGAAAGAAGATCCCTGGAGTCTTTTGTTTTCCTGGGAGCAGTAACGTATTTGTACCCAGAATGAAGGGTTGGGAAAGGCTGTGGCTTGTATATTTCTGAAGAGCAGGTTAGTGGTTGCATCAGCAAGAAACAGCTTGGGGAACACCATAACAACTCTGTTGTTGTGCATGCGTGGTGTCTGGCTATGCTCTGCTTCGGCACATTTGCACAAGCACTTATGAAGGGGTGAGCTGGGGGATTAGACCAAGTGTAAAACTGATGTGTGTCACTGGGAGTAACACCACTAGCACTGGTGAAGGGCTGGAGAATCGTGCAGGGCTGGAGAGACATGAACAGCTGTGGCTAATGCACTTGATTTATGGATGATGAAGAGCACTGGCACATTTTTGTGTAGCCACCAGTCTGGAGAGGAAGGAGAGAAATTTCAGGAGGATTTTATACTGAGTAATAAATGTCTTTCACAGATTTAAAAACAACAACAAAAATCAAACAAAATCACTGGAAAGCCTGGGTAACATGGCAGACTTGAAAAGTTTCTCATGTGAGCATTTTACACCTTTTCTTTCAGTGTAAAATGTGACTTCTGATGAATCTTTGCCCTTTACTTTGCTAAACCAATTTTCTCAGAAAAGAGGTGGAGATTTTTCACTATTTTGCAAATCAGTCACCAAGGATTTTGAAAATATTTTGAAAGTATTTTTTCCTTTCTTTTCTTTTTCTTCCTTGTTAGAGAGGAGAAAAGAAAAATCTAATAATCTACTTGAACTGTGTGGAGCAGGATAACATCAGAAGGAAGTTAATAATTCATCATATTCCTACACTCTTAAAAAGAGTCAAAACAAGCAAAAAGATCAATGACTTACAACAAGATGCCAGTGAGAAACATAAGTTTGAGCAATAGGAAGATCTGATCTGAAAAAATATATGTTCAAAGTATTACACTGATATAATAAGAAGATAATAACAATAAAAATGACAACAACAGAAAAACTTCTCTACAATAACATAAATTATTTACCAGATACATATTATGGTTTTTGTTAGATTCACATACCATTTGTGGTGCAGACAATGTAATTTTTTACTTCAAAAATTTTATGATACGTAACAAATCTTGTGCTACTTGTCAGACAGATTACATGCACTCTGATTCCTTTTGTAATTCTCATTTACAACAGATTATTTTCCACTCTATTGATCACAGTATCTCGGATGCATTATGGAAAATTAATTCATTTTATGAAGTTACTGTGGTTTGGCTTAAAGTAAAAAAGTGGGGGTTTTACAACATCTATAAAACATTTTCTTTTCCCTTGAACATAAAGTTTTACTGGAATTTGCACTGAAGGAAAAGTTTGCCAAGCTAAGATAGGTGGTTGCCATATGCTGTATACATAAATTGATGCAGAAATATTGTTCCTTCTGTGAAAGGTGTAGCTCAAACAAGTAATTTTAAAAGTTTCAGGAAATCTCAGGGCTTTTTAAAGAACCTGCTGTAAAACCTTTCTACATCTGACATGACTAAAAATAGCATTTTCCTTTTTCTGCCTGTACTCTACCTTTTGTTCTTGGAGCCTCCTCTGTGCAGTCTTTGTCTGAGCAGCCCACCAGACGTGTCTTGGTAGGCAGCAGTGGGGGAACCCAAGAGCTACAGCCAGGCTGGGAGTTGGGACAGACTTAACTGGGACAGAGTTTGGAAGAGGGCTTGGGGGGAAAGAGAGCTAAGTGATGCAGCCTTAGTTCGGGTTTGGGAGGGGCTGCAGAATTTCAGTCTGTGTCACCCAGGAACTAACGGTCTGGATGAAGTAAAAGTGAATCAAATGGCTTGAAAAATGCACACTGGACTCAGTGTGGGGCAGAGATAGGCACATTGGAGCATTGTTCATCTCTCATCACAATCTTCTTTCTAGCTTTTGGAAGCACAGCAATCTCAAAAAGAGGTTTCTCTTGTACTTCCAAGTATTACAAGTTAATATAAACCCATTAGAATATGCAGAATGTTACATTGTTATTGCAAACCCAGTGTGCAAATATAATTACAGTAACACAACCAGTATAGAGATAACTTGTCTCCAAAAGCAAAAAAATTTGTATATTAAAATAAGAGGCTTTTGAATCCAGCTTGAGTAGCTGAAAACAAGTATCCATCCCTACCACCACTCCCCCTTTTCCCACGCATGGTGACAGTGCAATGCCCATCCTTTTTTCATTCTGCTCTTGCTCTAATGACTTCCAGCAGTTTTCTGTCTTTCTAATAAACTGCACAGAGCCTCTCCTGGGTCTTGAGGAGGCCTGCTTGTTCCATGGGTATTTCTGAGGCTTGGCATTGCCTTGCTGTGACCCAAAAAGGC
The DNA here is from genome assembly GCA_013399875.1 of Gymnorhina tibicen. Classification (NCBI taxonomy): domain Eukaryota; kingdom Metazoa; phylum Chordata; class Aves; order Passeriformes; family Artamidae; genus Gymnorhina; species Gymnorhina tibicen. Next base: position 24,713 of record VXAZ01000598.1, read on the forward strand.
CTCTGCCACTGCTGCGGCAGATCCTGAGTTCCCCCAGCAGAGCACACCCAGGTCTCAAAGCATGCTTTGCTTCCTCCCCATGATTTTATCTGAATTTATGACGTAGAGCTAAAACTGGGCAAACAGAGCAGCCAGATGCCCTGCTGCTCAGTCACACCCTTTTAATGAAAGCAACCACATATTACACACTCATAAAACCAGTTATGATATTTCATTTATTGTGTTTATCCTGAAGTGTGGTGTGTTTCCAGTATACCAAGACCCAAAGAAAATTATATGGCTGGCACTAAGTAACTGTGACAGCAAACTCAAACCAAGAAAAAAAAAAAAAAAGACACCACTTACTTCTCAGAGAATATTTCTTAAAAAAAAAAAATCACATCATACTGAGTTCTTGGTCATAATCTTCAAAGAAAGATACTTACACAAGCATCCTGGGAACTAAAATTCTTATGGAAAATTAAAGACTTAATAAAGACATTAGACCCATTATGATCACTCTGATGTTCTGACCCTGATGTACTGCCCAGGTTCCCTCCCTGTACTGCCCAGGATGCAACTGCAAATTTATCTACTCACTCAATCTAATTAAACACATGTAAAAGCAGTGTTGCAGAGCCTGCATTTATCCTGTATTTACACACAGCTCAAAACCATTTCCTTGTGTCTCCTGGCTGTTTTAGGCTATGGGCCTGTGAGCAGCAGGACTAATGTTGCAGGTTGATGTTAGGGAAGGGCTTGTTGATCCTAGCCCAGGGCTCTGGCACTCCTTGAATCCTTCCATAAGTTGATTAAACCATTCAAAGGGGGTTTTGTTTTTTTCTTAATTGTTGAATTTAGTTGCCTGGGGAGAAGCTGGCACAAGATAATAGGAGAGACATTGCAGTGCTTTTTGGGCCAGTAGCTGTTGGGTTGCCTTATCCCTTTCCACGGTAGGCTGCCATTGGCCTCCTGGTCAGATGAAGGATATTGTCTCTCTACATAGACTTCAGAGGAGAGATGACAGTGATCAACATGCTGTATAAGACACTGTCAAGATAAATGGTGATTTGAAATCCTCAGGACAAGCGCAAACTATCCAAAAGATGCTCCTCAGAAGAACGTGTCCTTAACACAAAAATCTGTGATCTGAAAGAGGTCAAACTATATGAGCTCGTGGTCCCTTCTGTAAATGTAATAAAGCATGATAAATAAGCAAATATCTTGCAATCCATTGATAGGCTTCAGGATTTTTATTTTTACAAAAATTTAAAGTGTCTGTCCTCTCCCTACCAAGTCTTTTAGACCTGAGAGCAGAGAAAAATTGAATCAGAAGTAGGGGCTTCTAGAAAAACATGGAAAAGTCTTTATTCACTGACTTAGATGAGACAAACTGGCAAACTACCTTAAACTATGTTTCAGTCATAAGCTACTGTACTAGCACTGGTTTTTATTCTCCCTCCATCCTAGATATCTTACTGTAAACCTTTTGAGTTTAGATACTGCATCAACAGTGGGTAAATAGAGCAGTTCCTTGGTGCTGGCAGGGGACCAGGATGAGGTCAGATTTGTACAGTAACAAAAACTGACAGAATTTAGAAGATGATTTAACAGTGGCAACTGTATAACCACTGATGGAAACTGACTGCTTGCAAAGGCAGCTGTACCATAAGAGTCAGGACATTTATTTTCTTGCTCTTTGGCATACCCGTTCTTCAGCTCTTTATGCACCACCATTTCTACAGATTATTTCAGGACAAATGCTCTGACTGGAACTAACCATGTGACTGATGTTGCTCCATTCAGGACTTAACTGAAAAATACTTTCAGTAAGGGATGATGTGAAATCTGACTTCAAATTGTCCTCTACACAGATACACACCACAAAAAGAATTCTGCAGTTAAGCTCTTGTCTTTGTTTTTCTCTGGATGGTACTGCTTTGGCTACTTTCTAGGGTCCAGCTCTAACTACACTATTCAGGGTTTCAGTAAAAACTCCCACTGTAGTTCAGAGTCATTTGCATCCCCTACCTCTGCTGGCCCAACACACAAGCACAGTGCTGACATTGCACTTTGCACTTCCTAGCAGCCTTGTTATTTCAGTTTTACTTTTTCCTTTTTCAGGAAAAAATGGGTGTTTTTTTCAGTTTTTGGGTTACTCCAATCTCTCCCAACCCCCAGTTTCTCTAGGAGTCAGGGTGGCCACACTATCAGTGGGTATGTGCGAACCTCCAGATATTTTCAACCAAAGTCCTAGCAGGGAATTGAAGCTGGCAGCAGGCAGAGCAGTGTGACTCACTCTGAAAGGACAGGAGCACGAGGGCAGTTTAAAATAGTTTGTTTCTCCCAAGACTGGTTCTTTCCTGAGGCCAGCTGTGGTTTCAACCTGAAAAAGACATGTGAACAGATCTTGTTCAGTTTGGACTCTTTGTCTGCATACTGCATGTTTATTTGTTGCTTCTCACTCTCCCAGGCTATATGTTTTTCTACCTTTTTCCTGGATCTTTCCTTTTCCTCCATTCTCTGTTTCCTTTTAGGCCTATGCTGTGGCAATGAGAGTGCCTGTATTCCGAGAGATGTGACCCAGCTGCATCCCAAGCCTGTACCTGGGCAAGATGTAGGTGTGTCCTCCCTCTTACCCCAGCAGGGAACTATGCTGTGGTCTCTCAGGTGAACCCATGGAGACTCCAGCAAGCACAAGGACTGCAAGGTGTTCTGTATGGACCTAAGTCCTTGCTGGCCAAAATGTTTTCTGATTTCAGAAGGAAGTGGCTTGTGTGTGAATCACTGTGTCTGTTATGAATTATTTTCCCATAGAGGCAATGGTTGGTAGTTCAGCTTGAGTTAAATGTTTTATTTTCTGTTTAATTAATTGGACATAACTAAATAAAGAATCCACTGTAAACAAGGTTGAGAAACAGTGCCTTAAAGTTTGTTACTGTATTTATAGAGGCCAACTGAGCATACACTGGTAAAATAATAACTGTTTGCTCTGCACATGATCTCCTTATTCTGGATTACATCAGCACTTGCCCACATACAATTAAAGTACCTGACACACCACAGCTAAAATTCTGCCAAATGATGAACCCACCCAGGCTCAGATATGTGAGCTATACCCAGGCCTCTCCCAACTTTTGTTTACCTGGTATTTCACGCTGATCTAACTACAAAATGTTCAAACTGCAGTAACCATCAGGATGAGTGCTTCTCATGCTGGCTGGGGTAAAGCCAGTTTAGTCTGCAATACACTTGGCTCAAACCCAGTAAAGTCTTTAGACAATTAAACTGTAAACCATGGCATACAGGTTAGCTTTCTGTGAAGGGCTACAGCAAGGTGAAGGATTTGGAGAAGCAGAGGATATTAATCTGCAGGTGGCTTCTTACCACTGGAGGCAGACACTAAATGCTAACTGGCTGAAACCTGGGCAGAGGCTGGAGGTGCAGAGAGGACAAAGTGCCTGGAGTTTTCGGTCATGATTACAGTGCACCAAGCACAAAGCATTGCAAGGCTGGTAGGTGAAACCCCTGCCTCCCTGCACTCCTGTCCTGTGGCCAAGCATGTGAAGGTTGGACATGTTCCCCTCCCACTGAGCTACCCCACTGCCTCAAGCATGGTCCTGTAAGCCTTCAGGAGCAGGACAGGCACCAGGGCCTTGGACACCTCAATTTTCCTGAAAATCAAAAATGCTAGCAGGGGGAAAGGGAACACAATTTTTCCTGTGTACCATCTGTTTCACAGCAACGAGCACCCCTGTGATTGTCTGTAGATCAAGCAGGTGGGTTTATGACTCCCAGTGATGTGTTGGTGCGTAGCAGTGCTCTGCTCATCCTTTCCTGGTATGGTCCTTATTTCTGACATCCTAATAACTCCTTGCTCCTACCTGCCTGGGCCTCTAGTGGGACTTGATTAAGTGCTTATAGTTTAATTTGTGAACAGGAAGAGGATCGCCTGTGTAATGGAAGTTAAGTGTTGTAGGGCTTGGCTGAGTCACGGCTAGCTCCAGAGTAAGTCAGTGAGATCAGTTCTTCCAGGGTCAGTAAAAAAGAGAGAAGGGAGAGAAAAACCAGGCCTACCCTTTTTATGGATCTTTTCCTTTTGGCTGAATCTTTTACTGCCAGAAAAATTTGGGATACTTCAAAAAAAACAAAGCCACTACTGTCAACATTACTTAAGGGATAGCAGAAGCCAGGACAGGAGATCACCATTAAGCAACAACCTATCTTGAAAGAGACTGCATAAGAAGGCAGTCTATGATATTGATCCTGGCTTTCTTTGAAATACTTCAAAAATGTTATAAATGCTAACATTAAAAGTGCCATTCTATGATGTGAGGGGAAGGAGAATTAGAACTGACCTTTACAGTCTTGTACTTTGAGCAAGTCATGCTCTTGATCACATAAGCATCCAAACATTTATGTTTTATTTATAAATAAGCCAAGCCTTTTTCAACTCGCTTCCTGGTAAAAAGGCAGCATTCAAACCACAGAAATCCTTTGTGTCATGTGTAGTGCTCATTATTCTGGGAAACTGTGAGACATGCCTATTGTATACTGAATTCTTTGTTTCAAGCTTGCAGAGGTCCTCCTGGGATGCTTCCCCACAAGGTTACTCTGGCTATGTTTAACAAGCACTTGAAACCCAGATCATGTACTTGTAGCAAAAATGAGAATATGTAGCAGCATGTTAAGTACTATGGAAAATTGCATCCTGGCTCAATGCTGGGGGAAGGGAATTTCTGCCATTGTCAGCAGGAAACTTCTGGAGGTCTGAAATAATAAGAGGAATAATAGAAATCTAAGTATGATTTAGGAATGCACATACTTTTCCATTCCAGTATTGAGTACCTGTAAATAATTTCATTTCAGAGATTTTTTTTTTGCAAGTTCTAGAAATATGGCTATATCTGTTTGAGAACTGCTGGCAAATAGTAGTCAAATACTGCTTGCTTTGGTATGATGCAAAATTCTGCCTGTTAAATTGCAAGGTTATTTTTGTGAAAGCCAAACCAGCCAGCTTCAGAAAATGCCAGTTAACATCCCTTGCAACATTAAATTTATTCTCTTTAAGAACAAGAGGAAATGTAGTGGTGTTTTCTACAGTCTGAGCTTTATAGAAAGACCCTCTGTGTGAAACACCCACAGCAGCACAGTGCATGAAAAATTCTGACCTTCATTTTAGCATTCATTTAGCAGTTGGCCTGGAAATCACTGAGCCCTTCGTACGTCCTTTTGTTCTATCTTCAGACAATATGCTCACTATAAGCAAAAGTGTCCATATCTCTTCGTGGGTGCCTAGAAATCTCACTGTACAATTTGCTGCACAGCCTCTTATCAGGTTCAGAAGCAAACATCGGTGACTGCATATGATAATTGCTGTGCCCACAGCCTTTTATTGACTCATTTTAACAGCAGGAATTGCATCATTTGTAAAGACCAGTTACTTTTCCCTCCATTTAGAATTCTCATTAAAAGTTCAATGATTTAGAGTCCATCACTTTCACAATTCCTAGAAATGCATTAACTCTGTATTTATAATGTGTTACACAGGGAAATTATAAGATTGTTTGTAGATAGGCAATGGAAACATTTGTCACAGGATAGCAGTATGATTTGGGGACCAATCTGGAACATCAGCTCCAGCAAACCAACCACCTCAACATCTTGCCAACACATCTGAGTAGTTTGAGCCTGATATAATTCTATCTCCCGCTACTTCATTGCCATGACTTTTGCTTTTCCACTGAGGTTCATGCATTGCTTCTTCCTTTCTGCAGTACAACAGCAGATGCTCACATTTTTCTTCTCTTGGTGGTGTTTCTATGTAAAGCAAAAAACAGTGAATGTTTTCCAAACATTTCTTTGAGATTTAATGTTTTCCAAACATTTCTTTGAGATTTAATTTCCACCACTGCAGAAATTAATATAGGACACTGTTACAAAGTCTTGTGCTTTCCCAAAGCCATTCTGTAAGGATGGAGTGTTGGGTAAACTGACGTGGAGAGTGTTTAGTTTCCTCCTCAATGAACTTTACAGTTGCTGTGTATTTTGGAGCATTACTAAAATGTACATAATAAAGAGAGAATTATGATATACAGTTTAATTTACTGTATTTAGCTGTACATCCTTTTTTGCCTCTAGAGTAGAGATATCTGTTTGTCCTGGTTTGAGACACTGTTACTCAGTAAAAAGAGATCTACCCTCACACTTCATATGATGGCATATTGACCATCTTTCTGCTAAAACTTTTTATTTTTACTGACTGAGTTTTTATACTGACAGCATAAGAATGAAATAATGAGTTAACTGTGTCAGCTATTATCAGAACGAAATCAATGATGCAGAAATAGTGGTTACTAACCTAATGCATAGCTGATGTTTGCATCCTAACTTTCCTTTTAATGGTATCCAAGAACATGGCTTGAAATTTGGATGCACTTCAGTTACAGAATTAATATTATAATTCTCTCTGAAGAACTGCAGGCCTGTCCCTTCAAGAAAGTGCTTATGATCTCAGAAGAAAAGCTTTAAGATTATAATGGAGAGAAAGACTGACTTCAAAAGGGTTTTGCACAGAGGTAGGAAATAACCATTACCCCTCCTTTCTAAAATTTTGTGTATGTTTAGTGCTAACTGTAAAATTGTTTTCCTGCAGTTAAAAGCTGAATAAATTCCCAATGAAATAAGTCAATAAGCACAAGAGTGTCAAATCCAAAGAAGTAAAAGTAAATATTATTTCTTCCTGTCCAGGTCAGAGTATTTTACTTTTAAGATAAGCTGCCTAGGACCTTCATTCTTATTCATAAAATTCCCCAAGGAAAACCCTTTCAAGTACACTTTCAGCTATTTAATTCAGAGGGAAACGTCATGCATAGCTTAGAGCTGATGCACATTTCCCTTACGGTTTCCTGCAAGTCTCTCAGTTCCTTCAGGGATCATTCAAGTCACAGCATATTCTATCCCTGCATCATTAATCACACAGATAGTAAGGAAGAATATTCTATTTGAATATACTTAGCTCTATCTGAATGTGAATCTGTCTGAAATGTGAGTATTTTATCACAAATTCCAAGCACTCATTGAAGTGTTTGCTACTCAGCAAGGCACTCAAGTATACATGCAGGGAAAAGATGTTGTTAAACTGTGTTTAACTGCAGCTAACTAAGGCCTGGAAGTTTTTCCCTGAAATAGTTGTGGTACCAGCGAGTTCAGGTCTCAGATCTGCCCTAAACGGCTGTCTGTCATAATTTCCAGTTTTTCTGGCTTCTGAAACAAGTTCTTAGAGTGCTGCCAGTACACTAAGTATGCTGTGGCTGGAAGGAGTCTGGCAGCAATTTAGCTATAAGCCTAACAAAAGCAGGAAGCAGGGAACATAGACACCATATATTCCTAGGCCTGCCGAAGCATTCTTCTGGAGGTTTGCTGCTGAACAGCAGGGGAGTGTGGCCAAGTACATTGATAAGTGACCTCTACTTTGGTAGAGGAAAATTGGTGTTGCTCGTAACAGGAGATAACCCCCTTTCTTTTAAAATACAGACCAACACCATGAATTTAGCCAGTTACTTTCGTAGATGTGTTTCCAGGCTGCACTTGTGTTTACATCCCAGCACTGAATTATTCCCTCTTTGCCTTCCTGGCATGTAAATGGAATTTGCTTTTGATGATTAGATAACAAAACAGGCTGTAATGAACATTATGAAGCTAAAGGCTATTTGTCAGAGCTGGCTGAAATGTTTCCAATGAATATTTCAACAGGTTTAATCTAAGATCCCCTTTCATAAAATATTCATAAACAATGTAACTCTTCAAAAGGATATATTGTGTAAGTATCCTAGTAAAGAAATCCTTAAAGCTTAGGAAAAAAGTCTAATATCTTGCTTTTTTTCTTAATATCTTCTCTTTTTTCTCTCTCTCTTACCACTTCAATTTCCTCCCTATTTCTGCTAGAAAACGTGTTTAAAATATGCAACATCTTAACTGCGTGTTACTGAAGGTAAAAAAGCACACAAAGCAGTCTCTGAATTGAGACAAAGAGTGCAAATTGTTCTGCCATATAGTTTACCTTCTTTTTTTACTTCTTTGTGCCTCAAAGGAGAAAAAAGTATTTTCAATCAAAGCTCCTTTTTCTCCTCAAAAGACTAAAACTAAGATACTGTAAAAATCTGTAAAAAATATAAGGAATTTTCTCATGAAGAATTACAATATTTACAGACTTTTAAAGAAAATAAGAAATAAGAAATTCACACAGAAAAAGATATCCCTCTGCTGTTCACTGTAACTCACAAGCTCCTGACAGCATAGAGGAGGCTTTGCATGAGGGCAAACCCTACTCTTCAAAGACAGGGATCCAGTGAACACAGGGTTATAACCAAGCCTCTACCTGGATCCTTGCTTCCATCTATTGGCTTATGTTGAGTTATCAAAGAAGTCACATTTAGGTATAAAACAGTAAAAATGTGCTAGCCTAATGCAGGTGCAATGCTGAAAGTGTGGGGTTTTATCAGCTGAGTATTAACAGTCTCCAAGGAGAGAAATTTCATGGCTTTTCTAGGAATGTGGTCCAGTGGCTTTTCTAGGAATGTGGCTTAATCACTCTCATTATGAGGATTTCTTGTTTCTTTAAATCCAGCTGTCATTTGGATATTTGCTTTTTGCCCATTGTGCTCTGGCTCTGCACTTCTGAGGAAGACCTGCTCTGCTTTTTCTATAGCTTCACTTTTTGTGGGATTATATTAGAGCTTTGTTTTCTCCAGGGTGAGCACTAGAAAAATAATTCTCTTCAATGTGTACACTTTTATATACTAATATTCTTCAAACACTGAAGAATAAAATTTTGTCTGTTTCATGAGTAACCCCATTTTTTAATTCATTGAAAAGTTTCTTGTATAAAGTTTTCTTGAGTCTTCTTCAAAAAAAAAATCCTTCTGTGTATGGTTTTTAATTCCACTTCTTTTTCCCCCTGCCTTTTGCATTTATCTGAAACACATAGGGTGAGCTGAAATTTTCTTCTAATACTGAAGACTGCTCAGCTCCAGTTAAAGTTTTTAAAACTCTTGCTTTTTCATTTTGATAGCTAGAGACAATTTTTCTGCTTTGTCATCTTGGCTCATATTTTTTTGTCAAGGAATGTGGGTTTCTCCAGGGCCTGTTCTACATTCAGTACTTGAAATAGGCAAGAAGTGTCATGGCTTAATCACTAAACACAGACTGCTGGCCACAGCCTCCCTGTATCCTTGACATCAGTTAGGAAGCCGTCTGAAGGATGAGAAATCTGTCCTGGGCTGCTAGTGTAGAAGTGGAGGAGTCATCATTTCTAGAAGTGTTTCAAGACGCCCCTGGATGTGGTGCTTGGGTTTTGGGTGATTATGGTGGGATAGGTGATCTTGAGGGTCTTTTCCAGCACTGATGATTCTGCGATTCTATGAAAAAAAAAAAAAAGGTGTATGTTAGCATAAGTTACTTCTGCTGGAAAAGTTTTAGTTTCAGAACTCCCTGCAAACTTCCTGTTTGTCATGCTGGCTTTTTTTCATGGAGTTTCATGGAGTTCTGGTGCCTCCCTTATCCTCTACATTCAAAACAAAAATTGATACACTTCCTACCACACACTGCTAGAGCTTGGAAGCAGTCATGATGTTTCTGGGAAGCTCAGGTATTGCAGTAATGTTGGAAAGGAACAAAATGAGAAAGGAAAGGACGTGACTCTTCCCTTTCTATGCCAGAAACAGCAGGAGTAATTCTACTTCATTGTAAGGCAGCTGAGCTTCTGAAAACTGATTTTATCTGAACATATTCCTGAACCACAAAACTTGTCTGAGCATTCTGAGCTGTACACAAATTCAGATCCAGTGTCAGTCTTTAAATGCATGGCTAAACCTGGACTTTGAGAATAGAAAAGCCTAAGCTTGTATTTCAACAATTATAAATACGCAACACAGGTGAAAAAAGAAAGAAAAAGTTAAATTTTTTCTGATGATGACATAGAAGCATCTCCTTTGCATACTTTCTTGGGGATAAGGCTCATATATGGGTGTGAACATAATGATGCCACCAGGCAGTGGACTGGAGCATCTGACTTAGTTCCCTTTGAAGGAAATCTGATAAACACATAAACGAGTTGGAGGAAAAAAAAAGCACATGGTAAATAGAGAAACAGAATCTCCTTAAAACAAATTGCTATTACAGAAACTGGCTGAAAGACATGTAAACACATTAGTTACTACTATCTTTTTCCTGATGAGTTTTATGAGCAAATGCTTTCCTTGGAAATTGCTACAGTTATGTTTCTAAAAGGAAAACACTGCAGCTTTCAGTACTCCAGCCAGAAATACACATTTGCCAGGAACCAAATACATAGGAGAGTGACATGCTTTCATTAAAAACTTGCAGAAGCTTGAATTAAAGAGGTCTTGGAGCATGACAGCTCCAGTCCTGCCTTCCTTGGCCACAGAGACTGGTAATGTGGCATTCTTTGAACATAAAATGGAATTAACAAACCTGTTAGTGAACAAAGCTTTGGGCAGACTTAAATAAAACCAGCTTATGTCACAAGTCATTGTACCCCCTTGTAAGTGTAGAAGGAAATAAGGAGAAGTTCTCTTGTTCTCTACTATTGTGTATATTTTTACAATACAGAATTAACTGCAATTATTGAAGATAATTCCTTACACATATGAAAAATAGTAACCTTCTTTTTGTGAGTAGAAATATGCAACCATCCATTAACCAACCAGTGTCTGTAAGGCTTTTGACATGGTCCCAAGGGTCATCCTTATCTCTAAATTGCAGACACGTGGATCTGAAAGGTGGACTATTTAGTGGATAAGGAACTGGCTGGATGGACACATCCAGAGTTGTGGTCAGTGGCCCCATGTCCAGGTGGAGGCTGGTGATGGGTGGTGTCCCTCAGGGCTCTGTCTTGGGACTGGTGCCTTTTAATATCTTTTATCAGTGACACAGACCGTGGGATCAAGTGCACCCTCAGCAGGTTTGCAGATGACACCATGCTGATACGTGCAGCTGACAACAGAAGAACATGACACGATCAAGAAGGGTCTGGACAAGCTCAAGAAATGGGCTACAAGAACCTCATGGAGTTTTTCAAGGCCAAGTGCAAAGTGCTGCACCTTGGCTGTGGCAATCCCAGACATAAGCAGACTGGAGAAGTCACTGAGAGCAGCCCTGCCCGGAAGGACTTGGGGATGCTGGTGGGTGAGAGGCTGGACATGACNAGAGCCAAACGTGTCCTGGGCTGCATCCAGAGCACCAACATCCATGCACTGCATCCATGTGCAGCAGGTCAAGGGAGGGGATTCTGCCTCTGTTCTGTCTCCATGAGACCCCACCTGGAGTGCTGTATCCAGCTCTGGGGCCTCCAGTATGAGAAGGGCATAGGTGAGGCCACCAAGATGATCAGAGGGTTAGAGAATTTCTCCTATGAAGTCAGGCTGAGAGAGTTGAGGTTGTTCAGCTGTTATGATCCAATTGTTATTATTATTAAGGTTCTTTAGAAATTCCTCTGCCCAAATTAAGGTGCAAGTGAGACCATATGCCAGTGACAATAATATGGGTTTTATTGATGGTA